>CM057225.1:6415668-7015668 GCA_029891385.1 Erythroxylum novogranatense | reverse complement strand
TGCCACAGAGTCAAGCTGTGCCACCAGTAATCACATGGAGGGACTTCGGAGAACTGTTTAGAAAGAAGTACCTTTCCTGGGTCTACATCTAGGAGAAGGCTCGAGAATTCTTGAATCTGACTCAGAGGGAGATGTCTGTGAGTGAGTATGAGTTAAGATTCACCCAGTTGTCTAGATATGCACCTCATATTGTGACAAATGAAGAAGATAAGTGCCGCAAGTTTGAGGGAGGCCTCCACTTAGGCATTAAGGAGAAGGTGATCCTCCATAATTTATGTGATTATCAGCAACTGGTGGATGCTGTACTCCAGGCTAAGAAGCTGGAGAACATTAGGCAGGAGGTGAGTAGGAAGAGGAAGAGCAGAGAGCAGTCTTCCAGGAGAGGGGGTAGTGTGTAGATAGCTGTCAAGGGTGAGAAGAGTTTCCGTGCTCAGAGTCAGGGTGGCGATGAGTGCCCTCGTGAGCAGGTAGTTCAGATTTGGGTGAGTCTGAGTTTCCTCGATGGGAGAAAGCAGTAGAAACGAGAGAAGCAGGAACGGAACCACAGATGTGAGCACTTTGTGGAATATGCATCGGGGTGAGTCTCAGTAAACTTTGGTGCTTGTTTCGGTGTGGAGAAAAAGGGCATCGGATCAAGGATTGCCCTCTGATGATTAAAGGGGAAGAATCTCAGCCACAGGCTCAGAGGAGAGCAGAGACAGTGGGAACCAGACCAACTGCTGGGGTGGGCAGTTCTGGGTCAATGAAGAAGCCCATTCCTCCAGGGAGACTAAGAGGGCAAGCACATGCTAGGGTGTTTTCCATGACACAGGAGGAAGCTGTAGTTGCATCGAAGGTTGTTACTAGTATGGCTCAGCTTTTTCATTCTGATGTATATGTACTGTTTGATTCTGGTTCTACACATTCCTATGTCTCTGCAAGTATGATATTGCCTGATATGCAGTCAGTTCTCTTAGATAATTTTCTACTTTTTAGCACTCCATTAGGGAGGAATGTCATTGTAAGCCAGATCTTTAGAGATTGTGAGCTTGTGATCGAAGGATCTAGTTTGGTAGTAGATCTGCTACCTCTAGCTCTGAAGGGGTTGGACGTTATTGTCAGAATGGATGTAATGGAAAAGTATCAGGCGAAGCTTGATTGTGGTCGAAAGGAAGTAGAGTTTGATATGGGTGAGGGTCGTAAGGTAATTTTCAGAAGGGATAGAAAGTTGACACCGCCAAGGCTTGTTTCAGCTTTATTAGCTAATAAACTGATGGGAAGAGGCTGTGAAGCCTTCTTGGTGTGTGTCATGGATACCAGTATGAAGGAGAGCAGGGTGGAGGATATTCCCATTGTGAGGGAATTTCCTGATGTGTTTCCAGAGGAGTTGCCCGGTTTGCTACCGGAGAGGGAGATTGAGTTTGCTATCGACTTAGCTCCCGGGTCTACTCCTATTTCTAATCCACCCTACAGGATGGCTCCAGCTGAGCTGAAGGAGCTTAAGGAACAGTTATAGAATTTATTAGAGAAGGGGTTTATTAGACCGAGTTCCTCACCTTGGGGAGCACCGGTCTTGTTTGTTAAAAAGAAATATGGAACTTAGAGGATGTGCATCGATTACAGGAGGATTAACAAAGTTACCGTTAAAAACAAGTATCCTCTGCCACAGATAGATGACTTGTTTGATCAGTTGTAGGGAGCAATGGTCTTCTCTAAGATTGATCTCAGGTCTGGCTACCATCAACTCAGGATAAAGGAGTCTGATGTGAGCAAGACAGCCTTTAGGACACGGTATGGGCATTATGAATTTTGGGTTATGCCGTTTGGACTGACCAATGCTCCTGCTTCTTTTATGGATCTAATGAACAGAGTTTTTAAGGAGTTTTTGGATCAGTTCGTTATCGTGTTCATTGACGACATTCAGGTGTATTCAAAGAGTGTGGGAGCACATGAGCAACACTTGAGACTAGTATTGCAGCGATTGAGAGACAGAGAGCTTTGTGCTAAATTCACTAAATGTGAATTTTGGCTACATGAAGTAGTTTTACTTCGCCACATTATTTTTGAGAATGGGGTGCATGTAGATCCAAAGAAGATTGAAGCAGTGGTGAATTGGCATGCCCCAGCGATGATGAAGTGAGGAGCTTTCTGGGTTTAGCAGGCTATTATCGGAGATTCGTAGAGGGATTCTCAATAATAGCTACTCCTTTGACCAAGTTATTGAGAAAGAACCAGAAATTTGTCTGGAGTGATGAGTGCTAACGGAGTTTTGAGGAGCTCAAGCATAGATTGACTAGTGCTCCAGTTTTGACTTTGCCTACAGGAGAAGGAAGTTATACAGTGTATAATGATGCTTCCAGAAAGGGGTTGGGATGTGTGCTTATGCAAGGAGATAAGGTGATAGCATATGCCTCACGGCAGCTAAAACCTTATGAGGTAAACTATCCGACCCACGATCTGGAATTAGCAGCTGTGATCTTTGCCTTGAAGATATGGAGGCATTATTTGTATGGGGTTCAAACTAGGATCTTCACAGATCACAAAAGTCTCAAATACTTGTTAAGTCAGAAGGAGCTAAATTTGAGACAGAGAAGGTGGATTGAATTGCTTAAAGATTATGACCTGTTGATCGAATATCATCCAGGTAAGGCAAATGTTGTTATAGATGCTTTAAGCAGGAAGTCATCCATAGCATATGTTCAGACAGTGTATCTGCTGCTATTGGAAGAGATGGCTAAGCTCAGGATCAGTTTAAAGAAGGAAGAGACTGATTGTATGATTGCTACATTTAGGGTGAGGCCAATCCTCAGGGAAAAAGTGAAAGAGTTGCAAGTTCAAGACGGAGAACTAGGAAAAATGCGAGAAGAGATTCAAGAGGGTAAGAAGTCCGATATGATAGTGAGTGATGATGGACTCTTGACAGTCAGGAATAGACTTTGTATTCCAGATGTTAAGGAGGTGAAGAATGAGATTCTAGATGAGGCGCACAATGCGCCTTATGCTATGCATCCAGGTAGCACCAGGATGTACAGAGATCTTAAGGAACATTTCTAGTGGAGAGGTATGAAGAAGGAGGTGGCCGAGTATGTGAGTAAGTGTCTAGTGTGTCAGCAAGTTAAGGCTGAACACCAGGCACCTTCAGGTCAATTGAGACCATTATCTATTCCAGAGTGGAAGTGGCAGAAGGTGACTATGGATTTTCTGATGGGATTGCCTAGGACCAGTAAAAGGCATGATGCCATATGGGTGATTGTGGATAGATTGACGAAATCAGCCCATTTTCTAGCAATCAGACAGACTGATCCTCTGCATGTGTTAGCTAAGAAGTACATTGATGAAGTTGTGAGATTGCATGGGATCCCAGATTCGATTGTATCTGATAGGGATCCTCGCTTTACTTCGAGATTTTGGGTCAGTTTGTAGGAAGCTTTAGGTACTAAGTTGAGTTTCAGCACTGCTTTCCATCCTCAGACCGATGGTCAATCTGAGAGGACCATTCGGACCCTTGAGGGGATGCTTAGGGCATGTGTGATGGACTTTAGAGGAGCATGGGATGAGCACTTGCCTCTGATCGAATTTGCCTATAATAATTCGTATCATTCAAGTATTCAGATGGCGCCGTATGAGGTTCTATATGGGAGAAGATGTAGGACTCCAGTGTGTTGGGATGAAGAGGGAGACAGGAAGCTATTGGGTCCAGAGTTGATTCAGATGACTGTTGATAAGGTCAACTTGATTAAGCACAGGCTGAAAGCAGCTCAGGACAGAATGAAAAGTTATGAAGATGCTCACCATAAGGAGATGGAGTATGAGGTCGGCGAGAAAGTTTTTCTTAAGACTTCTCCTTGGAAAGGGATTATGAGATTTGGGAGAAAGGGTAAGCTGAGTCCAAGGTATGTGGGGCCTTATGAGATTCTGGAACGGACTGGTCCATTGGCGTACAAGTTAGCATTGCCTTCAGGGAGTTATCTCAGATTCATGATGTTTTTCATGTTTCCATGTTGAGGAGGTATCGATCAGATCCTTCTCATGTTATTCAAGCTGATGAAGTTTAGTTGAGTGATGACTTAAGTTATGAGGAGCTTCCAATGTAGATTTTGGATACAAAAGAAAAGGTTTTGAGCAACAAGACAGTGTAGCTAGTCAAGGTTTTATGGAGGAATCATTCAGTGGAAGAGGCCACATGGGAGCCATTGGAAGCTATAAAGGAGAAGTATCCTCATCTTTTCATTGATCCAGGTAAGAATTTCTTCCTCGAAATTCTTTTAAGAGGGGGAGAAATATTGGGCCCCGATTTGCATTAAGCATGTTTTAATTTATTTTTGAGGATTAATTTGAAAATTTCTTTTTGTTGGACTAAATTGAGGTATATAGTGTTTAGAGGGGTGAAGTTAAATGAGGGATTAGTTTAAATTAGAATTGAATTAATTGTTAGAAATTGAAAGGAATAAAGTGGCTTGAGGGTAATTTGGGAAGTTTACATATGTTCTCAGAGTGTAAGGCTTTGAAGGAGGGCTACTTTGGTCCATTTAAGTTTCATTTAAAAACAAAAAGAAGAGAAGTTTTGGAGGTGTGGTCATTTAATGAGGAGAAGAAGCAAATAAATTGCTTGTATAAGGAGACAAAAGTGAAACTACGTAGTTTTGATAGTTGAAGCTTAGGTTTTAACTTAAAGGACATGTGTTAGGGCTTCTTAAAGGAGAGTCACGACATTACATAGAGAAAGGAGAGAGTGAGAGTTTCGGATAGGAAGAAGAAGAAGAAGAAGAAGAAGAAAGAGGTTAGGTCTTTATGATTTTCTTGCTTAGAGAAGAGTTGTAGAGTGCTTAAGAAGGAAAGGAGAAAGAAAGGTTTAAGTGTCCATCAAAGCCAAGAAGAGAGAGAAATTTCATGGGTCTCTCTTTAAGGTAAGAAAAATGTGAAATTCTTTGGATTTATAAGTGGATTTTAGACCCTCTTAGGGCTTGAATTAGATCGGGAAGTCTTCTTGAAGATTGTAGTATAGGTTTAGAACTTTCCTACGATATATAATTTGCAAAATTTGGACTTAGGGTTAAGAAGTTATGAGGTTGGGAATAAAATCAGTTACTGTTCATATAGCTATGTTACTGTTTCATTGATCCTTTTATGAGCAGTGCCTTTAAATGACTTTTTACCTCGTTTAATGATGAAACTAACTTTTACATCCTTTATAGAAATTGTAGAGCATCTTGTTATCTTTCCATGGAGGTATAACATGAAGTTTTTGGTATTTGGAATAAGAAGTTATGAGAGTTAGAAAGAATGCAGTTTCTACTCATTTTACTGCTTATATAGTTTGTGTGTTGTGATAGCTTTAGAGAATGTTGGAAATTGGGATCTCGATGTGTAAATTGAGTTTAAATTTGAGAACCCAGTAAGTTGATCTTGGAGTTAAAGGTGTTATGAAGTGTTTAGGGTCTAGAATAAGTAAATTTGGGAAGTGTATAAATGGTTATGAAGTTAGGTTGAAGGTGAGAGGTTTGGGAGAGGTATTGGAGTTTTGGGAAATCCAATGTCTGTTAAACGGACATCCTTGGGTGCAAAAACACCCCTTAGCCAGCCCATGTCGTTAAACGGACCTGAATGTCCGTTTAACGGACAATCTCGGATCAATTGGGCCACTTTCAACCTTATATGTCCGTTAAACGGACATGGATGTCCATTTAACGGACAACTACGGGAAAGATGTTGAATTTTGAAATTGTTAGAGGCCGAATCGCATTTTATGGTCTTCATGAGAGTTGTAGATCTAGATGTCTACTTTCAAATGGTCTAAAAACGAATGAAATACGATTTATAAATGGAAAGTTATGGTGATCGCTCCAAGAGAGGTTCAAATTGATTTAGGGTGTGATCATTATCTATTCTTTTGGGAATAAATCCCTCATCCGACCTCCAATTGAGGTGAGATTTGAACCATTAGATTTCTAAGACATATATATTTCTCTCCACAAAAATTGGTACCATTTGGAGTTAAATTGAAGAAGTTTTCATTAAAATAAGTGAGAGGTCGGTTTGGAGATCATATTTGGAGTATGAGCTCTTTTAGGCTTTTTAAGCATAACTTGAGTTATATAACTCCATTTGGGGTGATTCTTGTTTCAAAATAAACTCGAGGAATAAAGCTACAATTTATATGAATAATACAACTTATGATTTTGGTAGTTAAATAGTGTGCGCTCGCCACGAATGTGGAGTTACAGCTAAGGACCCTGCAAGGTTATAAGCACAAGGTTCATGATTTTGCAGATTTAATGCCGAAACAAGTTTTTCATCGTGGTAAGGAATCCCTCCCTCGTGGATTGCGCGTCCAGATGTCACGTGGGACGTCATACGCGTGATCCACCGGGGAGGGGATCCAACATTTATGATGCCAATTTACCGGAATATAAGTGGATTAACACACAAACTCTTCGATAGTTAATTATCTGACTTACAAACCTTTATATAGATAATTACCATGTAATTCATCCCTTTACCATTCTATACCCCACTTGGTTTAAAGTATGGGCTATGTGTCAACTCTCACTAGATTGAATATTAGTCCAAGTGATGTTAGTTCTTGTCCTAAGATCTCATTACTCTATGTGTCATTGAAGACTTTCTTTATGACACATAACTTCTCAAGCTAGAGACTCCTAAGTAATGACCCTGATAAGAGGTTATGGGTATCATCTCTTTCTATCAGGAGTGGTGAATCCTTTATTAGCTACTCAATTACCTTCGAATACCCATAATGGTACTCAATCATCACCCTATGAACGACCTCGCCTTAAGGTAACAAGGAATGATGTCAAAGCACTGGATCATTATCCAAGATATCCTTGAGTATCTCAAGTCTAAGGATATTTGCACCATTTTACTATAATGAGGTTAATCATTGAAATTTGATAGGTCATCCATAAGATAATCTCATAGCGGGTCATCCGATGTACTTACTACGTTTAGTAAGCATCCACATGTTAACTCTAAACATCTCACGCTTACAGTTTGTGAGATCCACTACTTGATCAAATTAAGGATTATAACATGTGCTAGTCTATCCGGATTAATAATGTCTTGTCTTATTAATCCTATGACTAGGGATAATTTAGATACTAACATAATTGCACATGATAGGAATCCCATTATCATTATCTCATCATGATTTCCTTCTTGCTATGTTTTGTATCATGGACTCCATTAATTTGATTTAAGATCGACATCAATTTAATATAAAATTTTCTTTCGCTTTATTAATCAAAATAAAGTTTGTACAAAAGTACTAAAGGTGATTGCCTTTAGAGTACTACTCTAAAATCTTTGCTTGTATGCATGTTTCACATTTCTTATTTACTTGAACATTATAAGAGATTAGTCCTTTTGTAGACATATAATGAATCACTTTATAACTAATATGTCTTAATCTACTATTTTATAAAGAATAAAAGCATCAACCAAATAAAGAAAACATCATTCACTTTATTAAGACCAAGCTTAAACATGCCATTATAAGAATATCCTTTTCCTACAAAAATACCATTCTTAGACAAGATTACATTATTTGACTTAAGTACAACCTTTAAGCCCTTTTTGATTAGGATATTAGTAGAAACAAGGTTCTTGTTCACATCTGGAACATAAAGAACATTAGTGAGCACTAACTTTTGGTTCAAATTGAATAACAAATGCACATATCCCTTTCCATGCACCTTGGCTTTCACACCATTGGCCATGGCCACTTCGTTTCCTTCAAGAACTTCATAGTTCTTGAATTGGTCCTTGTTATTGCACACATGAATTGCTGCATTGGAGTTATAACACCAATCCTTAAAAGGAATTGGCATTTCCATGTAAAGTTCCGTCATAGTACCAAGAGTCAAGTTTGCCACATTTTCTGCACATTCATCAATAAGGTTAGAACTAGGAACATTGTTTCCTTTTTGCTTCTTATTGGATCTGTAATCAGTTTTGTAGTGCCCATTCTTTCCACAATTATAGCAAAAAAAAAATTCTTGTCTTTAACATTAGCATTTTCAAGTCTCTTCCTTTTAGAATTGTTAGATTTCTTCTCATCCATAAAATTCACCTTTGGATGTCCTTCGAATTCTTTTCTTTAAAGAATTCTTGCACCTTCTTTAATTCGAAGATGCTTCAAAACACTACCTATAGTTAAATTTTCAGCAGTGTGCAAGAACTTCTTTTGATAATCATTCCAAAAAGAAGCCAACTTAGTAATAATTGCCCCCACTTGTAATGATTCTAAAATTTCAACACCAAGTCTTTAAGTTTTGAAACAATCACTTGTAAATGGTAGATTTGATCCATAAGAGAGGAACCATCAATAAATTTAAGCTTAAAATATCTTTTAATAAGAAACTTATCTGTGCCTTGCTTTTAAGATGCATATTCATGTTCAAGTGACACCCAAATCTCCTTTGGAGTCTTCACAGTGGTAAACAGACCATAAAGGTTATCTGAGAGGGTGTTGAGAATGTGACCCCTGCAAAGTATTTATCTTCTTGGTGCTTGTCTCGTTCATCCTTCCTTGTGTCTACTTCACCCTCCTTTGGAAGAGGAATAGTAGGAAGAGTGGGATCAAGTCCATAAGTAATTTTTAAAGCGGTGAGGAAGAACATCATCTTGTCTTTCCAATTATTGAAGTTGGTGCTGGTTCCATCAAGGCGATCTTGCTTCACAAAGTCTTGGTTCATCACTATGAGAGTGGAATCTTGAGTGGACTCCATGTAACATCCCATCTCCCATAGGAAGGGTTTATTGGTAATTTGGGACGGGTTAGGAGAATTGGATTATAACTCGGCATGAACATACATCATATAGCCTCTATAACTGATGATTATTTTGCACATGCACATGGTATACATGCATTCATGACATTTCCGGCATAAGTGTCTAATTGAGATCTTTTGTGAAATTTATGTGAAAGTTGTATTTAAAAAATTATTTGGAGTGCGCCATAAATTGTTTTACATTTTTAGGGATTTATGAGAATTTTTCTGAAATTTTTCGGGATTTTTGCCCGGACCGAAAAATTCCAACTGACTGATTGAGTGAGCCTTTTTGTACTGAAAAGGGTTGCCTAATGGCATTAGATTATTGGCTAAATGGTGTTAGGGAATTATTTTAGTGCCATGATTAGAGCTTAATTGGAATTAGCACTTAACTAAATAGGATTAGTTGATAAATTGCATTTTTCCCATTGAATGCCAAGTGTCCTTCTTGATTTATTGATTTTGTCTTCTTATGATCATCATCTACGACTTCCTCTTTAGCTTTTTAAGTAAATGAATATCTTGGAAAGCCTTCTTCTTCATTCATCTGAAGTCATCTTCCTCCTCCTTCGAATTTTTCTTCTACTTATCTGATACAAGACATTTCTCCTTGGTTCCTTGCTTGCTCATCATCACACACAAACCAAGTTGAAGCCTTGAATTGATGAGACTCTTTGTTATGCTTATGAAAACCGTGGATGAAGTAAGTTAGGAAGTGTGGGAGAGTTGTAAAGTGTTGGAGAATTGAAGAGTTTGTAACTTGATTGGTAAGTATTGATGTTTGTTTTTATGCTTTTGGTAGTTAGAAGCATGCATGGAGATCCTTTATACATTTACTTGATCGTCATAGTAGAAGGTTTGAATGGGTTTAAATGTATACTTAGTTATGGATGAATGAATGACTATACTTTTATTGATTTTAGCTTGGTTTTGGATTGAGTTTGTAAGGTTAGATGAATGGAAAACTTAGGAAGATCATTTGTGTAGGTGCTGCCAATTTTTGTGTCATTATAGAAGTGTATGTTGTGATGAATTTGTGGTTGAATTAGAGGTAGGAATGGATGCTTAGTGATGTGTTATTGATTTTAGAAGTGATAGGAGTTAGGGTAATGTTGAAATCTGGAAAATTGGTGTTTGACCTGTTGGAATGTTTTGATCATAACTTATTGTGTAGGTGTGCAAATGAGGTGAAGTTCGTGCCCAATTAAACTTTGGGATGTTGGCTACAATTTTGTGTGAAATAGGTGTTGGTAAATTGTAATGCTAGAAGGGCGAAATTTTGCATGAAAAGTTACTGTTTTATTGCCTATGAACAGTACCCGCAGTTATGACCTGATTACTTTGTTGATTTTTCTAAATTAATTGGTATGGAACTAGGAAAAATGGTCTTTACGAAAGTTGGGGAATATTGAGTTAGCTTTCCATTGCCACTGATCTTACTAATTTTCGAGTTGTATATTCGGAGATATGAACTGATTACTATTGATTGGTTTTATGCTTTTTGGAGAAACCTAGTTAAAGTGTTGATTTTGTGAGCTTTCTGCTTGGGAGCAATTTTAGCAATTTTTTTGGACTGAATTGGTGTGAGTGATCTTCTGCAAAGTTGTAGAGGAAGACATTATCTTGAAAATGATTTATGGTGTGTAATTTTTAGAGGTCAGAGTTGGGAGTTATGATTTTGCAAAAACTGACCCTACATTAGGTTGTGAATTGCTGTTAATGGCAGTAACTTCCATAACAGTTTTGAAATTGTTAAAAATCGAATTGGAGTTTGTGTTCTTCATGAAAATTGAAGTTTGAGATCTTATCTTTTCAGGGATATAAGGTAATGATTTTTGTGACATTTGTGCTAAGAGAATTACTGTTTGAAACATCACTGTCCAGATTGGTTGATTTCAGAGGGTTGATGCTTTGGTGAATTGTTTGACCTAGTTAGTAAGTAAATTTGATTTTGAGTTGTTCATGAAAGTTGGAGATAACATTGTGAACTTACTGAGAATATTTAGTGTGTTATTTTTGACTGAGGAAATGAGTAGTTACTGAATTTGCAAAGTAGTGCACTGTTTGAGAGGTTTTGTGTAGACAGTAGCTTTGATGGGATATTTGACACCCTTAGGGGTGAAATTGATTTTTATGGTCTTCATGAGAATGGTAGAGCTTTTCATTATCTTTCCAACAAGCTATGGTTTGTATTTTTCTGATTTGTGTGCTAAGAATTATTGTTATTGAAAATTCGGATGGGAAATAGAAAAAAAAAGAAGGTAATGGAATTACGCCCGGTCACTAGGGCGACGCGTCGCCTCTAGTGATTGGCGTCAAAACGCGTCGCTAGGGCGACACATCGCCCTAGCGATTTAGCCGATTAGTCAGCCCCACTGGGGCGAGATCGCCCAGCGAGGCTGGACTTTTATTTTTTATTTTATTATTTTTATTATTCTGATTATTATTTAATTGGTAATTTGTGATTTCATTTTGTCAATTTCTTTTCCGTCCGACGTCCGATTGACCTGATTCTTGAGGCATCGGATTCGTAGAATATTTAATTTCATTTTGTGAGAAATTGAGAATTTTGGACGGAAATTGGCGTGACCCCTGTAACGGAGTCTTTAATCATTTATTTTGTTTAATTGGGGACCTATAGAGGTCCGAATTGCTGCCGTCGGCGCCAATAGGTTTCTAATTTTTAGGCAATTTCTTTTATGGGAAAATTTTGGATTAGGGCAGAATGCCATGAACATGCATTATACACGTTTACTTATTCCATGTGCATTGTTTGATATTTTAACTATTCGATTAGTAATGTTTACTTATTTTAATTGTTATAGAGGCTCAGTTGGAACGTCATCCCACGGACGTTGCAGAGACTTCCCGGCATTAGCTCGGAAGTTATTAGGTGAGTAACCTAGATGATTCCTCGGTTAGTAAGTGTTTATAATTCTGCACTTAGAACCCTGTGGAGAATAATGGTGGAAAAATTGTGTTTGTTTGTGCCTGTATTGCGGACCGAAGGTCCGATGGATTGGGGAAATTCTGACATAGAAGTGTCATATGTGATTTTCTTGTGATTACCTGTACAAGAGTTATGTGTACATGTTGAATTGGGGATCTGATATGATGTTGGTGTTGTTTTATTTGGACATATGCACATCATGCATAATTGCATGATCAGTAATTGGCAGTTGTGACCAGAGCAGCCAACGAGAGCTTAAAGCTCAACGTGATTGGGCCTTGAGCCCATAGTGACTCGAGCCTATGGCTCACCGCTTTAATCGCCTTAATGGGACGATTTGAGGCGCCGATCCAATAACGTAATAAATTGAAAGCGTCTCATACACATTCCATGTGCATTTGAATTGATTCTTTGGATTGGTATGAAAATTATGTGGTACTACTAAATGTGTTTTGATGAGATAATTGTGCGTGAGTGTGTTATGTATATGTATATGCATGAATTGGGTGAACCATCGATGATGGTTCCTCACCGAGTTCATAAACTCACCCAAAATTGCAAATTATTTTTCAGACCGAGTGTGTAGACTTATAGCTCCAGAGGACTTTTCTGCCGTGTAGATTGAGTTGGCAAGAGAAGTCATGGCACATGCAGGTCGGTCACCGGCACTTTTGAGGGATGACCTAGCTAGCCTTTTGTTTGATTTTCTTTTGGCGTAATGTACGAACATACCGGTTGTGTAAATTCTTTGCTTTGAGGTTATGAAATGAGAATTTATGGTTTGATTAGTGGATTTCATATTAATGCTTTATGATTTTGATGCCATGTGGAGTGTTAGTGGTTGTTCGTAGCGCACCCTTATCGTAGGGTGTGTGTCGGAATGACCTACGGGCGTCCCGATACATATCCTATGGTATGGGGGTGCTACACTCCATAATAGCAACAAATAACACTTTAATATTGTAATAAAATGGGGGTTGGAAGTCCACAAAACAAAGGATGAATAATGAAGTAAATGGTATTACAGGAATTGAGAGAACTTGAGATCAAAACACAAAGTTTAAAGTATTTTAGGCATGTTAGGCATGTTGGACAAGTTCCTTAAAGTGTTATTTGGCCCCATTATACTTGCAAACCAGGTTAAAGGAAAATTACTTGTAGGATACAAAGAACACAAGAACATTCAAATTGTAAAAGTATGCATGTTCTTCAAGAATTATAAATGCAAAGATTGTGTTGGTAAAAGTTGTTAAAAGTAAAACATTTTTAATCTTGACTAAAACTCATGTATATATAGAGTTTTCAAAACAGTCATGTCTGTTTACTACCAGTCACAACTTTTGGAAAGGAAGCGACCTTTCAAAACAGTCACATCTATTCACTAGAAGTCACAACTCTTGGAAAGGAAGCAACCATTCAGAATAGTCACGTATGTTCAATACAAGTCATAACTCTTAGAAAGGAAGCAACCCTTCATTTCCAAGTTTGACTTTAACTACTTATATCACAAACTAATTTCCAACAATATCTCCAAGAAAAAGATAAAGGTAGTCTTCACAAATGCTAAGTGGCTTTTCAGGGTAGACGATTGAGAGCTTGATCACCTAGTTTCTTGTGCTAAGGGGCATGGTTATTATGTTGACTAGAACAAGCCATATCGATCCCTAATATCTCAAATGTGTAAGCAAACAAGAACATATGATCCATCTATAGTATCTCAATGTGGGAGTTTGTGATAATATATATCCAACTGGAAAATGGGCATGTGACTCTTCCTTATCTATGCAAAAAACATAGTATTGGAAGTTATGTAAATTACTCAGATTAGTGGTGTTATTTATTATACTTGCGTAAGACTAGGACAAGATTGTTGTATAATCAATTGCCTAAGCTAAATTATAGGCACAAAGGCTATAAAAAATTGTGAAGCAGTAATCTTGCCTCTGTTTCTCTTTCAAACTTTTCATTAGTTTCTCTTACCTCTGAACTAATTACTGAAAATGCAAAACACGTTAAAACAACAGATGAAAATGAGGATTAATGGAAATGAAAAATAGAGCTTAGTTTTAGTATGATAATTGCAATGATCTAGGTCTCTTATATAAACTCTAAGGAATGGATGATGCCAGAGGGGCAGAGGTCATCAGAGATAATGAATGGGTTTAAAGGTTTAGATGTTTTAACCAAATCATAATTAAGGTCTATTTTACTTAGAACAATATCAATTTAAGATTAGAAAGGTTCCAACGTAGCAATGGTTGCTAATTAAGACATAATACATTTTTCATTTAGTGGAAATGATTAATTGAATCAATAAGTTTTTTAATGAACTTGAGATAGTTCCTTACATTCTTTAAGATATTAATGTATTGTAGAACATTAAAGTCTTTAGGCATCCAAAGGGAGCTAAGGTCTCATCAAAGATTCAAATTATGTGTTTAGCCAATTATTATGATGATAATTAAGATGAAAGTTGTAAGATTTAAGCTTGCTCACTATAGAGAATCTTGTAGAATTTTCTCATTAAATCACTATCCCAATAGTAGCATGATCATCATATGGTGATATGGTATAAGATACTTAAATGATTGACTTAGTGCAAGTAGGAGATTATTGGTTAATGCCCTATAGCCAATCAGTTGGTTATAGTTTAGTGAAAATTATTTAAAGGCATTTTATCTTACACATACTTAGATATATATGATAAAGTCCATGAGATAAATATACATTGTAAATAAAATTATAATGAGATTATAATTATCATATTTATATTGCATTTGTATATCATTCCTAAATTGTTCCTAGTCATTATTATATTAAGACTAGATATTAATAAATTGTAAAAGACTAGCACACGTTATGTTTTTCCTTATGAATATGAAGTAATCGATCTCATGGACTAAAGTATGGAAATACTTAAACAAAATGTAGGTGCTTGTTAAAGAATAAATTCATTGAATTGACCCCATATGAGAAATTCATATGGAACATTATTTGTATTTCAATGAAAATTTTATTGTGATGATTATATAAGTGATATTTTGACTTGATATCTCTAAAATTATCTTATATAGGGATTGCTATATTTTGATAATATTTATGACTTATACTAGTCAAAGATAACTTAGTCAGTAGTCATTAGATATAGCATGAGCTATATGAAGATAGTTTGAGTGATTAATATAGGATTCATCCACCCAAAAGTAATTAGGAAAATGTTTTATTGTTTTCGATTAGTTTTGACTTGGAAAATTCTTAGCCAAGGTGAAATGACACTTTGTAAAATATTTTATAAATATTATTAATTGAATCAATAGCTAATAGTGAAGAACTAATATGATTGGACTCAAAATAGAGTAGATATTAATTTCATACTCTATATATAATCGAAACATTGTATGATGAAAAGATTGAATTATCTGAAAAATCATGCATGATAAGATTACTCAAAATCACTTTATTATTTTTAAATATTTAGGTGGTCATTATATGATGCTAGATATCAATTTTGATCTATAGATATAAATTGCTTAATTAGATAATTAAAATAAATTAAAGAAATTTAATTTATCTAATCATAAATATGATTTAAGATTATAATTTATGTCAATTGACAATATATTTTGGAACTTAATGAGTCATACACAAAGAATTGGTTGACGAGAGAAGATATTTTAATCAAACTCGAACTTGCGAACATTATAATTAAATATAAGATATTTAATAAATAAAGATCAATATAAGATATTGAATCTTATTTGGGCATATTAGTATTTAATTAGAATTATTTGTAATTTTAATTAAAATTAAAAATTTAATTTCAATTAAATTATTAAAATGTCTCAACTTATTATAAATAACTTAAGTTCTAATAGAGCTTGCCCTTCTTTCTTAACTCTCTTTACAATAGTTCATGAGTTCTCTTGATTCATTACGTGAATATCATTAAAGGATGAATATTTATACGATTATTGTAGTTGAGATGATTGAGTTTCAAAAATAGTTAGAGAGATATAACAAAAAATAATCAGAATAAAGTACTAATTACAATTCATGCTTTATTATGAATTATTGTTAATCATTTTATAAATTTAAGTTATCTTCACTTTAGGAAGATCAAATACAAAAACATTTTATAATTATTCTACTAGTTACAAGATCGGATCTAAACAGTATCCAATCTAAATCAAACTAACTTGGAATAAAGGATAAAATCTTGGTGTTATTAATATCCATTTGAATGCTAACTAGTTCCTCAGCATTTGCCGTCATCCGCGCGACAAAATGGTCTGTTTTGGTGAATATTTAATAATTTTAAAACCATAAATTTAGACACAGGTCCGCTTAAAAATTATTAACATATTTATAAATGTTTTTACATTAAAATTTGATCGTGATTATGACAAGTTAATAATTTTTAAAAAATGACTTCTTTTATACCTTAATTTATTTTAAATTACTAACAATTGATATTTTAAAACTTTGAAAAGATAAACTTTTGAATTATTTCTCAAGCATTATCTTTATATTCATACATTCATCACCGCCCATCCTTCACGAAGAGAGGAAGATCGTATAAGAGAATAGTGTAGTTTTACACTTTTATCAAGCCTATTCCTAATGTCCAACACGAGAACCAAGAAATAATGTAATGAAAAGTTTATCATCTCCGTTGCCTTCAAAACATGTAGACACAGTAGTCAATATCAAATAAAGTTTCACGCAACTTCTCCCTCTTTCATAGGAATCCATCAATTACAGAAGCTCTCTCCAATTATTTTGTCCCTTTACGGTGCTTATTCCCTATCATGCTCTGTGTATAATGACCACACAAACGAGATTCTAAGTAATCAGGAAATATGAAAAAGTTTGAGAACAACAAATCTAATAATCCAAACATAGAGCAGCAGAAAGCACCCGCCGGCGATGGGTTCCTTCTCACATGAAGGGACCCTATAATTCCAAAATTGCGGTACCAAAATTGGTGCCGCATTCTGTAATGGTTGAAAATAAGCAAAAAGTCAGTTGCCTTGTAGAGCGTCTATATGAGGCACCCCTTGTTTTAGAAAAATTACAACAAAACATAGAGAGGAAAATTAGAGTATTGTTTCGCTTTGAAGTTAGGAAATATATGTCTAAAAGGTTGGCGAGTGATAAAATAATGATGTTAGTATTTTTACGTTAAGTAACACCTTGTGAATCACTATTTTAATTTTATCTCTGTATATCTACTATTTGTAATAGTGGAAGAATTACTTTGAGTTATGTCCGTGGACGTAGCTCAAAATTAAGGTGAACCATATTAAATATTTGTATCCATTTTGCTCATTTTATTTTTCCTTTTCACAAAATACATTCGCTGCGCCAACAAGTGATATCAGAGCTATGTTTTTATTGAAGGTATTTTTTGAAAAGAAACACTTCATCGGAAGACAAAATTGCAACAAATTTTTTGGTGTGATTCGTTCAAAAGTTGACGTAAAACGGCGAAGTTGATGAATAATACTCTCAAGTTGTTTTAATAATTTTACAAGGTAACGGCAATAGTAATTGGGTCCCGCTGTACTATTTACAGTACTATTCATAAGTTACTATTTATCGGATCCCACGGTACTATTCTAGTGAGATTTGAAGACACTATTCCAGTGAGCACTATTCACAAGTTATTATGCACCAAGTCCTGCAGTACTATTCCAGTGGAATCCGACGATAAGATTCTGGTCTCGTGGTGAAAATTTAGAAGATATCTTTTCTGCCAAATTTTGATATCTTGGTTCCATCTTTGAGGTAAGTTTTCTCAAATTTAGCTTAATTTGACAAATGGAGGTGAAGACGAGCAAAATGATCAATCTAAGCGGTATTCACTACCGTATATGACGTATCAAGATGAAGGATCTCTTGATAATTACAAAGATGCACTTGTCGGTATTTTCAACAACTAAACCGGAGGAGATGTCAAACAAAGATTGGGAGTTTGAGCATGAACGAGAGTGTGGTTATATTCAAAAATTTGTCGATGATAATGTGTACAATCACATTTGTAACGAGACTCAAGCAAGAACGTTGTGGAATAAATTGGAGCAACTGTATGCTTCAAAGATCGACAACAATAAATTGTTTTATCTGACAAAATTGATACAAGTAAAATACCAGGAGGGTACTTCTGTAACTGATCATTTAAACAATATGGAAGGGATGGTTGATCAGATATCAAAGATGGGTATAAAGTTTGACGACGAGGTGATTGCTCTAATAGTGCTAGCTTCATTGCCAGAGTCTTGGGAGACTTTGAAGATATCTTTGACAAACACTACACCAAATGACATATTAAATATATAGTATATTAAAAGCAGTATACTAAATGAAGATATGAGACGTTAATCATAACATGCAGCTTCTTCATCACATTCAAATGTTCTGCTTATAGAAAATAGAGGAAGGAGTCAATCCAGAGGTCCAAAGTCCAGAGACAAGAGTAGAGAAAAGTCAAACAAATATATAAATGTGAAATGTCATTACTGCAAGAAGAAGGGCCACATAATGAAATTTTGCCGAATGTTGAAGAAGAAAAAAAAGCAAAGATGTGAATAAAGAAGAAAACAGTGATGATAAACAAAGTAACATTATTGATATATTCAACCTTGTTATTGATATAGAGATATTCATCTTAGTGTCGTAAGGAACAAGTTAGATAGTTGACAGTGGAGCTACCATTCATGTTATATCTCACAGACAATTTTTTTCATCTTATACACCTGGAAATTATGGCATTGTTAAGATGGCAAATAGAAATCTGTCAAATGTTGTTAACAAAGGAGATATTTCTTTAGAGAGAGAATGGTTCAAGACTATTGCTAAAAGATGTCAGGTACATTCTGGATATGATTCTAAACTTGATTTTTGTAAACAGGCTAGATGATGAAAGTTTCCGAAATACTTTTGGAAACGAAAAATAGAAGCTTACTAAGGGCTCATTAGTAGTGGCCAGAGGTCAGAAGTATTCAAGACTGTATATGACGCAGGCAAAGCTCTCCAATAATGTTATCAATACAGTGGAGAATTATAATACAGTTCATTTGTGGTATACAAGATTAGGCCATATTGGTGAGAAAGGAATGACTTAGCTTGTAAAAAGGAATATGCGATCTGCTCTAAATTAGATGCATCAAAAGAAATGTGCAGATTGTTTAGCAAGGAAACAAAACAGGATTTCTTTCCAGAGTTCTTTTCTATCCAGAATGAAGAATGTTCTAGATCTGATTCACTCAGATTTGTGCGGACCACTGCCAAAGTCACTTGGTAACACACAATACTTTGTGACTTTTATTGATGATCATTCCAGAAAATGTGGGCCTATACTCTGAAGACTAAAGATCAAGTGCTAGATGTGTTCAAACAATTTCACGCCTCAGTTAAGAGACAAACTAGAAAAACCTAAAGTGCATTCGGACAGACAATGCAAGAAGAGTACATCGGATTATTTGATGCTTACTATAAAGAGCATGATATTTGAAATCAAATGACACCACCAAAAACACCGCAATTGAATGGTGTAGCTGAGAGGATGAACAAAACTTTGATGAAAAGAGTCAGATGTCTACTTTCACATTCAAAGTTGCCTAAGGCGTTTTGGGGTGAAGCTTTACTTGCAACTATTTATGCATTAAATCGTTCACCATGTGTTCCTCTCCAGTATGAAGTTTCAGAAAAGGTGTGGTTAGGAAATGATATTTCCTATGATCATTTGCAGATCTTTGGTTGCAAGGCCTTTGTCCATATTCTTAAAGATGAAAGAAAAAAGCTTGATGTCAAGACACGACAGTGTGTATTCATTAGCTATGATTAAGATCTATTTGGTTATAGGTTTTATGATTCGGTGTAGAAAAGGCGTATCAGGAGTCATGACACTATGTTTGTTGAAGATCAAATTATTGAAGATATCAACAAGGAAGAAAAGGAAGTTCCAAGCTCTAATGATGACTTAACAAACTTTCGATTGAATCCTCAAACAATGATGCCTAGACAAGTTGGAGATGAAGTGTAGAATGATCAGGTAGAAGCTGATAATGTAGATGCTCCCAATGAAGTTGAGCCAGAGGATGATGATGGTGTTCAAATTCAACCACCAACACTTGAAGATTCTCTAGTCCCATTACGAAGATCTAGTACAAATAGACAACCATCTACTAGATATCCAGTTGATCAGTATGTAATGCTGACTGAAGGGGAGAACCAGAAAGCTTTGATAAAGCCATGAATGATGAACACAAGAAGAAATGGAAAGAAGCTATACAAGACGAGATGAAATCCTTGCACGAGAATAAAACATTCGAGCTGGTAAAGTTGCCAGAAAGTAAAAGGGCATTGAAGAATAAATGGGTATTTAGAATCAAGCATGAAGAAAACAACAACCATCCTCGATTCAAAGCAAGATTAGTGGTCAAAGGATTCAGCCAAAAGAAGAGTATTGACTTTGACGACATATTTTTCGGTGGTGAAAATGACATTCATACGTACAATGATAGGGCTAGCCGCAAGTTTTAATCTATAGGTTGAACAAATGAATGTCAAAAATGCCTTCCTACATGGAGATTTGGAAGAAGAGATATATATGGAGCAGCTAGAGGGTTTTATAAAAAAAGGGAAAGAAGACTATGTTTGTAGACTAAAGAAGAGTCTATATGGTCTAAAATAGGCACCAAGATAATGGTATAAGAAGTTCGAGTCTGTTATGGGGGAGCAGGCTACAAGAAGACTATTTCAAATCACTGTGTATTCGTAAAGAAATTCTCTGATGATGATTTCATTATTTTATTGCTCTATGTGGATGATATATTGATTTTTGGTAAAAATGTTTCTAGAATCAACAATCTGAAGAAACAACTGGATAAATCTTTTGCTATGAAAGACTTGGGATCAGTAAAGCAAATTCTTAGCATACAGATTATCAGAGACAGAAGCCAAGAAACTATGATTGTCACAAGAGAAGCACATTGATAAAGTGCTTCAGAGATTCAAACTGGACAAAACTAAAGCAGTTAGTTATCCTCTTGCTAATCACTTTAAATTGAGTTCTAAAGAGTGCCCTTCTACAGATGAATAGAAGGAAGACATGTACAAAATTTCATATGCTTTAGCAGTTGGATGTTTGATGTATTCCATGGTTTGTACACGGCCGGATATTGCTCATGCAGTTGGAGTTGTAAGTCATTTCCTTTCAAATCGTGGAAAGGAGCATTGGGCTGTAGTCAAGTGGGTTCTCAAGTATCTTCGATGGTCATTCAAAATATGCTTATATTTTGGAAGAGCGAACTTGTGTTAACTAGTTACACAGATGCAGATATAGCTGGATATTTTAACTCGATAAAGTCTACATTAAGTTACTTGATTACTTTTGCAGGGGGAGCTGTGGCATGGCAGTCAAAGTTAAAAAATGTGTTACACTTTCTACAATTGAAACGGGGTTTATTGCAACAACCGAAGCATGTAAGGGGTTGTTATGGATGAAGAAGTTCTTTAATAAACTTAGTATCAAACAAGAACAGTATCAGTCATTTTGTGACAGTCATAGCGTTATTCACCTTGGTAAGAATGCCTCTTTTCACTCACGATCAAAACACAATGATGTAAGATATCACTGGATCAGAGATGTGATGGAGACGAAACAACTATGGTTCGAAAAGATCCATACTGATAAAAATGAATCAAACATGTTAACCAAGATTCTACCAAAAGATAAGTTTGAGTATTGTCGATCAATAGCTAGCTTAATAGAGCCCTCCATGTAATCGGGAGGGGGAGATTTGTTGAAGATGGGTCCCTCTCACATAGAGGGGCTCCATGATTCAAAAATTGTTGCACCAATTTAGTTGTTGAAAATAAGCAAAAAGAGAGCTGCAAGGCAGCTGTCTCATGCAATGGAGTGGCTATATAAGGCACTCCCTACTTCAGAAAAAATTACAATAAAACATAGAGAGGAAAACAAGATTATTGTTTCTCTCTGAAGTTAGGAAATATATTTCTAAAGGGTTGGTGAGTGACAAAATAGTGAGGTTAGGATTTTTAGGTTAGGATTTTTAGGTTAGGAAACATCTTGTGAGTCACTATTTTGGTTTTATCTCTGTATACCTACTATTTGTAATAGTGGAAGAATTATTCTGAGTTTTGTCCGTGGACGTAACCCAAAATTAAAGGTGAACCATGTTAAATATTTTGTGTCCATTTTGTTCATTTTATTTTTCCTTTTCACAAAATGCACCCGCTGCGCCCAACATCACTTGCATGGGTTGACGCAGCCTTTCTTTTATTATGTTTTTAAATTGAATGCCAATATAAGATCTTTTTACTTTCTATATAAGCTTGTCTAACTATAGTCGAAGAAACATAGTACCACCAACGAGCTAATTTCTGAAACCACCCAAGTTCCTCTGAAAACATGGTAATGGTAGATCTAGATGGTAGCCTTGTGATACCAGATCCTAGGGAGGAGTGGATGCGTTATCTTTTCGAGCAATGTGATGTTAATGAAAGCTATCATATATCCAGGGAAAAGATAAAGGTAGTCTTCACCACCTAGAGCGACCGATGTGTCATGAGGAGCTTGATCACCTGGTTTCTTGTGTTAAGGGATATGGTTATCATGTTGACTAGATATCTTATTAAGGACCTTGGACCTGTAAGGTACTTTCTTAAGACTAAAATGACAACTTCCAATAAAGGGCTCTTTCTTAATCAGCATAAACATGTTATGGACTTGTTCCAAGATGCTAGAATGACAAATTCCAAACTTGTACCTGCCCCTTTAGACAATAAATTGAAGCTTGATTCAAATGTAGAAGCTCTTAAGTGCCCTACAAATTATCAAAACTTGCAAACAAATTATTTAATGGACTATTATTTAACTTGATATTTCTTTTGTCGTAAGCCTTGTCATTTGAGTATGGTGAAAGGTATCTTGCAATACTTAGAGGAAACAATTGTTCGAGGAACAATGAGCATACCAATATTATGGGATATACTAATTCAGATTGGGCTAGAAACTCTTTTGATGAATGTCACATGATTAGCTATTATATGATTATTGGTGGTACTCTTATTTCATGGAAAAACAAAAAACATAATGTGATAGCTTGTTCTAGTCCCAAGGCGATTTATCAACCTATAGCATCAGCAGCTTATGAACTCATGAAAAATCTTCTTACTAATTAATTAGGCCACTTATGTACTACTCCAGTAACTCTATTTTGTGATAATCAAGCAGCCATGCATATCACGTATTTCATGAAAGAATATAACACATTAAAGTTAATTATCTCACTCTAAGCTTATTAATACTCGTTATATACAAACCAATGATCAACTGATAGATGCGTTTACCAAATTGTGCCATTTACTTAATTTTAATGACTATTAAACAAGCTTGGATCTATTAATCTTTTAGATCCAGCTTAAAGGAGATTATTGGAAGTAATTGGTGTTATTTATTATACTTGCATAAGACTAGGATAAGATTGTTGTATAATCAATTTATTAGGCTAAAATTATAGGCATAAAGGTTGTATCAAATTGCCTATGTATTTACTTATATTCTATATATATCCATTATGAATAAAAATATACTCTTCTTTCATAAATTTATATATTTTCTTAATATAGGTACTAAATAATATTTTAATACTAGTAATTAAATATATCTTAACATTTTATTAATAAATTCACTTTAAAACAATTTAGTTAACTAATTAGAAAGTTAACTAATAATATTTTATAAACTTATAATAGTTTTATCTATTTTCACTTTTCATATGAGATTATCATACTCATTTTTACATAGAACTTTATAATTTCCTTTCTTTTATTCAGTATTATTATTATCTTCCTTGAAGACTTAACTTATAATTCATAATTTTCCTTTCATGTAAAACTGCATTAAAAATATGTTAAGATGTTAAAAAAACGATGATAATTTTATTAATAAAAGGACACGAATACAAGACTTAAAATACCAATGGATTTGTAAAGAACAAGAGGAATAGAAGAACTTTGGACACACATTACACACATTTCTCTCCTTTATTCTATATATCAAAATGGTGCTGGGATTGCCTATTTATAGACAATCCATCACCGACCTTGCAACTTGTATAAGTTGTAAGGAAAAATCTACATTGCCCAAGTTGCCAACTTGGTCAATTTTTCCAAAATTTTCAATTTTTTACATAGCTAGAGTTTTCTTCTTAGATCTAGAATTTTCTACAAGTTGCTAAAAATTAGTTGGTGATTTCTAACACTCCCCCTCACCAACTAATTTCTCTTCAAAGTTTTTCTTAAGATTATCCCAAACGCTTGCAAAACTCTTCATGTTTTGTTCCGTTGAGACCTTTTGTGAATATATCTGCAACTTGATCTTCTATTTTGATGTACTTCATTTTTATATCGCCTTTTAGAACTTTTTCTCGAATATAATGATAATGTACCTCCACATGTTTTATCCGTGCATGAAATACTGGGTTCTCCGCTAGTCGTATTGTTGATTGGTTATCACAAAATAGCTCCACCGAGTAGTCTGCTGGTTGATTTAGATATTTTAATAACTGTATGTGTTGATACCCGATCCGAAAACCAGATCCCAATCGGACTAACGAAGAGCGGAACAACCAGAACGAGCTATTTTTGGAACCCGATTCGGGAACCGGATCCCAACCGGACTAACGAAGAGCGGAACAACCCGACCGAGGTAAATAGCAAAATGCGGAAGCCAATAGCAAACACGAACTCGAATCACAAAGCAAAAGAATCGAAAGCGAAGCGAATACTCGAATCGAAACGAAATAACGGAAGTATCGAATGCGAAACAAAGTACGAATACCAAAATACGGAAGCAAAATACCAATCGGATTAATCAAACCATGTGGCGAAGACAAATCAAAGCAGAACACATCCAACATCCGAGAACAATTATCGAAGAAAAACGATCGCGTTGGAAACCTAGACTATCCAAATTCGGTATTTTTTTTTTCTTTTTCTTATAACCATTTTTACTCAAACTCATACAAATCATACAATTTCCTTTTTCTTGGGAAATTGTCCTCAATCCAAAATCTCAAATCATACAAACTTCTTAGGCATGTACCCAAATCCTAGAATCATTTTCTTATACCACTTTTCTCAAAAATTTGGCAGCATAACGCCTGCCTTTGACCTAACCCAAAACCTGCAAATGGTTCAAAATACACTTCTAAATGCCCAATCAATCATACAATCATCAAAATCAATCAGACCCTCAGTCCGGGATCTCAGCATACACAAACGCAAACTTAATTCTAAAACACTTTCATAAATGTACTTCAATCTACTAATCTCATAATTCAATCTCATTTCCAAACTCATACACAATTTCATATACAATTTCACACTCTCATACTTTAATTCATAATCCTCATACATTCTGAAATACATGCTCGCAATACATCATAATCACTTACTTAACGGCAATTCAAGCCATAAGCAATATTAATATCCAATCTCAATTCACATAAAAATACAGACGATGCAAAATCGGACCAAACATCTTCACATTCTTTCATCCAATCTCCTGCTTGAAACCTAGAGATGGAGATGAAGGGGGTGAGCTCAGAAGCTCGTGGATAACACATTTATAAATTGACATATAAGCAGAAAT
Source organism: Erythroxylum novogranatense (assembly GCA_029891385.1). Taxonomy (NCBI): domain Eukaryota; kingdom Viridiplantae; phylum Streptophyta; class Magnoliopsida; order Malpighiales; family Erythroxylaceae; genus Erythroxylum; species Erythroxylum novogranatense. Next base: position 6,990,266 of record CM057225.1, on the reverse strand, counting down.
CATTTTTCATAAGCTTTTTGCCAAAAGGGCTAATTTTTCAAACTTTGTAACTTTTTAAACAGTTTCCTCAAACCTTTCAATTTTTCAAACTTTTCATATAAATCCCACTTCTTCATTTCTCAATTTTAAACATGAATGCAGCACACAGATGCAAATCAAAAGCACGTAACATATCAAAATGGTCTGGTTCAGTCCAAAACAGAACGTACTGCATATTCCCGCATAGCAGTCCTGTGCAGCCTTGAACAGAACGTACTACACTTTCTCGCATAGCGGTCCAGTGTAGCGGTGAAGGGAGTTCGAAATCGGAGCTCTATGCCACTAGTGGGCAGCCGAGAGAAGGCTATAAACGAATAAAGACAGTGCACTGACTCACGAAAGGGACCTGACCAAACCCACATAACACATAAGCAAAAACGGAAATTCGAATTACCCGAAGGCATTTTTCAAAATCTTAATTTTCACACATTCACATAATGTATACAATTCAATCAATTTATCATTCAAATACTAATTTCAACAATCAAATCATTCAATCAATGTTTTCAACAATGTGCATAATTCAACAATGCATTTATAACAAATGATTTCCAGAAATTGCTATTGGTTTATCAACTCATTTAAAACAATGAATTTAAGCTTGTAATAATTTTTCAGAAATCATTTGGAAGTCATAAGTTCAAACATTAATCAACTTTTCTTTTCAAACATTTACGAAAACAAATACTTTATCAAAAATCCAAATTTTTTTCTTTAATTTTCAAAAGTTCGTATATAGCTTACAAATCAAAATATAAATATGCTACCCACCTCGAATCAATGCCAGAAATTTGTTCCAAGCTCCAATTTCACTAATTCTTCTTTTCTTCTTCCAATTACACTTTCCCTAAACCAATTTCATCAAAATTCAACCTCATAAATAACATAATTCTTAAAATTGATGTCATAATTTATCAATTCATACTAATTTCAAGATATCTAAATCACCAATTTCTAAAATCCCTAAATTCCAAATTTGATCTAAACCGATCCACCCAAATTCAATCTCATAGAACCCATAATCTTCAAAACTGAGATCATAATTCACAAACCCATACTATTATCTATAATTCTACACCAATAATTCACAAAATCCTTAATCACAAAATTAAGCCTAAACATTAATTAATTCCCATCCAAAATTAAACATAACCTAAGGCATAAATATCAAAATCGACTTCAAATATCACAAACCCATATCCTTTTACATGTTTCTAAACCAAGAACTTATCAAAAATCACACATCAAATTTTCGACCTTACCTCATTTTTCACCGAAATCTGACTTTTCTTGGCTTAAAAGGAAGCTCTTATGCTCCTCCACCTTTTTCTCTCTTGAGCCATCTCAAAAATCCTGAAGAAATAAGTAGAAAAATCGAAACTTAGCTTTCTCTCTTATCTTTCTCCATGGACGAAGCTTCTACTCTCTTCTCCCTTCTTATTTTCTTCTTCTTTGTTCTGATTTTTCCAGCCAATTTCGTGCCTTTCATGTGCTTAAAATGACAACTCCTTATGTGTTTAGAGGCCAAGTCATTAAATGATAGTTCATTGACCAAAATGCCCCTAACATTTACTTTAAGTCATGTTTATGTTCGGATCTGATTCGCGCTATCAATTTGAAGGAATTTGTCAAAATTTCCTTCTAGATAAATGTTCCTCTATGTCTTAATTTCATAATTCCACAAGAATCATCCAATTCGGAGCACTACATCAGAAGTTATGCGCAAAACATTTCGGGTTGTTCACATTCTCACACATTTTCCATGTACGATTATTTCCATCCAAACATTGACATTCTTAATCCCAAAATTGACATTCGATGTCTTCATAAAAATTGTAGCCTTATGTCTCTAGTTTAATTCAAAACAATAATCACTTCATTTCGATTACCAGAGAAAAAGTTATGCCTAAAATACTTTCAGATGTTCCTAATTCAAAAACTGCACACTAATCCGAAATTTCATTCATAAATTGAAGTTCTTAGGGGAAAAATTGACATTTCATTTCTTCATATGATTTGTATCCCCATGTCTTAATTTTATTTCTCCTCAAGAATCACTTCAATCGGATCACCACAGATCCCGAATTTCGCAAAATACTGAACCATATTCAGAAAATGAGTCAACTCACTTTGATTAAACTAATCACCCTTAATTTAATCTCATAAAATTAAAAATTTTACATGAGGATGTAGATAATTGTCTTAGGAATCCAACGCTTCAAGAATCAACTCAATCGGATGTCAGATGAAAAAGATATAAGCAAAATAGTGGACAAAGGTCGGATTGAAGGAGGAAACTAACAAAGAAATCAAAACGGCGTCGCATGAAGGGATCCGAAAACGGCGTCGTATGGTGCACGCAGAGGAGAGGAGAAATCAAAACGACGTCGTGTGGAGAAACGAAAACGGCGTCGTGAGATGGCGGGACGCCCGCGCGTTGGGCGAGGTGAGGGTGAGCTCGCCCTCGCGAGCCACTCACAGGGCGAGACGCTCGCCCTGGCGAGCGCTCGCCCTAGCGAGGGCGTTCGCAGGGCGAACAGTTCGCCCTAGCGAGGGCTCGCCCTCGCGAGAGGGCGCCTGGACCAAACCTTTTTTTTTCACATAAATAAATCTCAAATTTTCAAAATTCATAGCTCTTGATCCTGAACTCCAAATACGACAAATTTGGTCTCTATAGAAAGCTTAAAGGAAGCTCCACAACTTCCATGTAGAACTCTAAAACTAAATCCATCTCAAAAGTGATCAGATTTCTAATCAAAGATTTTGTCCAATTTAATAAATCCTTAAACAAAGACTCAACTTTGAAAATTTGCATCTTTCAACTCCAAAGTGCAATCATGTCATATTTTATATCGATGCGAAGATCAGAAAATCACCTACAACTTCCATGAAGAACATACAATTCAATTTGACCTCTAAGGAAGTCAATTTTTCAATCAAAAGTTCTGTCCTCGAATAATCATGCTAAAATCATAATATAAATTTGTAAGAATCATAACTTATTATTCCTTAATCGAAAAATTCCATACTTTACGTCAAAATAAAGATCAAAATATTATCTAAATCTTTCATGAAGAACTCAGAAGCAAATTCAACCACTAACTAGGTCAATTTCTCAGTCAAATGTTTCAGCCATAATAAAAGTCAACCCAATTACACATAAACTTTGACTGATCATAACTTTCACTTCCGTTATCGAAAAATTACAAACTTTATGGCTACAGAAAGCTCTTAACATAATCTACAAGTTTCATGTAAAATATTTTCTCAAATTTTGACTAAATCAAAAGTCAACTCTCAATGGTCAAAAAGTCAAACCTTTCATAATTTTTCATCTTCTCACACTTTCTCTCTTTATTTCTTGATTTTCAACTTAATTTCAATCAACTCGTCCACTTTTGAATATTTCTTATTTTTACTCAAAAATCGGGGTCCAACAGTATGAGCCATGTGCATTCTTATGCTGCCATTGCTGCGGCTCTATACTCTGCTTCTGTACTTGATAAGGACACTATTGGTTGTCTCTTACTGCATCAAGAGATTGCTCTTGAGCCAATGTTGAATATGTATCCACTTGTTAATCATCTTGTGTCACAATCTCCAGCATAGTCGGTGTCGCAATACCCTTTAACTTTGACATGTACTATCTCTCTTATATAAGAGACCATAGTTAATAGTATTCTTCACATACCTTAAGATTCTCCGTACTGCTTCGAAGCGAGGCTTCTTTGGATTTTGCATATGTCGGCTAGCAACTCCAACCGAGAATGTGATGTCTGGACGTGTTAGTGTGAGATAGATTAGACTACCCACGAGCTGTCAATACATCGTGTTATCTTGTAAGTCTTTTCCTTCCATAGCTTGAAGTTTGGCATTTACCTCCATTGGCGTTGATATTGGCTTGCAGTCTAACATACCAAATCTTTCTAAAAGATCTTGTGCATATTTCTGCTGGCATAAAAACAATCCATCTTTTGTGTGCTCCACCTCTAAACCAAGAAAGTGTTTCAACTCACCTAATTCTTTCATCTGGAAATGGACCGAGAGATTTTCTCGAATTTGTCGTATCTCTCCTTCGTTATTTCTTGTGATTATGAAATCATCCACATATACCAACACTATGGCCAACTTATTACCTCGTGTCCTCACAAATAAGCTTGAGTCTGCAGGCGCCATCTTATAGTTGTTCTGAACAAGGAACTCTCCAATCTTACCATACCATGCTCGTGGTGCTTGCTTTAGACCATACAATGCCTTCTTCAACTTGCAAACATAGTTTGGATAATCTTTGTTCTTAAAATCTTCAGGTTTTTCATATAAATCACTCGGTTTAACTCTCCATATAGGAAGGCATTCTTTATATCCATCTGCTAGAGTCTCCAAGACTTGTTTACGGCAAGTTCTAGAAGCACACGAACTGTTGTAATCTTTGCTACTGTACTAAACGTCTCCTCATAATCTAACCTATACTTCTATGAAAAACCACGAGCCACTAGTTGTGCCTTGTATCTCTCAACCGTTCCATCTAGTCGAGTCTTTTTCTTATAAACCCATTTACACCAGATGGGTGTTACTCCTTCAAGCTTTGGCACCAAATCCCAAGTTTCATTTTGTATTAATGCTTGAATTTCCTCATTCATTGCCTGTTGTCATTCCTTGCTTTGTGATACTTCTCTATAACTTGTCGACTCTTTCAAACCAATTTCCTCTATTATCGCTGCATTTGCATACTTAGGATTTGGCTTTCTTTGTCTAGTTGACCTTCGTGGTTGAGGCGATGGCTGTTGAACATCTTCTTCAAAGTCCTCTATCTGACTTGGCCTTATTTCTTCTGGAGTTGAATGATGGATTCCTGTTTGCCATGGGCTTTTCTCTTCTGACAACCTCATCTCTATGAATTCTTCCTCACTTGGTTGCATGGTATCAATTCTAGATTCTTCAATTGGTTGAATCTTATTAACCTCTATAGATTCTTCTAATCGTTGTTGTAGCTGCTCCTCTATTTCTTTGGAATCTGGTAATAATACAGCTTGTGGTGACCACCAAGAAGCCACCTCATCAAAGACAACATTCCTACTTACGTAGCATCGTCCTGTAGTCGGGTCACAACACTTCCATCCTTTATGATGGCTGTCATATCCAACAAATATGCAGCGCATTGCCTTTTTATCAAATTTGTTACGTAGGTGATTTGGTATAAATACGTAGCACACGCATCCAGACACTTTAAAGTACCCTACTGAGGGTTTGACCTTTCGAAGTTTTTCATACGGTGAGACCCCCAATTTTTCTTGAGGCAATTTGTTAATCATGTATGCTGCGGTCTTCATGTAACATACTTCTACATATCTCTACCAGGTGACGATTCTTTCTTTCTGCTATTCCATTTTGTTGTGAAGTACCTGGACAAGTCAGCTGCCTCCTGATCTTATGTTGTTGCAAATATTGGTCGAATTCTCTTGAAGTGTACTTTCTACCATTATCTGTGCGAAGGCATTGTATCCTTCTCCCTATCTCCTTTTCTACTTTCACTTAACTCAACAAACTTACTTAATGTCTTTGACTTTTCTCTCATAAAATCGACCCAAACATATCTAGAGAAATCATCAATAAAGGTAACCATGTACCTAAATTGGCTAACGGACGGTTGTTTTACTGACCCAAACACATTAGAGTGTATTAACTCCAAAGGCGCTCTAGCTCGATACTCTAACTCTTTGTACGGTAATTGATGTGCCTTGCTATACTAACATCCTGCATATACAATGTCATCTCTAACATCTAGATTCGGAAGCCCTCTGACCATTAATTTTTCATTATCTCCTTTAGCTTCCCATAGCTTAAATATCCTAATCTTGCATGTCACAAATCAACCATCTCTTTTTTCCTTGTCTTATCTATGTATGTTGTTTCTGCTGACATTACATAGACAAACTCCACTCTTTTTCCTTCCATTATGGGTCGACCGATAATTTTTAAGTCCTTGTAAATCTTGACATCATTTGGTCCGAACAATACAAAATTTCCTGTTGACGTCATTTGAGATATAGATAGAAGATTCTTTGACATACCTTCCATGTGGTAGACATTCTGCAACTGCACTGGCCGCTGACTATAATGAGGAACAACGATGGTACTGCCAATATGTGTTATTGACAATTTTGAATTATTGGCAGTTACCACCACTTGCTCTTCTTTATACTCTGATGTTCCCATCAATTTCTTTTTGTCACCTGTCATATGATTGGAGCAATCAAAATCAACGATCTAATCATCTTTATAGTTGATTTGATTTTCTCCTATAGCTATGAGTGCCATCTCCACCATTGATATTACAACACTTTTCTCGCTTATTTCTTTAGGATTTTCCACTACTACAAACAATGCATGAAAATCCCATTCTTCTTCACTATCTTATTGCGTTGACGTGGTAGCATTTCCTTCCATGTGTTTTGGCCTCCAGCAATCTCGAGCATAATGGCCCTTCCTTCCGCAGTTATAACACCTGTCTTCTTTCTAGGTATTTTATTTATTGTTACGACTTGTATCTTGGCCTTGACGAGCTCCCCCTTGCTTGAAGCTCCCTCTTCGTTGGCGATCTCATCAACCTCCTCGACCTCTCGAGGTTTCCTCTGTCACCTTACTTCTCATGACTTTCTATTTTCCTCCTTTATTGGTGAAAAGGGCTTTGTCTTCATCTTTAATAAAAACTTTAGATATTTGTTTATCTAAAGCTTCTTGATTGGCTAAGATATTTTCTAACTCTGTCAAGGTTGGTTCCTTTGCCCAACCTCGAATAACCGTAACAATACCAAGAAATTATGGGCGTAACCCATGTATAATAATTCTCCTCATTCTTGTTTCAGTTATAGCATTAAGAGGATCTAACTTAGAAATTTCTTAGCATAAAGATTTAACTTTAGTAAAATATTCACTTATAGTCATGTTGTGTTGCGAGATCGACAATAACTTGTTTTCTAGGTACTAGAGCCTGGCGTCGTTGGTGCATGCATACAACTGAGCGAGAGTGTCCCAAGCATCCTTTGGTGTCTTTGCATATCCTTTATTTGTTGAAGTATGACGTCTTCTACCGTCACCAACAATACGTACATGGCTTAACCTGCTCTAATTTTCTACTTCTTTAATTCTTCTTCTAATGTTGGAGGTTGAGTCTCTTTCCTCCAACAATACTCCATAGATCTTGTCCTAGCAGATAAAACTGCATACGAGTGCTCTATGTATTATAATTGTTATTGTTTAATTTTTCTATACTACTAACAGTGGTGCTCATGTCTGCCATAATTACTCGATCCCTAATCAAATAATTTCACAATCTCATATTGTGACTAAATTTTGGCAGAATCTTGGCTAAGACACGATCCCTGATCGTAAATATTGGATAATGAAGCAACGACTCTAGATGACAGAACTTGGCTCTGATACCACTTGTTAAAAAAACGATGATAATTTTATTAATAAATGAACACGAATACAAGACTTAAAACACCAAAGGATTTGTAAAGAACAAGGGAATAGAAGAACTTTGGACACACACTACATACTTTTCTCTCCTTTATTCTAGATATCAAAATGGTGCTAGGAATGCCTATTTATAGGCAATCCATCAACGACCTTGCAACTTGTACAAGTTGCGAGGAAAAATCTAGATTGCTCAAGTTTCCAACTTGGGCGATTTTTCCAAATTTTCATTTTTTTTACATAACTAGAGTTTTCTTCTTAGATTTAGAATTTTCTATAAGTTGCTAAAAATTAGTTGGTGATTTCTAACATAAGATTCGCTTATTACTTGTAGTTCTGTCAACAATATTATTCTCATATTCTCTTTATTCCTGTCAACATTATATCAACACTTCTAATGCAACTTCAAAATTATATATTTAAAAAATTAATTAAAAATTAATAACTAATCTTGTTTATAAATTTATAAAAGAATTTACTTCTCTCCTTTCTAATGTAAAATTGTGACACTTTAAATTATCTTGCGAAATCAATCCTATAAAAATGATACACTTTAAAACCTAGTTCTTATTAAGGTCTAACATGAGAGCCAATAAATGAATGGAATTAAAAGTTTATGCTGTCTTACCTTCAAACCGAGTAAACTGTTGTCAACGTCAGATAAAGCCTCATCAACTTATTTTAACCTTATTCTCTCCATTTATTTCATCTTTATGGGTGCTTATTCCCTGTCATATTCTGTGTATAGTGACCACACAAGTGAGATTCTTGATAATCTTGAAACTTGAAAAAGTTTGAGAGAATCATAAATAAAACCATAATCTACATAAATTTATAAGCTAGGGTGTGCTCGATATTTATCCACAGGACCATAAGAATATGAAGGGAAAGTACAAATAGTGAATAGAAGCAGCAAGCGCCCAATGATCAGCCTCTCCTACACCAGTGGCCAAGCCATAACATCATCTAACAATTAAAGATGTCACTTCTCGAGTTTTGTGACCTTGAAATTTAGGATGATTCAAAGTGGTGAAAACTAAAAGTTTAAATGATAAACATCATTGTTTCAAGTTAAAATTTGGATTCTAAATAAATCATTTTCAAATAAATATAAGACATATACCACAACTCTTTCACCTTATATGTCCATTAGAATTCAGATTGGACAGATGCTTAGATAGTCTTCTCTTAATATTTTCTTTATCGCACTAGCTTCAAAATGCTTTGTATTATAGGTGAGATAAACGACAGAAAAGTAAAGGCCTCTTTTGTTTTGTTTAATAAAAGGTTCAAAGTTGCAAGATAAGAACTCAATAATTTAGTTTGAAGTATGCAAACACTTTAACATCAATGGGGATGCCCGAAGCACCATTTACAGCAAGTTGAAGGCCTCGATAGTTTTTTTTTCCAAAAGCTAATCTTCGAACCACATGATGCATGTGCGAAGAAGAAGGCAACACTATATAGTTTGTGCTAGTTCAATCATATATAAGTTGATGGCTCTTGAGTATCATAACACATCAAACCACTCTCATTTGGGAAAAGGCCAATCAAAACTTTTAATTTCTTCCAGCAAAATGCCTCTATATGTGCCGAAGGGCTTGAACTTCACTCTTACAGAAGGACTCAAGACCATATTGAAAGATCATGACGCTAACCGCGATGGTAAACTTAGCAGAGACGAGCTGAAGAAGGTATTCCAAGACCTTAATTCACATTTCCCTGGATGGCGAGCCAGCCGCGCCCTCCACCATGCAGACAAAGACGGCGATGGAAGCATCAGCATGGAGGAGCTGCAAGAACTTGTGGATTACGTGACGAAGTTAGGATATGGTCTTAAGTAGAGTTTATACCTTTCCAACGGTGTGTGGCATTTATTATAACAAATGTTCCATAATAACGTTCATGTTCTGTATTAATGTTGCCCCTAAATAAAGCTGCAAAGCTTACTTTCATGCTTCATTTCGTGATTGTAGCTTAATCTGATCATCAATGTAATCTTTTGATTATTTGATTATGCTAACAACTACTATATATCTCTTATCGGTGCGAAGTTATGTCAGTATATTTGAACCTTGCCTTTTTAATTTAAATCAATTCTTTATATTGATTTGAATACTTGTATATGTGTCGTGATAATGTATTCAATATCAAATGCTTCATAATAAATTAAAAAAAGAACTTGCATTAGTTACACATGAGCCTTTTTCTATTAGGTTCAAGCTTGACTTAATATTTAGAATTGGCATGATTAGAATTTGTATATGCATATGAATGAGTATTATATGGTGTATATATAAATAGGCTGATCTGAAATGCTTCATGCAGCTACAAAATGAGAGCAAATATGTAAAAATTACCGTTATGGCACAAGTCTCCTTGTTGCTCTTGTAAAACATTATCATATTTATGTCTAGGGTAAACATTTCGATATCTAAATTATAAAGGAGTATCTCCCTTTCTTACATAGAGCAAGGGATGATTATAGATTCACTAAATCTCACACAAATCCAATTGCTCTAAATGTGTCACAAAAATGTAAAATACGGCCTATAATGAGAAAAGCAAGTGTATGTAAGAAGAAACTTAAGACATGAGTTATCTTATTTTAAGAGAGAAGATGTCTGTTCTAAGAGACGAACTGTGTGAATTCAAAATACACATCATTATACATAATAGATTGACGCATATAGATATGCTTCAAGGTTTATTCTTTTCATATTTTTAAGATGCTACATATCTGCCCTTCCCTATCAGTAGGAGATAACATATGGACTCTAGGAAATTTTGTTTGAAGTGCATGCCGAGCATAGATTTTGAATTGATTCAAGAGTAAATTGTGATGAATAATATTACAGGACCAAGAGACTTAGAGACCATGATAATAGAATTATTTTACTTCTAGTGAAATCTTGTACATAGCTGATGTTTGAAATTTTTATCAAAACAGTAATTATTGGCCAGGTTCTGATGTAGGTCCACCTTCACATAATAGAGCCGATGTAGAAACCTTTTTTTTTCTTGATAGACAGGCATAATATTTTTCCCACTCAAAGGGTCGAGATCCATATATGAAATATACCCTTTTTTGTTCTATTGTCGCCTTGGGGTTACTTCAAAAATTTAACCAAGGATTGCGTATAGCGCAACCTCGGGTCGTTCTCTTGAGGAACCAAAAGTGAAATTAATTTCCTAAGTAACTAAATGCAATGCAAACTAAACAATAAAATGAGGTTGATTTTAACAATTTACCGCTAAAATTTTCAACGAATGAAAATAAACGCAAAGGACTTGTTTTTGGTATTTTAAAAATTGAAATGAGAAATTTGTAATGACAACAAGTTAATTAAATAAGAAAACAAACGCAAGTAAACAATGATAAATGCAATCCTACAGTTAAATAACGCAGGCAATCATCACTCAACAAATATGGGAGTTAAACCAATTAAATCAAGAATTAAAATCGAGCTTTTAATCTAACAACCGAGCCACCTCGAATTGTTACAAAAATATTTTCCAAAAATTCCAATTTACTAACTGCCACCAGATTAGTAAAATAGAACTAAGGGTACTAACGTCAATGCTCGACTTTTGCGCTATAATTAAGAAAATAGAATTAATGCCAGCAACAGATAAAATAATCCAATAATTTAAGCCACCTTGAATAATCGTCAATTTTGCTAAAATTTCAATACAAAGTTTTGACCCAAAACTAAGTAATGAAATTAAATCCAAAATCATCACTATATCAATTGCCAAACATTAATCCAGTCACAAAACACAACTCCAAATAATTATAGTAAAATCTATGAATTACTAATTAATTAAATGGACATAATAAAATTGCAGTTTTAACTCCCCTATAAAAACTCCAAGCTCCTACCTTTGATATTGAACCGAAGGATTAGGATAAACTAGCCAAGAAAATTCATTGAGGCTCTTGCCGACGTTGAGATTTAGTGGTCAATTATGAAAATATAAAATTGCCCCGTTTATATTTTCTGCAGATCATGCAATTTATCTACTCCCTCAGCTTTTGATGTGACTAATTTATTTTGCCTAGTTAGATCTACAACAATCCAACCTTCACCAACACAGCTACAGCCAAAAACAAAATGCCAGCACAACACAACTTCTTCTTATTTTTCCAGCCTTCACTCTCACGTCTCACCCAGCTGCCACCTCCTCCTTTCTTTCCTATCTCATGTGTGTCTTAACTAATTGCTCAGTTTCTTTCTCCACGCAGCCCACCTTACAAAGAAACACACAATAGCAATAGCTCTTCACTCAATGCCCAGCTCCTTCTATTTTGTTGCTTCTTTACGCACAGCTGCACTCACCATAAGCCACTCTATTTTATTTCTCTCCTGTTACACAGCACACACGTAACAAGCCCACAACGAAAAACACACACAAGATCCCCTAACTCACGCCTCACACTCTCCTGTTTTTTTCTTCGTATATTTTAAGTCACTCACACACTAGCCAACTCCAGCGTTTTCGTCTTCCCTTCACAGCACCAACACACACGTATATATCACTTCAGTCACAAGCTCACTTCATCCACTACACACACTCATGTTGTTTTTCGTTTTTGATGTTAATTTGCTGGAGCTTTCTCCTTTACAGCCAAGACAGTGCACTCCTCACCTTCTCCTCTAGCCCTACACACGACACAACAGCCCACTCTAAAACAACACAAACTCACAAGCCAACACTCAACGCCCATCTCTTCTAGACAACGTCCAGCCCCCACCATTTTGGCTTGTGATATATTTTTTAGACCACTCATTATCCTCCTTCAGCTCTTCTCTTCGTGTCATCTCCTTGGTGGGGTTTCTATAATTAAACTAAAAGCACTCCCCTCCTTTGCCAACTCACATTCTTCCACGCACTCAACGCCACTCTCAACTTCCCTTTGCCAGCTACTGATTTTTTTTCATTAAAAAACCCCTTTCACGTTAACTCCAGCAGCAGCAATACACTCCACCTTGACAGCACATATTCACCTTCTCCCTCCACGCTACACAACAGCCACCTTATCTTCTTTTATTTTGTTTTTCCAGCAACTCATGACACAACACTCATCCACCGCACATCACTCCTCCCATGTAATGCCACTCTTCTGTTTTTCTTTGTATATTTTACTTCTTCATACACCAACAATAGCTGCTTCCCACGTTCTATGCAACCCACACACGCACAAACCCTAACGTCGCCCCACGCTACCTGCTCTCTCGTTCAACCCATGCCTCACCTGCTGCTTTAATTTTTTCGTTCAAAACAACTTCAAGACCAGACCAAACCAGCCCACTCCAAGACAACTCCACACTGCCAGCTCCTTTCTTCTCTATGTTGTCTACCACCAGCACATAAAGACCACGCAACCTCTAGCTTTTTAACTCACTCACAGCTCACCTTCCTCTTCTTTACGTTGGTGTCTATCTGGTGGTTGGTTTAGCTTTTAATTATTCCAGCTCTCCTTTGTTTCTTTCCCGCTATCCTCTTTCTCTTGGTGCCATGTGATATATTTTATTTCTCCAAGCTACTCAGACAACAAGACATGCTCTCATCACCATCGCACTCTACAGCCAACATGTAGCACCTCCAGCCTCTCTTTTATTGCTTGAATTGACAACCTATTTTGCTCTAGTTGTTAGATCCAAACCAGTCCACGCCAATCACTTCTTCTCTTCAATTTTTCCAAACCAAGTTGCCTCTCTCTTTTGTTGTCTCAATGTCGTCGTTTCCTAGTTGTCCAGCTTGCATTTTGGACTGTTGTTTTATTATGTGTGCTTCTTCTTTGGCTTTGTGGATCACTCTTCTTAATATTTTGAACTTAAATTTCTTCAAATAACCTACAATAAAAAAATTACAAATAATGTAGCATCAATTGTCTAAAAATTAATTTATTACAGTTAAACCAAAATACGACAATTTTTGCCCCTATAAACCCAAATTAAATATAAGGCACAATAATTCAAATAATAGTCAAATAAAGCTATAAAGATCATTTTGAGTGAAAAAAAACTCATCCAACTGATATAAAAATATATATGAATAAATGAGTTTGTGAACGCCCCCACACTTAGCTTTTTGCACTCCTGGACAAATTATCAATAAACAAAATCCAACAGTTAAACTCAATGCAAGCAAACATAAAAACGACAAGGAAAGAATATGTAATTAACTCAAACAACCTCTATCCTTAATCAACCAACATCCATCGAATGCTTCGGTGCAAAGAAACTAACACAAGAGACATAGCAAGATAAAATAAAAAGAAATATAATAGATCTCTCATAAGGTATAAGTGTTTCGCTCATCTCTAAAATAGGAAACTTTCACTCAATCTACCTAGATTAACACCTACCATAAGCTTGTAAACATTTTACTATCTCCATCACTAACATACCATAGATTCATGATCAAGGAGACTTTGTAAGGTTATAATGTTGATGAAAGGCTAATAAATGGATGAAATGGAAAAGAAAAGGGAAAAAAATGACAAATGTATTGCATGAGTATTAATAATAACTCAAAACAAGTTAAAGCGCAACCATCAATTAAACACCAATGTGCAATTATCATCTTCCAAAACCCAATCTTTAATCTTCAATCCACCAAAGGATGCCTTATTTCAAACTTGATTTTTTGGTCAAATTATTTTCTTGTTTTTTGTTTTTTTTGCTTTTCTCTTTGTTTTTTTTTCAAATTTGGCATAGCCGAACCCAAGAAGATAAAAATCACAACAGAAATTATGCACATTTAATCATAAAGAACATAATGTAACTCATGCAAAACACTTGTGCCAAAAACAATAGAATGAATGAAAGTGAAGGGCTCAAGGGGTAAGTAAAGGTTAATTGAAATGGCTTGTGTTTGGGAAAAGGGGTTTCGAAAAAAATTGCCCCTATCATACTCACAAATCTAGGTATTAATGCAGCTTTGAAAAAGAATCTATACAAGTTCTAAAGGCTAACCAAGCTAGGCAGAAATCACACAAGATGAGAAAGAAAAGTAAGGCTCAAAATTCCTTCCAAAAGGTTTTATCTAAGATATTTCCTTCCTCAATTCAAGTTATACCACAAGGTTAGTAACAATGCACCAAAGGTACTCCAATATGCTAATCAACTAAGAATAAAAATTACTCAAATCAAAAACATATTCAAACCTTGACATGTCAATGTTCACACGCATAAGCAACAGGGATTTGAAAACAAAACCTAAGGATTGCAAAAGTCAAGTGCGAAGTGGGAAACATTGCAAAATGATAAGTCAATAAAATGGCAATCCCAGCAGTGGAAAACAATTCAACCAAATCAATCCCTCCCCCACACTGAAAACAATACATTGGCCTCAATGTAAGAACAATAACTATAGGCGAAATGTCAAAAGTAAGGGAAAACTAGCAAACCATAACTAAAGGAAAGAAATAACTAACACTAGTTCCTACTAAAAAGGTTCCTTCCCCCACACTGATTCTGCATTATCTTAGTAGAAAAATATCACCAGTAAGATAACAGAGAATAAAAGGATAAAGGTGGAAGGAAACAACCGTGTGATTAAGGGAGTCTGTGATCCTCATGGTAGTGCTTAAGCAGATGACCGGTGACTTGTGAAACATGACCAGTAGCTTCATCCACTAGCTCTACCATTCCAAATGAATGCACTTTGGTAACATTGAAAGGGCCCTCCCACTTGGTGACGAACTTTCCGGGCATCAATTTTAGCCGAGCCTTGAACTTTAGAACCTTGTCACCTTCATGGAATTCTTTCCTCAGAATCTGTTTGTCATGAATCATTTTCAGCTTATCCTTATAGATTCTGGCATTATCATAAGACTCAAGTCTCATCTCTTCAAGCTCTTGGAGTTGCATTGTCCGGTTTTCAAGTACAGATTCAAGGTCTACATTACATGCCTTGATCACCCAATAAGATTTGTGCTCGATCTCCATAGGTAAATGGCAAGATTTTTCGTATAGCAACTGGAAAGGGGACATGCCTGTAGGGGTCTTGTAGGCAGTCTTGTAAGCCTCACAGTGCCTCCTCAAGCCTTTCACTCCAGCCTTTTCGGGATGGCTTCACAATTTTTTCTAGTATACGCTTCACTTCCCGATTGGAGACTTCAACTAGGCCATTTGTTTAAGGATGGTAAGGAGTGGCCAGCTTGTGATTAACTCCACACTTAGCAAGTAAAGACTTTATAGTCCTATTGCAGAAATGTGTTCCTTGGTCACTGACGATTGCTCTTGGAATGCCGTACTGCAAAAAAATATGAGCACGTAAAAATTTGGCAACAGTAGAAGCATCATCTTTCCTAGTTGGCACTGCCTCTACCTACCTAGATACATAATCTACTGCAAGTAATATATATGAAAACCCAAATAATGGAGGAAAGGGACCCATAAAATCCACGCCCTAGACATAAAAAATTTCACAAAAATGCATAGGTCTTAAAGGCATTTCATGCTTTTTACCCAGACTCCGAAACCTCTAGCATTTATCACAAGACTTGCAAAAAGTATAAGCATCTTTAAACGAAGTAGGCCAGTAAAATCCACACTCTAAAACTAGCAATCCTATTAGCACTAAAATGCCCCCCACAAGATAAAGAATGTGCAAAGGCAAGGATAGAGTGGATCTCATTGTTAGGAACACATCGTCGGATTATCTTATCGCTGCATTGCTTCCAAAGAATTGGAGCATCCCAGGTATAATATCTTGCCTCCCTCTTCAACTTATCAACCTGAAATTTAGACATAAAAGGAGGCACAAAATCAGCAACAATGTAATTAACAATGTTAGAGTACCAAGGCTCCTGTATTGCCAAGGTAAAAAGTTCAAAATCAGGAAAAGAATCAACAATAAGATCAGAAGAGTCTACTCCCTTGGTGCCTTCAGGTAACCGACTAAGGTGGTCAGCAACATGATATTCTGCTCCATCTCTGTCTTTTATTTCAATATCAAACTCCTGTAGCATCAACGCCCATCTCAGCAGTCTTGGTTTAGATTGGGGCTTCTTAAACAAGTACCACACTACTGTATGATCTGTAAAAACAACCATTTGAGAGTTTATCAAATATTGTCTAAACTTATCCAAAGCAAAGATTATAGCAAAAAGTTCTTTCTCGGTAATGGTATAGTTCACTTGAGCGGAGTCAAGTGTCTTGAAGGCATAAGCTATCACTCTAGATCGCTTTTCCTCCCTCTGTCCAAGCATAGCACCAACTGCAAAGTTAGAAGCATCACAAGATAGCTCAAAAGGCAAATCCCAGTTAGGTGCAGTCAGAATCGGGGGTGAAACAAGCAGAGATTTCAAAGTATTAAAAGCATGTCTACATTTATCATCAAAGTGAAAATCAATATCTTTTTTCAACAATGTAGAAAGGGGTAAAGCAATTTTACTAAAATCATTTACAAAGCGTTTATAAAATCCCGCATGCTCCAAGAAAGATCTCAATTCTTTTAGACAAGTAGGATAAGGAAGTGAAGAAATGATTTCAATCTTAGCTCTATCAACCTCAATCCCCTTTTTAGAGATGTGATGACCTAAAACTATACCACTATCTACCATAAAATGACATTTTTCAAAATTCAAAACCAAAATTTTCTGAATGCATCTATCAAGAACACGTTCAAGACTAAACAAGCAATCATCAAAATTATCACCATAAACAGTGAAATCATCCATAAAAACCTCCATATTTTACTCCAATAAATCACAGAAGATCGCCATCATACACCTTTGAAAGGTTTCTGGAGCGTTACACAACCCAAATGGCATCCTTCGATAAGCATAGGTACCAAAAGGGCATGTAAAAGTAGTCTTGTCTTAGTCTGCCGGTGCAATCGGTACCTGAAAGTAACCTGAAAAACCATCCGAGAAATAATAGTGAGATTTTCCCGATACTCTTTGCAACATTTGATCAATAAAAGGTAATGGAAAATGATCCTTCCTAGTTGCTTCATTCAACTTCCGATAGTCGATGCACATTCTCCAAGCATTTTGAACTCTTGATAGAATGAGTTCATTACTCTCATTTCTCACCACTGTGATTCCACTCTTTTTCGGTACTACTTATACCGGGCTCACCCACTCACTGTCTGATATGGCATATATGATCCCCGCACTCAACAACTTAGACACTTCCTTTTTAACCACATCATGAATAAAAGGATTCGACCTTCGTGGTGGTTGCCTAACTGGTTTGGACCCATCAACCAAAAGGATTTTGTGTGTGCAAACCAAAGGATCAATTCCGGGTATGTCCCCTAAAGACCAACCTATAGCCCTCCTATATCTTTTCAACACAGAAACTAGTCTCTCTTCTTCAGAACTAATCAGAGAACTGGAAATGATAACAGGCAATTTGCAGTCATCTGCAAGAAAGACATATTTCAAGTTAGAGGGAAGGGGTTTCAATTCCAATTCAGGGGGTTGCACAATAGAAGGAACCAACTTTGGTATATCAAATGCATTCAGTGAAAGTGGTGCATCCATGTGGCTTTGGGATGAGGATATAAGCTCTGTGCAGTATGTATGTCCTCCATTTCCTGACTCAGTTCCACAATCATATGACCTGGAAACAACAAAATTAGGTTCAGTCTGATCAGTCGAAGAAGAAAGTAAATCAGAAGTAAAAGTAGTATTATAAGGTTTAAAATAGTAGTAGTATCACTTCTATCCTCTTCTAATACTCCAGCACCACTTGAAGAAGAAGCTACATTTGTAGCTTGCATAAAAGCTTCTTTTTCATTGGTTCCTGCAAAATCAAGAAACATACCTTCCTCAAGGCTATCAAGTGTAGAATCAGTAGTAATATCAAAACAAAAAGAAGCATCAGAATTTTGCATAGTAGAAAGCCAATTATCTATTTCTAAATAATAAACACATGATACATCACCCTGACATGCACAAAAATCAGAAGAACGAGGTGAGGATGAACAAGTAAGTGCTTCATGATGATTCACACCCATATTACAACAGTCAGGCTCATGCACCTCAGTCTCATACAAATTTTCCACATCATGGCATTCAATCAAACTAACACTCAAGTAAGAACAATCCTCATAACCATGACTCATAGCTTCTGAAAGATTAAATTGCACTTCTTGATCCCCAATTCTCATAGTGATAAGGCCCTTTTTCGTGTTAATTATGGTCTCAAAAGTCAAAAGGAAAGGCCTACCTAGAATCAAAGTACTCTCAGAAGGAAGCTTATTAGTCATATCAAGAACATAAAAGTCGGCAGGAAAAATAAGACCTTTGACTTGCACAAGGATATCCTCTAAAATGCCTTTAGGGTATCTCACAGTCCTATCAGCTAGACCAAGCACTACACTAGTGTCTTTCAAAGCTTCAATACCCAAGGTCTTATAAACAGAGGTTGGCATGACATTAATTGTTGCACCTAAGTCAAACAAGGCATGAGAAACAGTCGTTCTACCTATGGTGCAGGGGATAGTGTAAGAACTTGGATCCTTACATTTAATGGGCAATTGTGGCTTAAATAAGGCACAAACACTTAAACCCAGTTGGATTCTCTCACTCTTAAACACTTATTTGTGCATAGGTCTTTCAAGAATTTAGCACACTTAGGCATCTTTTTAATCAATTCAAGTAATGGCACATTTACCTCAAGTTTGCTAAACATTTCAAACAATTCCTCATTGTCTTTCTTGTCCACAATCCTTTTAGTAACCAGATAGGAATTTGGAAAAGGTAAGTCACGAATTTTTACCTCATCACCTTTCGAGTTGGAAGGTGATCCTTCCTCCATTGGTCTCTTTAGGATAGTTGTTGCCTCTTCCTGATTTTGTACCACTGGTTGTTTTAAAGATTTCTTCATGAGCTTCTTTTCTTGAATGCTTTCAGATTTAATAGATTGAGAATTTTCTTGAGTAGTGTTAGCCGGAGGAGATTCAACTTCCATTTCCTCATCAACCGTCTCTTCATCCTCTTCATTCTCTTTGAAACTCACTTTCTTGCCTCCAATTTTCTTCCCACTTCTCAGTGTGATTGCATTCAAAGATTTTGGATTGATCACTATGTTGGAGGGCATCAAACCACTACTCTTTCCTTAGTGCTCAGTCAAATTGTTGGAGATTTAAGTAACAAAAGTATTCAAGTTCTCATGCTTAGTCTCCATTTGCTCTAACTTAGAGAACACATTTTGTAAGCAAGAGTCCATCTTATTTCCCATGGCATTCAACTTGGCATCAGTTTGGGTCTTTCCTTGATCTAGTCTTGAATTTATCCCGGCAATGCCCTTCATGATCATAGCAAATTTGTCACCTTTAGAAACAGTAGATGGCGTCCCTTGATTAGGAACTATTTGGTTGGAAGAATTTCCTTGAATATTTCCTTGATCTCCACCCCATCAAAAATTAGGATGATCTCTCCAACCTGGATTATAAGTGTTGGAGTAAGGGTCCCTCTTCTGATATTGGCCATTTCTATTTTGGTAGAGGGCATGAACCTCTTCATATCTGGCGCAGATTATTGAAGCATGCATCATGGACCCGCAGTACTCACAACCGGATACTATAACTTGAGAATGACCACTGAATTGACTTGCTTAACCTTCACATTATTCTCCAAAATATTGAGTCTTTTCTCCACTCGGTTTCCCAAGGTAGCAATTTCAGCAAGAATATCTTGGGAAGAAACTAAAGAGGTATTGGACACCCTTCTTGAGTCTCCAGATTAGGAGTCATTGAGTCATCTTTTGAAGAAGGTCCCATGCAACATTGGGACTCAATTCTCTGAGCGAACCATTTGCAGCGGCATGAATTGAGAGCTTATGATATGGAAAAAGCCCTTCATAGAAAGAGTTGACTAGATCATTCTTTGAAATGTTGTGGTGGGGACAATGAGCTAGAAGTGTTATGAACCTTGTCCAATATTCATGCATGGATTTATTGTCTCGTTGCACCACACTAGTTATCTCCTTCTTGAGTCTCGATGTCTTAGAATTAGGAAAATATTCATCTAAGAATGCTCCTTTCAGTTGCTCCCAGGTCAATGTGGTAAAATGTTGAGGTAATGTGTAAAGCCACTCCTTGGCTTTTCCTTCTAAAGTGAAGTGGAATGCTCTCCTCAATACATCTTCAAGATTTGCCGTGGGTGGTTTCATGGAAGAACACACCATGTGTATAGTCTTCAAATGCCT
The DNA here is from genome assembly GCA_029891385.1 of Erythroxylum novogranatense. Taxonomy (NCBI): domain Eukaryota; kingdom Viridiplantae; phylum Streptophyta; class Magnoliopsida; order Malpighiales; family Erythroxylaceae; genus Erythroxylum; species Erythroxylum novogranatense. The sequence goes on along the minus strand of CM057225.1, from coordinate 6,969,573 downwards.
ATGTGGATCATCACCTGCAAAGCCATGGAATCTAGGTAAGGAAGAAATTAATGCGCCTTTAATTTCAAAATTCACATCATCAGTATAAAAGCCATAAGGATCATAATCAACATTGGAATTATTAATCTCCCTCATACTTCTATTATCCTCACCATTATTCCTGATGTTGTTTTCACCATGTTCGTTGTTCCTATTAGGCCCAACGGGTCTATTATTACCATTATCACCCTCCATGGTATCTTGCTCCGATTCAAAATCACTAGCAGACAAGTGTTTACTAGAAGTAGCTCTCTTGCTAGGTTCTTGTTCACAATGCTCTTCCTCAATAAGAAATTGACTTGCTTTCTCTATTCTCCGCTCACTTCTAATCTTTTTCACTAATATCTTAAGTTCAAGATTTAAAGGATTTAAAGGTAAAACCCTATCACTCCTAGGCATAAACAGTAACAAAAAAAAAAAACAAGGCACAAAACATACTCACACAACAATATTCGTAAAAATAAAATAAATAAATAAATAAATAATAAATAAAATAAATGGAAAAATCTAATAAGTGCAAGTGTATGAAAAAGAACAAAAAAAAATAACCCTGTAATATGCACAAGTAATTAAAGAATGTCAAAAATTGTACCAATATGCACAAAAAGCAACCAAAAACTTTTATCTAGCTAAGAAAAATTTTAAAAAAACAGTTAAAAGTTACTTGACATTTAGGAACCAATTTCTTGGTTCCCCGGTAACGGCGCCACTTGAAATATACCCTTTTTTGTCCGATTGTCGCCTTGGGGTTACTTCAAAAATTTAACCAAGGATTGCATATAGCGCAACCTCGGGTCGTTCTCTTGAGGAACCAAAAGTGAAATTAATTTCCTAAGTAACTAAATGCAATGCAAACTAAACAATAAAATGAGGTTGATTTTAACAATTTACCGCTAAAATTTACAACGAATGAAAATAAACACAAAGGACTTGTTTTTTGTATTTTAAAAATTGAAATGAGAAATTTGAAATGACAACGAGTGAATTAAATAAGACAACAAACGCAAGTAAACAATGATAAACGCAATCCTCTAGCTTAATAACGCAGGCAATCATCACTCAACAAATATGGGAGTTAAAACAATTAAACCAAGAATTAAAATCGAGCTTCTAATCTAACAACCGAGCCACCTCTAATTGTTGCAAAATTATTTTCCAAAAATTACCATTTACTAACTGCCACCAGACTAGTAATGTTGGAACCCAATCCGAGAGCCGGATCTCAACCGAAAAACGGAAAACAAAATTGGAAAGAATGGAGTTCTTAACGAATTCGAAGCGGAACGAAACGGAAGCAAATTAATCGGTACGCGAAAACCAAGTATCGGACACGGAATTCAAATTCCGAAACAAAAATATAAAGCAACAACGGATCCGACATCCGAACACAATTATGAAACAACTATGCGAGACGCGTTGGAAATCTAGACTAAGTCATTCCAAAACCGGTATAAATTTTTTTTTCTTTTTCTTTTTTCTCATCTTATTTATCTTAAAACCATTCTCATGCTAATCAAAACCATATCGATTTCCTTTCTAGAAACTATTCCTCATGCAATTCTCAATTTGCTTGATTCTTATTAATCATCTTCTTATACATCCATATCAATTGTCAAACTCACTTTTAAACCCTTTTACTGAAATTTTGGCAGATAACGATCGTATTTTGACAGCCCAAAATTTGCAAAGAGTCAAAACACTTAAAATGTCCAAACACAATGCAAAATCATCGGACCTCCCGTCCTAATCCAAACACCAATGTAAACGCAATCCTATGTCTAACACTTCATAAATTCTCAATTGATCGTACAAAATCTCAATCAATCCCATTCATATCCAAATCCATACGCAAATGCAATTTGGTAAATAAATCCATAATCATACATATTCAATTCCACAACCTAACTCAAATACATACATTCGAATTCATAACACATTCTCTACATTCGGACTAAATACACTTTTTCCGGTTTTCTAACCATCCATAAAATCCAATACGAACATCGAACTTTACATAAATACAAACATTGCTCGTCTTTCATCCGCTCTCCCGCTTAAAAACACGGAGATTGGGGATGAAAGGGGGTGAGCTCGAAGCTCGTGGATAATATATTTATAAACCGAACAATAAGCGAAAAAATCTTTTATTTTTAAACTTTTCAAACATTTCCCATTCGAAATTAATCCAAACATTCATTTTAAAACCTTTCAAAACATTCATGAACCTTCACAACATTTTCTAAAATTTCCAAATCTTCATTTGTTTTAAAATATTCATAAACATTTACTTTCTCATTTTTATGTACAATTTCAAATATGAATGCATCACGTCATAATACATCACAACATAAACAAAGCAAAATCACATAACACTTCAGTGGTTTAGTGTCGACCCACACCCCACCCGTAGGTGTTTGCAGTTATATCATGGCGTGTGTTTCATGGGTTATACCATGGCATCCAACACAAATCACATAACACATCAAATGATTTGGTTTGGTTTGGTCTAAAACAGACGTATCGCACATTCACAAGATAGCGGTTCTTGCGGCAACAGTGAATGTAGGGAGTCCGAGATCTAACTCCTATGCCACTAGCGGCAGCCGGAGAAGGCTATAACAAGTAGAGACAATGACTCACAAAAGACCTTACCAAACCCATATAGCACATAAGCAAAACGGCATTTCAGATGGCAAGGCACTTTTCAAACATCTTACTTTTCACATTTTCAAATCACATCATCATATTGTGTCATAAATGCCACAACCATATACACATGGATTCACATAACAAAATTTAATGGCATTCACATCATCACTTAAATCACATATTCATCACAATATATGCACTACTTCTTTAATTCATTTAAATCATAAATCATATAATTTGAATACCATGAAATTCATAAGTCTTGCATTTTCTAAAACTCATTTTTCTTCTTTGAAATCATAATTTCAAACATTTTATCAATAATAATTTATCAAAATCAAATTTTGCTTTCTTTAATTTTCAAAATTTCACATTTAGCTTATAATTCAATAAATAAATATACTACCCACCTCATATCCATGCTAGCATCTTGCCCAATGCTTCAATTTGACCTTTTCTCCTTTCTTCCTTCCAATTGAAAATTCCCTAAATCAATTTCATCCAAAATTTAATCTCATAAATAACTTAATCCTTCAATTTAATGCTTAAGTCATCAATTCTTACTAATTCCAAGATAGTTACATCACTTATTTCAAAAATCCCTCAAATTACAAATTGAACCTAAACCAATCCAATCAAATTCAATATCATAATTAACTTAATTTCTCAAATTGAACTTAGGAAATATCAATTCCTCTCATATTCAAGTTATTTCAATCTCCAATTTTGAAAATCCCCAATTTTCAAAATTGGCCTAAACCAATTTGCACAAATTCTATATCATAAAACATAATTTTTTCAAAATTGATTCCATATTTCATCAATTCATGCTATTATTGATGATTCTACACCATTAATTCACAAAATCTCCAAATTTCTAATTTGGCCTAAACCCCCAATTTACAATTTTTCAAATTAAACTTCACCTAAAGCATAAACATCAAAATTAACTTAAGAAATCTCAAATTCATCACTAATTCAAGCAATCTAAAGTAACAATTTCAAAAACCCCCAAATTTTACTATTCATCATCTTCTTCACTAAGCTTTCTCTCTCTAGAATCTTCCATAACCAAAATTAAACATAACCTAAGGCATAAATATCAAAATCAACTTCATGAATCACAAACCCATGTCATTATCCATATTTCTAAACCAAAAATTCATCAAAATCTCAAAGTAGAAAATTTTCTCTTACCTCTTTCTCTTTCAAATTCAGATTTTCATGGCTTAAAGAAAAGCTCTCTTCGTTTCCCATCTTTTTCCTTCATGTATCTACTCCAAACTCATGCTAAAAGCCCTCAAAAATTTGAAAATTTGTTTTCTCTCTCATCTTCCTCCATAACCGAAGCTTCCACTCTCTTCTTCTTCTTATTTTCTTCTTTTCTTCTTAAACCATCGTGACTCTCCTTAAAAACGACAATCCTTTGTTGTTTTGTGCCACATCATTTAAAATGATGGCTTAAAAGACCAAAATGCCCTTGACTTTACTTTATGCTATTCTCACATGCGGGTTTGATTCGCACTATTGAGTTGAAGGAATTTGTTAAAACTTCCTTCTAGATAAATGTTCCTCTCAATCATACGAATCCAACGCCACTAACCGCGCTCACTTCGGATCACTACATCAAAAGTTATGCTCAAAACAGTTCGGGTATATCCATATTCTAACACATTTTTCATGTACGATTATTTCCGTCCAAATATTCACATTCTTAATCCCAGAATTTAAACTCAATGTCTTCATAACAATTGTAGCCTTATGTCTCTAGTTTAATTCAAAACAAGAATCACCTCATTTTGATTCCCAGATCAAAAGTTATGCTCAAAATACTCTCAGATGTTCCTAATCCAAAATTTACACCCTAATCCGAACTTAAATTCAGAAATTAAAAGTCTTAGGGGCAAAATTGACATTTCATTTATTCATATGATTTGTATCCCCTTGTCTTATCTTTATTTTGCCTTAAGAATCGCTTCAATCGGATCTCTACAGATCCCGAATTTTACAAAATACTGAACCATGTTCGGAAAATTTCCCGACTCACTTTGATTAAATTAATCTCCATTAATTTAATCTCAAAAATTCACAAATTTCTATGAGGATGTAGATAATTGTCTTAGGAATCCAACGCCGCAAGAATCGACTCAATCGGATGTTGGACGGAAAGATATAAGCAAAATAGTGAACAAAGGTCGGATTGGAGGAAATAACAAGAAGAAAAATCAAAAGCAGCGTCAGATTGGAGAAACAAAACGGCGCCAGATGGAGCAAACAGGCGCTACTGGGCGGGCGAAGGCTCGCTCGCCCAGCGACGCGTCGCCTAGCGACGCAAGCCAGACGCTCACCATCGCTAGGGCGATGTGTCGCCCTAGCGATGCGAGCTGAAAGCTCGCCATAGCTAGGGCGATGAGTCGCCCTAGTGACTGGAAAACTTCATTTTCATTTTTTTTTTCACAAAAAACTCGAAACTTTCAAAATTCATAACTCTTACTCCTGAACTCCAATTTTGACAAACCTAGTCTCTATAGAAAGCTTAAAGGAAGCTCTTCAACTTCCATGAAGGACATACAAATCAATTCGATTCATAAAGAAGTCCATTTTCTGGTCAAAGATACTATCCTCTAATAATCATGCTAAAACTACAATATAAACTTGTAAAAATCATAACTTATTATTCCGAGATCAAAAAATTGCATACTTTATATCGAAATAAAGATCAAAACAAATCCTTAAATTTTCATGCAGAACATCAAAGCTCAATTAACCTCTAACTAGGTTAATTTCTCAGTCAAAGTTTCAATCATAATTAAAGTCAAAAGTCAACCCTATCACACATAAACTTTGACTGATCATAACTTTCACTCCCGATATCGAAAAATTACAAACTTTATGGCTACAGAAAGCTCTTAACATAACCTACAAGTTTCCAGAAGGCCATTTTATCAAATTTTACCTAAATCAAAAGTCAACTTTTAAAGGCTAAAAAGTCAACTATTTCACAATTTTTCATATTTTCACTCTTTCTCTTTTTAGTCAGGATTTTCAACTTAATTTCAATCAACTCATCCACTTAATTTCATAAACCATACCAATCTACTCAAAACTCCAAAGATATCAAAATCAAATCATTTCTTTTCTTCTCAATATTCTTTAAATTTTAAGCCATCTATTATACAATACATTCACCAAGCACTCCTTAAATTTCATTTTCATAATTTAAATTTCACTCAAAGATTGGGATCCAACAAGTAAAATAGAACTAAAGGTACTAACGCCAATGCTCGACTTTTACGCAATAATTAAGAAAATAGAATTAATGTCAGCAACAGATAAAATGATCCAATAATTCAAGCCACCTTGAATAATCGCCAATTTTGCTAAAATCTCAATACAAAGTTTTAACCCAAAACTAAGTAATGAAATTAAATCCAAAATCATCACAATATCAATTGCCATACATTAATCCAGTCATAAAACACAACTCCAAATAATTATAGTAAAATCTATGAATTACTAATTAATTAAATGGACAGAATAAAAATGCAGTTTTAACTTCCCTATAAAAACTCCAAGCTCCTGCTTTTGCTATTGAACCGAAGGATTAGGATAAACTAGCAAAGAAAATTCATTGAGGCTCCTGCCGACGTTGAGATTTGGTGGTCAGCTATGAAAATATAAAATTGCGGCGTTTATATTTTCTGCAGACCATGCAATTTATCTACTCCCTCAGCTTTTGATGTGACTAATTTATTTTGCCTAGTTAGATCCACAGCAGTCCAACCTCCACTAACATAGCTACAACCAAAAACAAAATGCCAGCACAACACAACTTCTTCTTATTTTTCCAGCCTTCACTCTCACGTCTCACCCAGCTGCCACCTCCTCCTTTCTTTCCTATCTCGTGTGTGTCTTAATTAATTGCTTATTTTCTTTCTCCACGCAGCCCACCTTACAAAGAAACACGCAATAGCAATAGCTCTTCACTCAATGCCCAGCTCCTTCTATTTTGTTGCTTCTTTACGCACAGCTGCACTCACCATAAGCCACTTTATTTTATTTCTCTTCCCGTTACACAACACACACGTAACAAGCTCACAACGAAAAACACACATAACATCCCCTAACTCACGCCTCACACTCTCCTGTTTTTTTTCTTCGTATATTTTAAGTCACTCACACACTAGCCAACTCCAGATTTTTCACCTTCCCTTCATAGCACCAACACACACGTATATATCACTTCAGTCACAAGCTCACTTCATCCACTACACACACTCATGTTAATTTGCTGGAGCTTTCTCCTTTACAGCCAAGACAGTGCACTCCTCACCTTCTCCTCTAGCCCTACACACAACACAGCAGCCCACTCTAAAACCGCACAAACTCACAAGCCAACACTCAATGCCCATCTCTTCTAGATAACGTCCAACCCCCACCATTTTAGCTTGTGATATATTTTTCAGACCACTTATTATCCTCCTTCAGCTCTTCTCTTCGTGTCATCTCCTTGGTGGGGTTTCTATGATTAAACTAAAAGCACTCCCCTCCTTTGCCAACTCCCCTTTGCCACGCACTCAACGCCACTCTCAACTTCCCTTTACCAGCTGCTGATTTTTCTTTCATTTTAAAACCCCCTTTCACTTTAACTCCAGCAGCAACAATACACTCCACCTTGACAGCACACATTCACCTTCTCCCTCCACGCTACACAGCAGCCACCTTATCTTCTTTTATTTTGTTTTTCCAGAAACTCATGGCACAACACTCATCCAACCCACATCACTCCTCCCATGTAACGCCACTCTTCTGTTTTTTCTTTGTATATTTTACTTCTTCACACACCAACACCAGCTGCTTCCCACGTTCTATGCAACCCACACACGCACAAACCATAACGTCGCCCCACGCTACCTGCTCTCTAGTTCAACCCATGCCTCACCTGCTGCTTTAATTTTTTCGTTCAAAACAACTTCAAGACCAGACCAAACCAACCCACTCCAAGACAACTCCACACTACCAGATCCTTTCTTTTCTATGTTGTCCAGCACCAGCACATAAAGACCACGCAACCTTTAGCTTTTTAACTCACTCATAGCTCACCTTCCTCTTCTTTACGTTGGTGTCTAGCTAGTGGTTGGTTTAGCTTTTAATTATTACAGCTCTCCTTTGTTTCTTTCCGCTATCCTCTTTCTCTTGGTGCCATGTGATATTTTTTATTTCTCCAAGCTACTCAGACAACAAGACATGCTCTCATCACCATCGCACTCTATAGCTAACATGTAGCACCTCCAGCCTCTCTTTTATTGCTTGAATTGACAACCTACTTTGTTCTAGTTCTTAGATCCAAACCAGTCCACGCCAATCACTTCTTCTCTTCAATTTTTCCAGACCAAGTTGCCTCTCTCTTTTGTTGTCTCAACGTCGTCGTTTCCTAGCTGTCCGCTTACGTTTTGGACTGTTGTTTTATTATGTGTGCTTCTTCTTTGGCTTTGTGGATCACTCTTCTTAATATTTTGAACTTAAATTTCTTCAAATAACCTACAATAAAAAATTACAAATAATGTAGCATCAGTTGTCTAAGAATTAATTTATTACAGTTAAACCAAAATACGACAATTTTTGCCCCTATAAACCCAAATTAAATGTAAGGCACAATAATTCAAATAATAGTCAAACAAAGTTGTAAAGATCATTTTGAGTGACAAAAAACTCATCCAACTGATATAAAAATATATATGAATAAATGAGTTTGTCAATATAGTTCCAATTTATATTGATTAATCATACCTAATTTAGCATGGACACTGTAGAAAATATAAATTAGAGAGAAAGATAGAGATTGCAGCAATAAGTCAGTTAATTTATATTAATAGTTAATTGTCTGAAGGTTTTTTTCCCGCGTGTTTCCAAATAGCTTTCTTTACTATTTCTGGTAATAGGCGAATATGGAACTATGCCCCTGCTGGAATTTTTAAGAAAAGAAGATGAATACGATGAGATAAGATAAAGATTAAATGATAATTAACACACCCATCATATCTTATTATTAAACTTGGTTGTCTTATATAGGAAAAATACAAAAAATTAAAATCTATTCTAAGATAAGATTAAAGATAATAGAAGATCTATTCTAAGATAATTTAAGATCTATTTTAAAGAAATTTTAACAAACTTTAAAATTTTGAATCCATTCTCAATATTCCTTCTTAATTCAAAATTTCAAAGATGGAGTACTTCTCTCCTAATCTTCAGAATCTTATGTGAAGCACTTCTCTTCACCGTTGATGTCCTTCTCATCAACCTGCAACTATTAGAGCACGTCTCTCCAAATACATCTTGGCTCACTTCTCACCAACAAATCTTAAAAAAATTCTTCTTCGGTCACTTCAACCAAATTTGCATGGGCTCCTTTTATAACTCTGCAATTCTTTTACAGATGACCAAATCTTTTACAGTTATAGTATTAAGGCTTTCCTTTGTGCTAACAATCTTTCTCTTCATGATCGAACTTCTCACAATGGCCACATTGAGGAATGTTTCTTTTCTTCTTTAATGACAGAAGCTCTGCTAGATAAGCTCCCTATATCATCTTTTCATTTTCTTGGTTTCTCATTGCACTTCTTTGCTCTTGAGCCTGCAAAGCATTAATCAATTCTGGTAAAGTTATTTGATTGATATCTCTTGAATCTTCACGAGATGAAATTTTATACTTAAATCTTTCAGCAAACTTATAAGCATTTTCTCTATAATATTACTATAAGGTAAATCTTTCTAGCAATCAAATTTTGTTCACCACATTTATCAACCGATCATAATATTCTTGTATTGTCTATTTTTATAGCCTTCTCCCGGCTGCCCACTAGTGGCATTGGAGTTCCGATCTCGGACTCCCATAAGTCACGGCTGCACCGGACCGCTATGCAGGAAGGTATAGTACGTTCCGTTCACGGCTGCACAGGATTGCAATGCAGGAATGTGCAGTACGTTTTGTTTTGGACCGAACCAGACCATTTGATGTGTTATATATTTTGTTTTGTTTATAAGTGATGCATTGCATGATGTGAACGATGTTTAAGAAATAAGAAAGAAATGAAGATTTACACGATTTTGATTTTGCTCATGAAAAGTGAAAAATGTGAGAAATTTTGAGAAATAAACTCTTTGTGAATTTTTAATAGTGATATTATTGAAATTATTTTAACAATGTTTTAAAAGGATTGAGAAATTAGAAATTTGAAAAATTTTCTACTGAGGAACTTTTGAAAGAAATGGTAAAAAGATTTGCAATTGTTTTCATTTATCATTCAATTTATAAAAATATTATATACGAGCAATAAGCTCACCCTCCTTCATTCCCATCCACAGGTGATGAGAAGAAGATCGGGTGAAAGAAAATGAAGGTTTTCGTTTGTATGTGTTCATATGGTATATTTGTTTAGCTAAGTGATTGCTAAGAAATTTAGAATTGTTGTGTATTCATTTTGAGAATGTATTATGAATTCTGGACATATGTATTGGATTAAGTTATGGATTGGATTGTGTATGGATGATTTTGATTAAAGATTGAGGCTTATTAAAATGTATTAGATATAGGAGTGCGCTCGTTTATACTGAGATCCCGAACGGAGGGTCCGGTGGATTTTGATAGTTGTGTGATTGTTTGGGAATTTTAGAAGTGTGTTTTAAACCCTTGCAAGTTTTGGGTTTTATGAAAAGCAGTCGTTATGCTGCCCAATTTTTGATAAGAAAATTGGTTATATGGCAATAGAATAAAATAAGAATTGATTAAAGGATGAAATTTTGGGATATGTATGTTTGTATGAGTTTTGCAATTTGTACGAAAGATGCAAGATAAGAAAGAGAGAGAGAAAAAAAAGTTAGACCGAATTTGATTGGTTTAGATTAGATATCTTAAGGTTTCCAACATAAACGTTTTTCTTCGAAAATTGTGTTCGGATTTCGGGTTCAGTTTTTGTTTCGTCTCTGATTCATTTCGCTTTCATTAGCTTTGTCTTCCGATTTATGTTTCCGCTTTCAAGTCATTCGCTTCGATTTGTGATTCGATTCGTATCCGTTTGATTCATATTCGTTTGATTGCTTTGTTTTTCACGATTCAAATTTAATTCGATTCCATTTTGCTTTTGATTTATGCTTCGCTTTAATTTTCTGATATTCGATTTACGTTCAATCTTTTGCATTCGCTTTCGTTCTCCGAATTCGATTCGCTCCTGAGAGAATTCTGTTTCGGATTCCTTCGATTTTTCGGTTGGGATCCGGTATCCGGATCGGGTCCCAACATTTATACAAACTTGGTACTATTGGAAAGATAAAAGACAGATCTACCATTTTCAAGAAGGAATCAAAAGCAAGTTCGGTCTCTAAAGGGGTCAAAAGTTTACTCCAAGATGACCGATCGACAAGCTCCTCATAAACAATACTAAAACTTGTAAACATCATAACTTTTGACTTAGAACTCCAAATTTCACAAACTTAGTGTCAATGGAAAGATAAAAGAAAGATGTACAATTTCCATGAAGGACTTAAAAATCAAATTTGTCTCTAAAGGAGCCAAAAATCTACTCGAAGTTTCTGTCCACCAATACTCTTCCCAGACAGTAGCAGCAACTTGTAAAAATCATAACTTCCTACTTAATAGCCCAAAATTTCCATACTTTACACCAATGGAAAGATCAAAACATGATCTAAATCTTTCATACAGAACTTAAGAGCAAATTTAGCCTTTATATAGTTCAAAAATTCAATCAAAGTTACTGTCCGAATACTCTCATCAGAACAGTAACAAAACTTCTAAAATTCATAATTTCTCATCCCATTGTCCAAAAGTTCTATACTTTCTATCAATGCAAAGATCAAATCATAATCTAAAACTTTCATGAAGCACTTAAAGACAATCTCTACCTCTGTAAGGGTCAAACTTCCCATCAAAGGTACTTCCCACTTAAATGTCATCCTATACCACATCCAAACTTTAAAATTTCAAATCTTCTAATTTCCACAACCAAAAATAACATATTACACATCATTGAAAAACTATAAACTTCCTCTACAACTTTCATGTAGACCACTTAACTCAATTCAAAACATATCAATCACAGAATTCACCTCGAAGCACAACATACACAATCCTATACTTACAAACATTCTCAAAGTCAAAGTAAAATAACCCTAACTTTGACTGATCATAACTTTCACTCCCGATATCGAAAAAATGGAAACTTTATGGCGACATAAAGCTCTTATAGGAGCTATAAGTTTCAGGAAGACCATTTTCTCAAATTTTGCCTAAATAAAAAAGTCAACTTTCAAGTCAAACTTTCTATATCCCAAAAGTCAACTTTCTTAAAATTTCTCCCAATTCTCACACTTTCACTAATCATTTCTTTTCATAACGATTTTCTTATAACATAAAAATATTATTTCATTTCATTTAATATTTCTAAATTCCACTCAAAGATCGGGGTCCAACAAGGTAAGCATGAAAAGGGCAAGCACTTCAAACTTTATGTCTATTCCTAATTATTGATCCACGATCCCCTAAAATTCATTCAAGTGATCTACCATAGAGGTACCTTCTCGATATTTTATCTGTACTAATTTTGTTAGGTAAAATAATTTATTGTTACCGATTTTTGAAGCATACAACTCCTTGAGCTTGTCCCATAACATTCATGCATGAGTCTCATTGTAGATATGATTATACACATTATCTTTAAGAAATTACCAAATAAAACTACATACCTACTCTTGCTCAAATGCCCACTTCTCGTTCGATTTATTTTCAGGTTCTGTTGTGGTAAACAACGACAAATGCATTTTTGTGACGAATAGAAGATCTTTCATCTTGTTCTTCCATATATGGTAGTTGGAGCCATTTACGCTAATCATCTTGCTTATTTTACCTCCATTTTTGATGAAAATGCTTTGACACAGAACTGAACTTCGCTTTGATACCACTTGTTGGGAAAAATTATGAATTAAATCCCAAAGGTAAAATAAATAAGAAAATGACACGTAGAAATTTCACGTGGTTCACCCTCTAATTTGAGCTACATCTATGGGCCAAACTCTGAATAAAACTTCCATTAATGAAAATAATAGGTACAAAGAATGAAAATGACACAATAAAATAGTGGCCTTCACACACAAAGTGTTTCACAAATTTACTATCCTTAGGATAATATCCTCACTATTTTGTCACTCACTTTTTTAGGAAAAATGTTTTCTAAAAAAAATACTTAAAATCACTCTCTCACACAAAACTTTAAACACACAAGTCTTTCCACTTCAACCACTAACGGAGTTATTTACGCCCCCCTGTTGGGACCCGATCCGGGGAATCGGATCCCAACCGGAAAAGCAGAACGGAAAACGAAATCGAATAGAAACGGAAATTTCGCATCGAAATTTCGAATCGTAAACAAAGCGAAAGCTAGCGAAACAAAAAACGAAAGTACCAAGCAAAGCGGCGAAGCGAATCAATACTTAACAAACGGAGCCGACATCCGAGAACAATCAAGAACACAGAACCACATTCGCTGGGAACTTAGACTATCCAAACCCGATATATATTTTTTCTTTCTTATTCCTCGCCTTTTCATTCTTAATCACTTTATTTCATTACATACAAAATCATCATATGCTCGATACTCATACAAATCCCAAATCGCACTCAAATCATAATAAACTTCTTAACATTAATACCAATCTCATAAATCCATCTTTCATACATTTAAATTTTATTTTCTTCTTTTCCAATTTATTTTCTAACGAAAATCCGGCACATAACTACTGCATTTATCCTATCCCAAAATTTCTGCAAGGAAAAACACACTTCTAATATCACAAAATCTAAATCATCGGACTCTCCCGTCCAGAATCCAAACACCAGCAAACAAACGCAATCTTAGTTCTAAACACTTCAATCAAATTTCCATATCAATTAACAATATATTTTCCCAAAATCATACACAATTTCATACAAACTTCATAAATCATATACATACATGGCAATTCACCATATTCAATCTTAATACCAAAATCTCAATTTGCACAAAAATCCAAATAATACAAAATCGAATCAAACGTCTTGATACTCTTTCATCCGATCTCCTGCATGAAACCTAGAGATGGGGATGAAAGGGGGGTGAGCTCGGAAGCTCGTGGATAATATATTTATAAATTGAAACATAAGCAAAAATTATCTTTTCAAATTTTTCAAACATTTCCCATTCGAAAATTTATCCAAAAACCCATTTTCAAACTTTCCAAAACATTCATAAACAGTTTCCGAAATTCATAATTGAAATTTTCACTTTCTCATTTCTCAAATTCTCAAACTTTTTACCAATCATGCACATCTTTAAACATGAATGCATCACATAGCACATAAACAAAATCAAAAACCACATAACATAATGTAATGGTTTGATGTTGGACCCCACACCTCACCCGTAGGTGTTTGCAGAGTTATCTCACGGCGTGTGTTTGCGAGTGTTATATCATGCATCCAACACAAATCACAATAACACATTAAATGGTTTGGTTTGGTCCATAATAGACGTCGCACATTTCGCATAAGCGGTCATGTGCATACCATGAAGGAGTCCGTGATCTAACTCCATTGCCTCTTCTCATGGGCGTATGAGCGAAGGCTTAAAATAGGTAGAGACAGTGCACTGACTCACAAGGGACCTGACCAAACCCACTTAGCACATAAGCAAAACGAAAATTCAAATTGCACACAAGGTACTTTTCAAAAATCTTGATTTTTCACATTTTTCAAATCATATCATCATATTGTGTCATAAATGACACAAGCACGTATCCACATGAATTCACATAACAAATCTAATGCAATTCACATCATCACTTAAATCACATATTCATCAAATTCATCACAATATATGCACTAATTCTTTAAATCATTTAAATCATAAATCAAATAATTTGAAAAACCATGAATTTCATAAATCTTGCATTTTCTAAAACTCATTTAACCCTTTGAAATCATAATATCAAACATTTACAACCTTTTTCAACCCCTTTTATCAACAATAGTTTATCAAAATCAAATTTTTTGCTTTCTTTAATTTTCAAAATCACATTCTTAGCTTACAATTCAATAAATAAATATACTACCCACCTCATATCCATGTTAACAACTTGCTTTGTGCCTCAATTTCTCCAAAGCCTTCTTCTTTCTTCCACATTAAAATTTCCTAAACCAAATTAATCCAAATTCAACTTCATAAATGTCATAATTCATCAATTTAAACTTAGAAAACACTAATTCTACATAAAATCAAGCTATCTAAATCATGAATTTTCAAAATCCTTCAAAATCCCGAAATTCCAAAATGCACCTAAACCAATCCACTCAAATTCAATATCATATTTAACTTAATTACTCAAATTGAGCTTAGAAAACATCAATTCCTCACATATTCAAGCTATTTCAATCTCCAATTTTGAAAATCCCCAATTTTCAAAATTGGCCTAAACCAATTTACACAAATTCCATATCATAAATCACAATTTCCTCAAAATTGATTTCATATTTCACCAATTCATACTAGTATTGATGATTCTACACCATTAATTCACAAAATCCCCAAATTTCAAATTAAGCCTAAACTCCCCAATTTACAATTTTTCAAATTAAACTTCACCTAAAGCATAAACATCAAAATTAATTTAAAATATCTCAAATTCATCACTAATCCAAGCTATCTAAAGCATCAATTTTAAAAACCCCCAATTTCAAAATTTGATATAATCCTAATCACTCAATTAACCAAAATTAAATCTCACTTAAGGCATAATCATCACAATTGACTTCATAAATCACATACCCATATCATTTTCCATGATTCTAAACCAAAGTTTAAGAAAAAACTCAAAGATTGAAATTTCTCTTACCTCTTTCTCTCTAGATTTTCAAATTCCTAAGCTCCAATGGTAACTTCATCTTCTTTCTTCCTTTCCCTTGAAATCCATGCAAAACTCATGGAAAAACCAACCTTTACGCACCTTTCATCACCTTCCTCCATAACCGATTCTTCATTCTCTTCTTCTCTCCTCTTCGATTCTTTCTCCTCTTTTCTTCTATTTTTTTTCTTATTTTTTCTTCTTATTTCATGAATTCCAGCCTCCAAACGACAGCACAAGATGTGTTTCTTCCATGTCATTAAAAATGAGGGTAAAAGACCAAAATGCCCCTCACTTATTTGCCTATTTCCAAAATTGCCCCTGCAGGAACTTGAAAAACTGACTACTTGCGTCCTGTTTTCAAGCATCTAAACGAAATAATTTGGACAAACTTTCTTCTCAAAAATTGTTCCTCTAGATCATACGAATCCAACGCCACTGACCGCGCTCAATTCGGATGAGAAATGAAGAAGTTATAGCCAATATACTATCGGACCTTCACAAAATCCGAGACTGAACATTACGCGAATTAAATTCCAGAAATTAACAATCTTAGGGATGAAATTAAATTTCGATCCCTTCACAAGAGTTGTAGCCCTATATCTTAATTTTATTTCCCCTCAAGAATCAACTCAATCGGAGTTGTACAGCTCCCGAAAATCGCAAAATACCGAACCATGTTCAGAAAATTATCCAACTTATAACCTATAACCAAATCTCTTACTTTGGTTCAATCAATCTCTTTCCATTTAATCTCCTAAAAATCATAATTCTTCATTAAAATGAAATTAATCGTCTTAGGAATCCAACGCTTCGAGAATCGAATCAATCGGATGTCGGACGAAGGAATTATAAGCAAAAGATTACGAAAGGGATCGGATAAAGAAACAAAGTAACGGAACGTCAAAACTGAACATTTCCAAATTCATATCTCTCGATCCCGAACTCGAAATTTGACAAATTAGTGTCAATAGAAAGATCAAAGGAAGATCTACAACTTCCCTGAAGAACTCAAAATCAAATTAGGTCTCGAAAGATGTTGAAAACTCAATCAAAGATTTTGTCCAAAACAGTTTTTCCTAAACGACTTCCAATTTTTAATCGCTCATAACTCCTAGCCCCGATATCAAAAAATTGCAATCTTTATACCAATGGAAAGATAAAAACATCATCTAAAACTTTCATGAAGATCACTTACTCTAATTCAAACTAAATCCATACGACGAGTGGCCTCGAAGCATAGAACACACAAATCTATACTTAATAGCATTTTCAAAACAAAGCATATCTTCAGAAAATCATATCTCTCAACCCTGACATTGAAAAATAGCAAACTTTATGTCCACAAAAAGCTCTTGACAGAGGCTACAATTTTCATGTTGATCATTTTCTCGAATTTTGCCTAAATCAAAAAGTCAACTTTTTCCTTAAAAAGTCAAACTTTAAGTGAACTTTGACTGATCATAACTCTCACTCCCGATATCGAAAAATATCAAACTTTATGGCTACAGAAAACTCTTGACACTACAAGTTTCCAGAAGATCATTTTCTCAAATTCTCCCAAAATCAAAAAGTCAACTCTCAAGTCAAACATTTTATCTTCAAAAGTCAAGCTTTCTAAATTCTTCAAATTTTCACACTTTTTCTTTTTAATTCTTGCTATTTCACTTCATTTCAATCAACTCATCCACTTTCTTCTCATAATCCATATAAGTTCACTCAAATATCAAAGTCCTCAAAATTAAACAATTCTTTTCTCATAAATTTGTTTTTTAATTTCATCAAATTTCCTTAAATTCATAATTTTCTCACCAATTTCTTTCTCACTTAAATTTATTTTAATATTTCTAATTTTCATCAAAGTTCGGGTCCAACACCCCTCGCCCCTTCACCCCCAAAATTAAAAATTAAATATTATATATATATATATCAAAATCTTTGATAACTAAACAAGACCCTCTCTTGAAGTGTGCCGCATCGCCACCATCAAAGTGATTTGTGAAAGATCGTATGAAAAGGGGTGTTCCAAAATTTTTCTTTCACATTGAGGTGTTTAGATATTAACCCCACAAGGTTTTGAACAAATTTCAAGGACAAACCAGTACCAATAGCGACATCGAGAGAAGTCATGGGCTTTTCAGTGACATCGACAGTTATTGAATTGGGATCTTCCTTAAAAAAGTTAGAAGCGGTGGTCCAATCACCTTCAATGGTAGCTTTGTATAGTGGCAAGTAACGATCGACACGAGAAGGTAAGGCAAGGCTGGCATGTCTAACCATTTTTCTTGATTTTTTGTTCTTCCGTCACATTTGCTTTTTATATCGACAAGTTTTATAATATTTATTCTAAGATAAGATTTAGGGATGTTTCAACGAATGCATGTATGACTGTTTGATCAATAGTTTAACTAAGTTATTATGGTAAGGAATGAGTTTTATAGGCTTATGAACAATAGGAATATATATATATATATATATATATATATATATATATATATATATATATATATATATATAAAAAAGAAAAGAAGATCCCATTATTTTTTAGTATATTTGACAGCTGCTACCTCTTTTATGGAATTAGTAAATATTAGTTCTAACTAATTTTTTTATTTTGCAGTTATGGAAAAATATTTTAGAAAATTAAGACCAACTGTTCAGTCATCATTGTCTAATTTAAATCAGAATGTTAATAAAGCCCCTCTAACATCGAAGGAGGTTATTATTGAAGAACTTGTGATTGACTTAGAAAATCTTCCTTCCGATCCAAGATTGAGACCTAATATGATGGAGTATCCTCCTAAAAACAAGATCAGGTGCGTAGAGTTTATTTATTAAAAGATCCTTGTCAACCTCGAAATCATAACTTTCCTTAAACCATGGATGGAGATCGTAAGCGGAGATTTATTGTATCATAGTTTGGTGATTTCAAGGATTGGTTGGAATATAGTGTTGAAAAAGATGTTACATATTGCTTATATTGTTATCTTTTTTCGACTGATCGTGAAAAAAAACATACTAATTTTGTATCTGAGGGTTTTAGTGCTTGGCGAAATTAAACAAGATTAAGAGAACAAGTAGGAAATCATGACTCTAATCATAATAAATGTCGAATTGCTTATGAAAATTTAATGAACCAATCCCAATCTATTGAATCAGCATTTTCAAAGCAATCATAGAAATCAAAAATTGAATATCGGTGTAGGCTAAATGCATCAATAGGATGTATTCGTTATCTCTTGATGCAAGAGCTGCCTTTTCGGGGAAATAATGAGTTTGAGAATTCTACAAACCAAGGTAATTTTCTATAATAACTAAAATTCATAGCTTCTAACAATGAAGAAATTAGGAATGTTGTTCTAGGGAATGCTCCTGAAAATCTCACGCTTACATCATCCGATATTTAACGTGATATCATTAATGCAGCTACATTTGAGACAACAAAGGCCATTATTTTAGATATGGGTGATGATTTGTTCTCTATTTTAGTGGATGAACATCGAGATGTGTCAGTAAAAGAGCAAATGGGAGTCATCATTCAGTATGTTGCTAGTTTTGGATGTGTCATTGAAAGATTTCTTGGTCTTGTGCATATACGTGACACAAGTGCAACTTCACTTTTAAAAGGTATCAAATCATTATTCTCTAACTATGGCTTGAATATTGCTAGCTTGAGAGGTCAAGGCTATGTTGAAGCTAGTAATATGTGAGGTGAATTTCATGGTCTTAAAAGTCTAATTTTGAAGGAAAATTCTTGTGCTTACTACATTCATTGTTTTGCACATCAACTTCAGCTTACACTTGTTGCTATTGCTAAAAAGCATTTAAATGTATATTCCTTTTTCAATACTATTACTCGTTTGTGCAATGTTATTGGAGGATCTTGTAAGCGTAGGGATATGCTTCGAGAAAAACAAATGGAGAAAGTGATCGCAGGAATTTTACAATGGGTGATAGAAACTAGGCAAGGGTTGAATCAAGAAATGACACTAAAAATACCCAAAGATACTTGTTGGGGTTCTCATTTTGGTACGCTCATTAATTTGCTACATTTATTTTCTTGTCATTGAGGTTCTTGAGTTTGTTGGAGATAATGGGAATGATGATTTACAAAAGGCTGAAGTTATTGATTTAATTGATATTAAGCTTTGCTTTGAATTTCTCTTTGTGTTGCATCTTATGGTAAAGATCTTGGGAATCACAAATGAGTTATCTCAAGTTTTACAGAAAAAGATCAAAATATAGTGAATGCAATGCATTTGGTTAAAGTCTCAAAATGTCATTTGCAACAAGTTAGAGATGATGGTTGGGAGTCTTTATTGAAACAAGTCGTTGACTTTTGTGGTGAAAATAATATAAGTGTGATAGATATGCAAGATATGTTTATAGTTAGAGGGAGATCAAGGCGTAGAAGCAAAGACATGACGAATCTTCATCACTATCGTGTTGAGTTTTTCTATTCTATGATTGACATGCAACTTCAAGAGCTTAACAATCGATTTGATGAAGTCAATACAAGTTTGCTTTTATGTATGACATGTCTTGATCCTAAAGACTCCTTTCAGCATTTGACATAGACAAATTGATTGAACTTGCAAAATTCTATCCATCAGAGTTTCCTCCTATTGTTTTAATTCAACTTGAATATCAACTTGGAAATTTTATCATTGATGTACGTATGGATAAGAATTTCTAAATTGAGTGGAATTGGAAAACCTTGCTAAGAGAATGGTGGCTACAAGAAAGCATCATGTATTCCCTTTAGTTTATTTGTTAGTTAAATTGTCATTACTTTTACCAGTTACTACAGCCATAATAGAAAGAGTTTTCTCCAATGAAAATTATCAAGAGTTCACTTTGTAATAAAATTGGAGATGACCTATTGAATGATTGTTTAGTGTGTTACATTAAAAGAGATGTATTTGCAAATATTGATAATGATCTTGTCATGAAAAGATTTCAATCTATGAAAAGTAGGCGAGGATCATTGTAATTTTAACTATTTTATATTCTTAATAAAATTTTATTTTTTTAATTTAGTTTTGATATGAATTTTTTTGTAAAATCTATATTTTATTTGGGCTCTCTTATCTTAAATTCTTGGCTCCATCACTGACCTCATCACATATACATGTATTAAAAATTAAAACACACATGATCCGATCCACACATATGAAAGAGGGGGTGAGGGTCTTTATATAGACCGACAAGTTGCATGCAAGTTGTTCCCAGCAACTTGCTTTTTCTTTTTAATGGTATATATCATGTATTTCAGTACCGCATGTCACAACGTCCTTAGATATTGTAATAAGTTACTGCTGCAAAATAACATAATATCATGTAATACAAGCTACGAGAACTATTCCGAGATTTTAGCTTAACAATTATTTCAATCCAGTGATAAGATATATTCTCGGAGCAGAACGTGTCCAATCAAACACGACGAGAGAGCTTTAGGCACTAGCTCATGTCTAGAATTAGATTCCTTTTAACTTTTCTATTTCCTGTCACCATAGGCATTTTTGGCAGTACATCATTAAGGATAGTTGGGAACTTGTTTACTATTCCCTGTAAGTAAGTGCTGTTGGTAGTAGAGCATTAAGGATTATAATTAGTTGGAAAGTTGTCAATTCCTGTGATCGAACCAACGTGATCATGATGATAAATTAGAATAAGCTGTAGGTGTCTGATTTTCCCTTTGATTAAACCTTGTATATACATGCTTTTTTGGTTTAATCTTTAAAGAATTCAGGTGGTATGTTTTTCTACAAGAGTTAAGAGAAAAAGTATTTATGCTCAACACAAAGATTTTTTTTAAGAAAAGAGAGATTCTTGTTAAGTGCCAATTCGCGATCAAGAATCCAACTTTTTCGGAATAAAACCAAGGCTATCTGCACCCACAAGATGCTACGATAAGTTGACGGACGATATCAGTTTATGTCACAATAGTATAATTCCTTACTTCCATCACTGAACAAAGTAACATTTCTTAACTAGCGTCACTTCATTAGTAAGATTCTTATTCTGACAGAAGTCATGCAACTGGCAAGATAACAAAGTGATCTTGTTCATATTATGATTCTGGCTAGCTTGTAGAAACTGATGACAGGCCTGTATAAATTTGAAAAACCAATTGAGGGACTTGTATTTGAGACTTGGGAGTGATAAAAGAAGGTTTGAACTGCTAAAATGCCAAAAATATCCCCATGTTCAATTAGCCCGGGCCCTGTAAAAATGACCATGAAGCAGTTCGAGAGCTGGTTAAAAGCATTTGATGACGACAAAGATGGCAAAATAAACCAAAAGGAATTGACAGACGCATTCCGGACAGCGGGCGGACTGTTTCCATGGTGGAAAGCCAAGCGTGCGATGAAATCTGTAGACTCCAATGGGAATGGCTTTATCGATGAGGACGAAATAGGCAAGCTTGCGGAGTTTATTGAAAAGAACTTCGGCGTCAAAATTACTAAACCTTAAGTATACGCCTTTTCTTGTCACTTCCTAGTTTTATCGTACCTACCTATCTTCCGTAATAACTATCGATGTTCTGAAGAATAAAATCGTAAGACCTATCTGAATGGAATAATGTATTAGAATGAAAGGTAGATTTTTCACAGATCACTTTTCAAGCTTGATGGTGATCTGAAATTTTGGAGAATTTGTAATAATGATTTGGATAAATCCTGCATCTATTCAGTGTTGAAAGAGTGTTCTGCTTATCTTGTTAATCTACAAAAAGCTTGGGGAAGAAACAGTAAAGATTCTCTCCTTTGTTAGGCTCTTCAGAAGTAGCACGTGTATTGCAAGATTCCTTCGATATTTATCACGCATTGTCAGAGTAGTATATATAATTCAGAAGCCCGAACCTGAGTTCAAGGCAATACAGATTGTGTACACCCATTTCTTAGCTAAATCAACTTGTCAAGATGCCGGTGAAGAGCGCTCCAGTGGGTATGAATGGCAAACATGAAATGACTATAGAACAGTTCAAACAATGGTTGTTGAAAACATATGACGTCGACCACGACGGAAAAATAAGCCGACAAGAGCTCGCCGAAGCCATCCGTGTCGCCGGAGGCTGGTTTGCAAACTGGAAGAGCAAAGGTGGAATACGGTGTGCCGACCAGAATCACAACGGCTTTATCGACCCCAGTGAGCTCGACTGCGACAACCTTAAGAGGTTCGCAGAAAAGCACTTGGGTGTCAGGATTCACGACCATTAAAATTGTATATTAGTAGTAGTTTCTGTTTCCTGCTTCCTTCCTCTGCGTCCTCAACATACCCACTACTAGTTCTGCAACCTACTTAATCTGGTGTTGGCTTCTATGTATCTCACTCTCTATCTAACGATCTTCATGATGTGTTGAAGTTTCCATTTCATATCTATGAATAAGCTTGATTACATGACATGATAACAAATCTCGATCCTTGGATATCAAGTCATCCAAGCTCAACATTTCAGAATTGAAAGAGCTAATTTATAGGATTACAGAAAAGCTAAAGAACTAAAAAATCCCAAACAATTGACAGAGATCAAGTCTAAATTGAAAGTTTTGAATTAACTTTCTAAACCACTTAATTCAACATTGTATAAAATCAATAAAAGATGAAGCAATTACATGTTTTGATACGAAAATGCAAATTTGGTATAATTTCTTTTTTCAAATACAAAATCTCGAAGAAAATGTAAACGAATATCTACATGCTTCCTTCTTCTATGGAAAGCAAAATTACAGTTACATTCTCTTATACTTATGAAAAAGTATCAACGAAAAGTCTTCTAAGTCATGCACATACGATGACAAGTCGCAGAAGTAACTACAACATACTCTACTTTTGAAGACGTAATGCCGTTATAAATTATTTCTTTGACCATCACTTAATTACAGTTAATCTAAGATTGAAAATGTTATTAGAAGTATTTCTTCTATCATTCAAGGAATTTATCCAATCGCAGAAAGAAAAATCATACAATCTAAAATCTAAAGTATAAATATATCAAATGATATATTTCAAACCAATAAAATGTCTTCAACTCCGAAATTTTGATCTTGTTGGAAATCTAAATTTAATATGGTCAAATAGTTAAAGTATTTGAAGTGGACAAAATTTGAGGTTGATTTTAGAGACTTTGAAAGGACAAACGCCGGTCATTTTGGATGTGTAACCTATGGATTTATAGCTCTTTTAGTCTAGTTCCAATTAGTAACCGTTTCAAGTAATTTGGACTTCTCTATTAAAAGTTATGACTATTTTAGTGAAAGATGCTAAAAATTAATTGTGTTGTTTAGAATTATGTTCTTTTATTTATTATTATACGAATTTCTAGAGTTTTCATTTGTTGTTTAGGCTTATAAGAAAGAGTGAATAATACAAAGATATTGGCTTGTTATTCTTCTTTTCTCTCTACCTCAAAAGTGTTGAATACACCACTAGACTCTAATAAATTGGTATCAGAGTCATGACAACCTCCGGCATGATGCCACTCATACTAGTTTCATTAGTGTGTCTTATAAAGAATAACTATGACAATTAGAGCATACAAATAAAGGCATTGCTCGATGCGTAAAATATGTGGGATGTAATTGAGAATGGCTACAATGAATCAACAACAACGAGTAATATGTCGGCGAATTAGATAAAGACGCTAAAAGAGACCCATATGAAAGATAAAATAGCACTGTACCTCCTTTTTCAAATAGTTGATGAATCCAGTTTTGAGAAGATCATTGGCGTGACAAAATCAAAGGAAGCATGGGAGATTCTCAAAAACATACAAAGGTGTAGACGAGTGAAACAAGTTCTCCTACAAACATTTAGAGGTGAGTTTGAAGTTCTAAAAATGAAAGAGTTAGAATGTGCATCCGATTATATTACAAGGGTACAAATAGTGGTTAACCAACTCAAAAGAAATGGTGAGGTGATGAGTGATGGTCGAGTAGTAGAAAAAATACTAAATTCCTTGGCTGGTGATTTGAGAATGTAGTGTGTGCTATAAAAGAGTCTAAAAACTTGGCGGAGATGACCATAGATGAGCTCTCAAGTTCCTTTAAGGTTCATGAACAAAGAAAGAGGAAAAGGACCAAGAGGTGTTGGAGGAAGCATTTTAAACCAAGGGAACACTAAAAGAAGAGAAGTCAGAAAGCAGCAAAGGAAGTCGTGGTGGTTATAGAGACAGAGGTAGAAGTAGTGACAGAGGTCATGGTAGAGAACAAGAATGGCAAGAGAATAAGGAAGATAAGAACCAATAATACTTATATTATAAAGACCGAGGTCAAGGAAGAGGAAGATCAAGTAAGTACTATATTCAATGTTATAATTGTAAAAATTTTGGCCACCATGCAACGGAATGTTATTACAAGGAGAATAAAAATGAGAATGATGAAAAGGAAAAGAAAGGCATTGATGGTGTAGTGTTGCTAGAAAGAAAGGAGGTCAACCCCAATGATGATTCGGTATGGTACTTGGACACCAGTATGAGCAACCGTATGTGTGACTACAAGTACATGTTTACTGAATGGAAGAGATCGTGGATGGTCATGTGTCATTTGGAGATGCCTTAAAAGTGAAAGTCAAAGGGCAAGGTGAATTCTTTGGATTTACCGCCATCTCAGTCACTATATGTCCCAGAAATACAACCTGATCCAACCAAAATTTACACTTACTAAATTTGGCATACAACTGCTTCCTCTCATGATCTATAAAATGACTCTCAAATGTTCAGCATGTTTCTTTCTACTCCTCGAATACACCAAGATATCATCAATAAAACAATCACAAATTGATCTAGGTAGGGCTGAAACATCTTATTTATAAAGGCCATAAAAACTGTCAGGGTATTAGTCAGCCCAAACAGTATTACTAAGAACTCAAAGTGCCCATACCTGCTCCGGAATGCACTCTTAGGTACATCAGCCTTAGCTAGTTCAGTAAATACTTGAGCTCCCTGTAACTGATCAAGCAAATCATCAATTCTAGGCAACTGGTACTTGTTCTTCACTGTCACCCAGTTCAGTTGCTTACAATCGATGCATAACCTCAAAGTCTCATCTTTCTTCTTCACAAATAGCATTGGAGCTCCCCAAGGTAAAATATTGGGTATAATAGAACCCTTTCCAACAACTCTTGTAACTGAGCTTTCAACTCCTTTAGTTCCACAGGTGCCATCCTATATGAAGGAATAGATATAGGAGCAGCACCTGGAGTTAGATCAATCGTGAACTCCGTTTCTCGATCTGATGGTAAATCAGGTAGCTCATTGGGAAACACATCAAGAAATTTCCTAACTACGAGAATGTCCTATACACTCTGCTAAGCTCTAGTATCAATGATGTAGGCCAGATAAGCCTCACATCCTCCCTGCAACAATCTCAGTGCAGTCATGAAAGATATCATTTTAGCTGACACTGCTTGACTAATTCCTCTGAATACTGCTCTTGGCTGACCGAGAGATTCTAGTACTACCTCCTTGGTATAGCAGTTCATGATAGCCCTATGAGCAGTGAGCCAATCCATGCTTAGGATAACATATATTTCTCTCAACTATAGTATAATCAGGTCTGCCTCTAACTCTGCTTGATCAATCCGAATAAAGCACCCCTTACAGACTTCTCCTATGACAGTAGTACTACCTATAGGTGTACTCACCTCTAGTCCATACTGTAACAACTCCCTCTCACAATGCAATCTACATGCCAAAGTGTTGCGATAAAGGAGTATGTGGATCTTGGATATAGCAGTGCAAATGCCTCAAAATCATAAATGAGAAGTGCATCTGCCACTACATCTAGTGAGTCTTGAGTCTCCTTCCTAGTCATAGCATAGACCCGGGTCTGAGACTACGGTCAGCTACCCCGCCCCTCTGTCCTTGGAAGAACTCCTAGAGCTCACTCTGCCTCTACCTCGGCCTCTCTGTCCAAATCCACTACCTCTGCTCTGCTGGACCGTATCATCACTCCTAGATCGCCCAGTCACACTAGACTGAGCTCCCAAAGTAACAGGATAATCCCTGATCCGATGGTCGAAGGAGCCGCATTTACGACAAGCTCTAGTTAGCCTTCAACACTCACCACCATGCCTTCTTTCATAGTGCTCACATACTAGAAACTGATTCTGTACTGTACCCCTTCTACTGCCATTCTGTGAAGATCTACCCCTCTGCCTAGATCCTGACTATCTAAATCCACCTCTAAAGGCTCTATTTTGGCGCTTACTAAATCTTCTACCAGAATTGCCCTGACTCTCACTAGACCTCTTCATACTAGATCCTTGCCTAGTCTTTGCTTGTCTCTCTCTCAGTAGCTATTCAATTCTAATCGAAACAACTCTTAACTCAAAGAAAGTACCCAGATTTGAAAGCGCCAACCTTGTTCTAATCTCCATATTTAGTCCATTCTCAAACCTCCCACACTTGTCTTCTTCTGTAGGGATCAGAGCAGTAGCAAAACCTATCAACTCAATAAACCAGACCTCATATTTAGCCACTGACATCCTACCCTGCTTCAATTCCAAGAACTCCTGCATCTTCATGTCCAAATAGATCTTAGGCATGTAATTATCTTTGAAGACCCTCAGAAAGTCTTCCAAGTTCAATTGGCAAGACCTGGTGGTACTGCTTGGAATAGTCTTCCACCACTGGTAAGCTGGGTCCTGTAGTAAAGACACTACATAATCGAACCTCTCATCAAGCTCGTACTCCATCTGATCAAATACCCTTTCTATCCTCTCTAACCATCCCTCGGCCTCAGCATGGTCTATGCTGCCACAGAAGTCCACAACTCCCAACTTCCGTAGCCTATCATACCTCCTCTCCCTTCTTTCGGGAACTCAAGGAGGCATCTCCTCGATTGAGGCACCGAGGACTCCCTACTAGCTGCTATCGATCCTTGGTCAACTAGTTGATCAATTTGATCACCTAAAGCGGATGACCTATAACAAACAATAACTTTAATCATTATCCGCATTTCTCGTGATATTTCATGCTTAATATTCCCTGTTTCCCAATACATGTCAAACCATGCTCTGATATCACCCAAATGCAACGCCTCCTTATCGCAGGGTATACACCGGGATGCCTGAAGGTCATTCCGGTACATAACCTACAATAAGGATAAGCTACTTTCGATCATTACATTCACTTCACATGGCATCATAACAATATTCACTTATAAAGCATCAATAGAAAAATCACAATATTTTAAAACCAACTTTTTCCTCGTTTCATTTCATAAAACCCGAATGTCTACATTGTGTCTTTCAACATTTTCTATATGTACATCATGAAAATCTAATACAAAAGTACTACATGAAAGAGGAAAATATACGCAATCTAACTAATTTGTCCCAAAAATCTCAACTGATCGACCTTTAAGCCATGACTTCTCTTACTAATCACAATCTACACGGCGGTAGAGCCTCTTAGCAACTAGAGTCATCTCTCGGTCTTGAAAAGACAACATTGTAATTTTGGTAAGTTTTGCGAACTCAATGAGGTAACCATCATCGATGGTTTACTTAATTCATACAACACATCATTTCACATAACATATAATCACATACTGCACTTTACGTAAGTATCACATTTTTACTTAAGCATAGGCAAATTTGGGATTTTATTCCAGCAAACATACTTAACAATATGCATATGAAATGCCCACGAGACACTTTCCAATTATTACGTTATTGTGACCGAGTGCCTGAACTGTCCCGTATTCATTTTATATATCGAACTTATTAATAAATGTCCCTTATCTGCTTGGGAGATACAGGGCTCATTTTACATAGTGAGCCTTAGGCTCTTAATCACTTTAAGCTCTGATCGGTGGCTACTCTGGTCATAACTATCATTATCTGATTATGCATTCATGTATAAGATGCATGTACCACAATCACTCACATTATAAAGCACTTAGGTCATTCACATTCAAGTAGCACTTCAATATCTCAACCCACATTCATATTTATTGGACCTTCTGTCTGGAATCCACAATTAAACACATTCAAAACATAAATTAAGCAAACAAGTAATTAAATGAGACCGTCTAGGTTACTCACTATTTGCTTTAGAAGATATTACCTCAAAGTGCCGACAATGTCTGGAGGATGGTGCTCAATTCATTCCTCTATATTATGCAAAACATACACATATCATAATTTACACAATGATAAGTGTTTAATAATGCACATGTAGGAAATGAATTATGTACAATGCATGTTCATGACAATCCTCGGGTATCTTTCCATCAATTTATTCACAAAAATCTTTCTCATTTCAAAACTCATCTAAGTATAATTTATACTTAGGTTTATGCCTCATTAAAATCACAATTCATTTCTTATTGGCTTAATTTTAGATTTTTCCAAGACACTCTTTCGGGTCTACTATTCACATTAAATCAAAGAGTGCAATTGATATAATTTGGTCATACCCTCTTCTAAAAAGTGTTTCTCTATGTCTTATGTTTCTATTGACACCAAAATCACTCAATTTGGTTAGTAGTTTGGAAGATATGTCTCAAACATTTTCAGACTGTTCTTATCCAAACAACATGTTATACACAAATTCCTTCCAGAAACTAAACATCTTAGAGACTGAATCATAATTCGACTTCTTCAGATAATTTGTAAGCCTATATCTCTAGTTTACTCCAAATTAAAAATCATCTCATTTAGAATCTTATAGTTCCAGGTATAACCGACATAGCCAAACATGTTCAGTGAAATCACACCAGCTCATAATATTCCAACAGATTCCCTCAATTTCTTTCAACCAAACTTTTCCAAATAAATTCATAATGCTACCAATTTTCATGGAAAGATAGAAATATGTGTTAGGAATCTATTGGCCTAAGAATCACTATATTTGGAGGTCGGATAACAAAGTTATGGCTGAAAGAATCAAGCAAGGTTCTGTCCTCAATCATGTCAAACTTATTTCAGGGAAACTAGCATAACTTTCTCTATAGGTATCGGATCAAGGTGTTTTTTATATGGTTTTGAAGAGGACTTCAAGATCTACAACTTTCATGATACCTTGATAAAAATCCTATCATATAAGAGGTCAAATTTAGACCATACAATATGAAAAGAACAGTGATCAAATGTAGCGCCCCTTTACCGTAGGTTACATACTAAGATGCCCGTAGGTCATTCCGATACATAACCCGCGATATGGGTGTACTACGATTCGATCATTTCTATAAACCACATGGCATCACTATAATAAAGCTGTAATATCAAAACCACTAAATTTTAAAAACCCAAAAGATACTCTTCAATTCCTTTCTTAAACCAAATTTACACAATTCTATCATAATTACATACTGTACAAATCCAAAGGAACCGAAATAACTCCTAACTAGTCATCCCAAAAGATCCTAATCGACCGACTTGTGAGCCATACTTCGCCAGCACTCACACAGCAGAAAAGTCACGCTTAACGGAGCTAGAGTCAACTATCTCGCCTCCAAAAATATATGCAATGTCATGAGTTTATGAACTCAATGAGTAACCATCATCGATGGTTCACCCATCATGCATTACGCAAAATCGCGTCATGATCAACACAATAACACATTCGAACAAAGAATCACAAATTCACTAAACAATCATCACACCTATGCATTTAACCCACTACAAATTCACAAAGACAATCGGATATTGAATGCATGATGATTTTCATTTCATTTTAGTGTTGACTGAAGTCAATATTATCCCATTCCGCACATTAAATGAAGTCGTGTTTTAGGGTAGAGAGCCCTCCTGTACGCACTACTACCCACGCAAGATTGGGATAGGAGAGCCTCCGGCATGCACTATTCCCTTTTCGCCTTAGGCCCGTTACGATAATTGAGCTTATAGCTCGATCGAATTTGCTCCACCACAACCGTTAATTACCAATTTTCGATCATGCCTAAGATGCATTCACAATTTCACAATAACACATCTCATACAACAGTATTCATTTAGGTCACACAGTTCATTCAATCATTTAACAAATCAGAGATTGAGGAACCAACTAGGTTACTCACCTCTAAACTTTCGAGCTTCGCCGGAAAGTCTCTACTATGTCTGAGGATCGACGCCCACTCATACCTCTAAAACAAATCGTAATAATCACATTACTAATTATACAATTTCATATTCAATAATGCATATGTAGCGAATGCGATTAGTACAATACATGTTATGACATTCCCGTTCCTATTCCCGAATCATCTCAATTCGACTCTTTCACTCTAATTCATAACAATTTCTAATACCATAATTCAATTGACTAGATTCTGAACTCTCTAAAGTCCAATTCCAAATCATAGAAATTATCTTTAAATCAAAATCAAATTCACTATTCAATCACCACACGATTTCGAGAACCACCGAAATAAATTCTGAATTTCTACTATCCGAAATTCACGATTCTTAGTCTCTATAATCACAGTCAATCAGTATCCAATTCAATAAGAATCTAAAACCTCAAAAATCATTACTTAAACAACTAATTCAATTTCGGAAATCAGGCTCCCTCGTCATAGTCAAGAAGATCGCTCGCCGTTAACGCACACCTAGCCTCTCGTCATGCTGCGTTACGCCTCTGTTCAATCACGCGACGCAGCATTCTTGCTCGCCAAATATGTCAAGGAATTGGCTCGTCGCGGCGTAGAACAAATTGTTCGTCGCGACGTCTAATTAATTACACGTCGCGACGTACGGACTCTGGCTCATCTTCTCCAATCGACCTTCATCATTCTCTCTCTAAAAATCATTATCAAACTACCCATTCTTACACAATAAATACCATAAATGCATCAAACAGCTATAAATAACAACATTAAACCATAAAACTTACCAATTAAGCCTCATGTTGGGACCCGATCCGGGAACCGGATCCTAACCGAAAAGTGAAAACGGATACGAATAACGAGCCGAATTCAACTTGGATAAATTGAATTTGATAACGACAAACAAAGCGAAAGCGGAAGCAAATCGAATACGTAATCAAAAGAAGTTAATCGAACGGTTACAATCAAAGGCTAAATGATATGATGCGAAATCGAAATACAAAAGTACCAAGCAAAACGGTTAAGCGTAATCGACACTTAACAAACGAGCCGACATCCGAGAACAATCAAGAACACAGAAACACATTCGCGTTGAAACCTAGACTATCCAAACCCTAGATAAATTTTTTTCCCATATTTCATTCCTTTTCTTTACTCAATCACATTCAAATCATAATCAATCCATACAATTTCCTTTTGAAAATTTATCCTCATATAACACTCAATTCATATAATTTGTCTTAATCACGCAAATCTCATCTTTACCAAACTAACTTCTTAATTTTATTCTTATCTTAACCCGATTTTACCGAAATCGAAAGATAACTACCAGATTTTGACATTTCAAAAATTCTCAAAGGCAAAATACACTTCTAATATCTCAACCCAACAACACAAATCAACATCGACCTCCGTCCTAATCAAACACCAAAGTAAAACGCACATCTAAACCTAACACTTCAAAATCCTCAATCGATCATATAAAATCTCAATCAATCCCAACCACATTCAATATCTCAAATCCATATGCAAAATCCACATTCAATATCCAATTACATACATAAGGCATAATCATACTCGCTATGATCATAAAATCAATATCCAAGTCTCAATTCATATACATCCCGTAATAACCGCTTATATACACAAAAGGCAATTCAAGCCAAAACAATATCAATTCTCAATTTATACAAAAATACAAATGCGCAAATCGATCTTGACGCTTTCATCCGATCTCCTTCTCGTAAACCCTAGACGAGGATGAAAGGGAGGTGAGCTTAAGCTCGTGGGTATATATTTATAAAATGAATAATAAGCGAAATCATTTTTATAACTTTTAGCCAAAGGGCTTATCTTTTACAAACTTTTCAACTTTTGACCATTTTCTTCAAACCTTTCAATTTTCCAAACTTTTCATATCAAATTTCTATAATTTCATGGTTGAAAACCCTTTTCTCATTTCTCAAAATTTTCTTATAAACATGAATGCAATCACATCGATCACAAAACACATAAACTCTTAACTCAATATATAAAACACATCAAACGGTTTGGGTTGGTCTATCGAGCGTCGATCGCACATTCTCAAGATAATGTTCAGGCAATAGTAGTGAATCGAGAGGAGTCCAAATCGAACTCCTAAGCCACTACAAGGCAACCGGAGAAGGCTATAAACAAGTAGAGACAACAGATTTGACTCACAAAAGGACTGACCAAACCCACATAACACATAAGTTTAAAGAGAATTCAAATTACCCAAGCCATTTTTCAAAAATCTTGATTTTCTAAATCTTCATATCATCATATCAAATCGTGTCAAAATGCTTGACACATACACACATATTCACATTCATTTATATAACAATCATATTCAATTACTCAATTAATCGATATCAATCAAATGCATAAAAGGAATGCAAGTATTTCTTTCAACCCACAATCAACATATATTAATGCATAAAACTGCATGGTTCACATTTTTCAAAAATGCGAAAACACAATTTTCATAAATCTCGTATCTACAATCTTCCCGAATCATTTTCAAACATTTTAACGTAACTCTTTGAATAATTATTTTCAAATCCTTTAAAACATAATTTCGTAAATATTATTCTTTTTTATTTTTCAAAACCACATAATTTACTCATAATTCAAAATATAAATACATCACCCACCTCGAATTGATGCTAATACTTTGTCCAAAGCATCGAATCTCCAAATTCCTTCTTATTTTCTCAACCTTAAAATTCCTAAGTCATAATTATCCAAAATAAATATCATAATTCACTTAATTCTTCAAATTGGACTTAAAACACCAATTCCATATAAAATCAATCTATCTAAATCATAAATTCCAAAAATCCCCAAATCTTAAAATTGACCTAAACCAATTTATACAAATTCAATATCATAAATAACATAATCCTTAAAATTGATGTCATAATTCATCAATTCATACTAATTCCAAGATATCTAAATCATCAATTTCAAAAAATCCCAAATCTCAACTTTTACCTAAACCCCCAATTTACAATTTTTCAAAAATTAAACATAATCATAACCTATTCTCTTCAATTAGCCTTAGGAAAACTCAATCCATAACCTTTCCAAACTATCTAAACCAATAAACTCATCAAAATATTCAAAATCAAAACTTTCTCTCTTGCCTTTTCTCCTCCATTTTCAGATTTATTGGCTTGTCATGTGGCTTTCACCTTCTTCCCTCCATTCCTCTTGAAGCAAGGTCAAAATCCTTGGAAAACCCATAAAAAACCGAACCTTTATGCTTTCCCTTTCTTTCTTCTTCTTCTCTCCATTGCCGACCATGCTTCTCCTTCTTCTCTCTTCTTCATCTTTTCTTTCTTTTATTTCTCTTCTTCTTTCTTTTCTTCTGGAAAAATTGAGCTCCCTCCTCTCAAAAACGACCATCCCTTTTGTGTTTCATTTAATGAAGCACAATTTACCATCTTGCCCCTCCAATTAAGCCTATTTCCAAGTTTGCCCCTACACAGGATTTTCAAAATCTGATAGCTTGCGTCCTGTTTTCAAGCATATAAACGAAATAATTTGGACAAACTTTCTTCTTGAAAATTGTTCCTCTAGATCATACGAATCCAACGCAACTGACGGCGCTCAATTCGGATCTAAAAAGAAGAAGTTATAGCCAAAATACTATCGGACCTTCACAAAATCCGAGACTGAACATTAACATAACTTCAGTCCAGAAATAGACAATCTTAGGGATGAAATTAAATTTCGATCCCTTCACAAGAGTTGTAGCCCTATATCTTAATTTTATTTTTCCTCAAGAATCAACTCAATCGGAGTTGTACAGCTCCCGAAATTTGCAAAATACTGAACCATGTTCAGAAAATTATCCAACTTATAACCTATAACCAAATCTCTTACTTTGGTCTAATCAACCTCTTTCCATTTAATTTCCTAAAAATCATAATTCTTCAAGAAAATGAAATTAATCGTCTTAGGAATCCAACGCTTCAAGAATCGAGTCAATCGGATGTCGGACAAAGGAATTTTAAGCAACAGATTACAAAAGGGATCGGATAAAGAAACAAAGTAACGGAACTTCAAAACCGAACTTTTCAAAAATCATATCTCTCGATCCCGAACTCGGAATTTGACAAATTTGGTGTCAATAAAAAGATCAAAGGAAGTTCTACAACTTCCCTGAAGTACTCAAAATCAAATTAGGCCTCGAAAGAGGTCAAAACCTCAATCAAAGATTCTATCCAAAACAGTTTTTCCTAAACGACTTCCAATTTTTAATCGCTCATAACTCCTAGCCCCGTTATCGAAAAACTGCAAACTTTATAACAATGGAAAGATAAAAATATCATCTAAAACTTTCATGAAGACCACTTACTCTAATTCAAACTAAATCCGTACGACAAGTGGCCTCGAAGCATAGAACACACAAATCTATACTTAATAGCATTTTCAAAACAAAGCATATTTTCAGAAAATCATATCTCTCAATCTCGATATCAAAAAATAGCAAACTTTATGTCCACAAAAAGCTCTCGACAGAGGCTACAATTTTCATGTTGATCATTTTCTCGAATTTTGCCTAAATTAAAAAGTCAACTTTTTCTTCAAAAAGTCAAACTCCAAGCGAATTTTGGCTGATCATAACTCTCAATTCCGATATCGACAAATATCAAACTTTATGGCTACAGAAAGCTCTTGACATAAACTACAAGTTTCATGTAGATCATTTTCTCAAATTATGCCTAAATCAAAAGTCAACTATTAAAGGCCAAAAAGTCAAACTTTTCACAATTCTTCATATTTTCACAATTTATCTCTTTATTTCTTTATTTCCAATTTAATTTCAATTTACTCATCCACTTTTGAATATTTCTTATTTTCACTCAAAAATCGGGGTCCAACACCTCAAATCCTTAAACCTCCAAACAATCTCCTCCAAGCTCTAACAACCACGGTGATCACCCAAAGCCAAATGAAACCTCATCATCCTCAAGGATTAAACTAGGATTTGCACAAAAGGGAAGAAGCAACCAACGATCAAGAAGGAGGAACGAAAATCTCCAAAGAGAGGGAGAAGATCAACGTGCCCTAGGTTAGAGGATAACTCTCCAAATTTTAAAACCCCAAGTATATATATAAAGGGTCGATTTAAGCCTAAAGATTATAGTCCTCAATTTCATTAAATTTTAGTCTCTAATTTCCAATGGCTCAACATTCTCGTTCCTCAAATCACAAATTCTAATTCTCCATGCCATTAGCCCATCAATTTCAGAACCGGAGTCAAATTTATCAGTCATCATGCCATTTTTTCGGTCCGGACATGAAACTCCAAAAATTCCGGAAAAATTCTCAAAAATATATGACACATGTTCCTACACTCCGATTTCGATTTTTAACTCTCTAAAATTCGATTTCTCTCCAATTCTATATTCAAAACTTAATCTATGCAATTATCACCCAATTCTCAATTTACACAATTAAATCGGGAAATTGTCATACATGCATGTACATACATATGCTCGTGCAACAATTAAACATTTATCACTAAAATAGAGGCTATCAATGCATATGCAAGTCAAATCATAAATGCACACAGTCCCAAACCATCCAAATTACCAATATGTCCTTCACATTGGTAACGGAATGTTACACCAAAAAAAGTTTCAATCAACATAAGACGAAGCAGAAAGTCAACCTAAGAAGGAGCAGATGGTCAACTTAAGATGAAGCAGAAGTCAACTTAAAACGAAGCAGATGGTCAACTTAAGACAAAGCAGATGTCAACTTAAGACGAAGCAGATGATCAACTTATGACGAAATAGAAGTCAACTTAAGACGAAGTAAAAGTAAACATAAGATGAAGCAGATAGTCAACTTAAGACAAAGCAGAAGTCAACCTAAGACGAAGCAGAATACACTCCTGAGCATCTCCACTCATAAAGACCATAACTTTCGACTCTGATGTCCAAAATTTTCATATTATATACCGTTGGAAAGATAGAAAGATAAGTTACAACTTTCCATAAGATAACTTTGTCTAATTTAGTCTAGATTAAACCAGATTTTTCGCTAAAGTCAAAACACGAAATTTACCCCTAAGGAAGACTTAAAATTTTGCACTGTGCAAATTTGAAAAATCATGAGTATAACCATTCAGCTACCAATTTGACTTTATTCAACTCTCAAACCTCAACTCAATAGGGTTATCAAATAGAAAAATCCCACAATGCCCAATCACTAAAATTGGTTCTAGAATATTAAACTCATGTATTTCCTAACTCCATAGTCTAGAATTCTTCTAAAAATTTCAAAAGATTCAAATGATCTTACCTTGATTCTTCACCAAATGAAGAGATCTTTGGCTCAATTTGAAGCTCTTCTCTCCCTCTTCCTTTTTCTCTTCTTGACCCACTTCAAAATCTCTCTCAAGAGTAAGAAGTGCTGAAACCCTAGCTCAACTCTTTTCTTTTCTCTCAACCACCGAAATTCTCTTCTTTTTCTTTCTTAACTTCTCTTTCTCTCTCTCAATTCATGTTTTCCCCTTCTTAAAAAGCAAGACTACATTTCTTTCTTCCATTTCTACCCTTAATGAGCCCCAAAGCCCCTTTTTCAACTCTCAGATAACTATAACTTACCTCTAACAATTTACCAAAGCCTCTCAACTAAGTTAGTAATACTTGTCTCTTTCCTAATGTCTAAGCTCTAACCAAATTCCTTTTAAACTAATTTTTCAACTCTCATCTTTACAATCCAATTATCTCTAACATTTTTTTTTCCTTTTTCCTATTTTCCCTAAAATTTATAATTTCTGAAATTATTCATAAATTCACCAAAATTCAAAAATTACAACAATTCCACTAATCAATAAAATTTCCAATATAAACAAAATTCAAAGTTCTCAAAATTTTCAAAAATTTCAACTCAATCTAATGATACCCGGAATCATTCATGAATGCATATACAATTATTTTCATGTGCAAAACTTTCACTGTTCACGTGTATTTGTACGTCATATTATGCATGAGCATGAAAACTGTATTTCTAAGCTCTCATTAATCACTCATATTTACTATTCTAGCCTATCACAAGTGATGGGATGTTACATATATACTGGAGCTCACATGTCATGACTCCAATTAAAATTGTCAAAGAGATTGAAAGGATTTTTCAAAACTTCTTATAAAATGGAGAGGGTATTAGTAAGGGGATGCCTATGGTCAAATGGAAGAACATTTGTCTTTCAAAAAATAAAGAGGGCTAGGAATTAATATTATCAAAAGTCTTCAATAGAACTCTAATAGCCAAAAGAATATGGAGTTTGATTAACAACAAAGAAGGACAATGGGAAAATGGATGCATAAAGAATATATCAAAAATTCCAACTTTTAGAGAATAATACCCTTGTCAAACTCTTCTTATATCACCAGACTCATCCTAAACCTTAGAAAGCCAATAAGGACAGAGATAAAAACAGCTAACTAGGAATCGAGAGAACTAGTTTTTGGTTTAACAACTGGACTGCCCTCTACCATCTTCCTAATTATAAACTTCTTCCATATATTCACCCTTTCAACTCTCAAGTAACTGCAGTCATATGGGACAACCAGTGGTGGGTCCATTTAAGAGGGTTAACAAACTTTCTTCCCCTCCTACCTACCTGATCAAACTAAACCAGACACAATTATTTGGCTCAGAGACATATCCAAGAAATTCAATGTAGCATCTTGCTACAACATGCTCACACTATAGTGACAATAATTCAAATTGCACAAAATTGTATAAGTCAAGCATAAAATCCCTTAACACTCCTTCTTCTTGTGGCTAAACAACTAAAATAAACTCCCTACTTTAGACAGATTAACCTAGATACAAGAAAGCACTTGCATCCTATGCTTTTCACAATAGAAATCTGGAGACGAGATCTTATTTTTATGAGAATGTATAATATACAATATAATCCTCACAATCTGGAGGACACAATGGATGGCTTTAATGAGATAAAATAAATCTCAACACTCAAGATGTATGGATGCTGAAAATGGGTTCAATACTACTAATGTAAAAATATATAGGTAAAGGAATGGTAGGAGATCAAAAAATCAGAAAAATAATAGTCCTGCGATCTTCCTTAAGATCATACAAGGAAATCATGTTAGTGAAGAAACTACACACCAGATGTAGTATTGAAATTAGAAGAAGATGAATATGGACTAAGTGAGTCAATTATACTCGATTAATAGAATTAGGAATTTGAGTCAAACACAAAACAAGCAACAAATGAGAAAGAGAAACGTCACAATCAAGCATAAAATGATAGGGAAAATGACTTACCAAAGTAAATTACAGCACCAGTCGAGGCATGTAAATGAAGAACTAAAGAATCAAGAGAGGGAAATCAACAGACCAAATAGACGACAATCAAAAGAAGAAAAAATAAAGAACAAGAAGATTTGAAAGAGAGAAAATGATATCGCAATCACTAGGATATCACACCTAAAAATCACCTTCATTTGCAGATTATGCCATTGAAGCATCTGGACTTAATAGATTAAGAGTTGGGTAGAGACATAGATGAGAAAAGCTTATAAAATATTAAAGAATTAAAGAAATTGCAATTAATATCTAGGATTCTAACTTCTACTATCAATATTGGAAGATATTAGAACTACTGTTAATCGATTTATCTGACTAACTAAGAACTAGAAAATTAAGAAGTAGAGATCAAGTTTAAATTAAACAATCCTAAATCAACCTTTAACAAAACTAAGGTACTTAAGCTTTTTTTAAAATAGAAAGTTAAATTTTGATAATAGTTTTTATCACATTTCAGTTTCCCTGAATACCTATGAATGTTATTGTAACATCCCGTTACTGTTAGCAAGGGTTTTATGGTAATATTGAGACGGACTGATAGGTTTTATTGCATTCACTGATTGAGCATGTTACTGGCCTCTAATTATAGAGGAACAGGTTTATTGCATATGCATTTATTCATAGGTACATGCATTCATGTTTTTCCCGCATTTTAATTATGAGTATGAATTGATTAGATTGTGGAACTGAATCGAATCGATCGGATTATGATTGATTGAGAAATTAGGAGTAAGTGGGCTTGAATGACTGATTTAGATTATGCTAAGAGTGATTGGCTATTGATAGTAGCTTATAGGAAATTTTCAGAAATTCGAGAAAATGCCCAACTAAAATTTTGGAGTGATGCATCGATCGATCAGATAAGATCGAAAGAATTGTTCAATGACAATGGAAAATTAGAGTTATACCGTTAGGAAATAAAATGTTGAGCCATTGAAATTTAGAGACCGAAATTTGAACTGATTTGGAGACCTATGTCTATAAATAGATAGGTTTGAAATTGGGAATTTTTATCCCAAGGTATTACGCTTTTCTCTCCTCCCACGGTGTCCTTTGATTTCTTTCACCGAGGATTCCTTGATCTTTTCTTATGGTTTCCTTCTCATTATGCTAAGCTAACTTGTTAATGTGATTGATGAAGGTCGAGAAGCACGAGAGTAGTTTATCGCTGAGTTTGAAGGATTTTATGGTTTACGGTGAATCGAGGATTGTGGATCGAGGTCGTGATCGGTAAGTATTTATGACTTTAATGTTGTTATTAATGGTTGTCCCATGCATTTATGGCATTTATGGTTGATTGAGTAGTTAGGGTATGGCATTTATGGTTGATTGAGTAGTTAGGGTGTTAAATGTTGAGATTAAAGAGCATTAATGGCGGAAATCGGTCGGAGAAGACGGTGGCGTTGTTAGACGTCGCGACGTCCGCACAACCTTGTCAGCGACGAGTAAATTAGCGCTGGATGTACGTCATGACGAGCCTTCGGCTCACGTCCGCGACGAGTCAAGATAGGAATTGTTCGCCGCAATAACGCCTTTAACGTCGCAATAATCGAACTTCTTCACGTCGCGACGAAGCTACTGTAGGTCGCGACGAAGGGGCTTTTCTGATGGGTTGTATTTTAGTTTAATGGGCATAACTTATGGTATAGACCTCCGATTGAGGTGATTCCTGATTCATTGTGAACTAGGGAAAGAGGTCTTCAATTGAGGATAATTTTGAGGATTGGAATTTATTTTAAATGGTATTGATTCATAGAGAATAAGGTCAATTATGGTCCATAATGTGACCTAAGTATTGAATTGGGACAATTGGAGTTTTAATTGGGATTTTCAATAGAGGTCTTAACCCAATGGTTATGGAATTGCTATAGGGTATATGAATTGAGGAAATTGAACTGGATTTTAGGATCGGATCAATTATTGTCGATCAATTGAGCAAAGAGTTAGAATTGGACCTAAGAGTTCCAAATTGGGTTTTAGCGCCGAAAATCGTGAACATGCATTATACATAATTTCATCGAGACATATGCATCACTGAATTGTTTAATTGATCATCTAGTAATGGGACTGTATTTTACCGTTATATAGGCTTTGTTGGATCGTCATTCCACGGACATTCTTTGAAACTTCCAGGCGAAGCTCGAAGTTACTGGTGAGTAACCTAGTTGGTTTCTCAAATTCTTGATTGTCTAAATGCTCAATGTGAATTACTTGTCAATGTGAAATTACATGATTATCGAAGTGTACGTGATAGAATGGCATGTTTCTCAGTATTGGATCGACTACTCTTGCATGACACTTGAAAAATGCAATCTTTGGGCTTTTATAGCTATACATTGAATCATCGAATCTCGCATTACATGCATAAATGCATGATCGATAATGGATATGTGACCCAAGTTGCTATTATCACTAAAAAGAGCCTCGAGCTCGAACATCAGATCGACCGCCCTCGAGCAGGGGAGAAAATCCATGACGCGTCCCCATCGAATCTTCGACCGAGTACTTGGGCACAACATCAATAATGGAAAAGAGTCTCATATGCATTGTATACATACATGATCGATTGAATTACATGACACTTATCAATTATGTGATGACATGAGAGATTGCAAATTGTTACATGCCATCAAACCGTTGCATAACATTGTAAATTGTGATATGATATCGCAAACCGTTATAGGCTACTACAAATTGCATACACTAATTGTATCTTCTTGTCGTCGTCAGTACGTAATCTAACGTAATGCATGATTTGAGTGAACCATCGATGATGGTTTTCACCGAGTTCGCAAACTCACCCAAAATTGCAACCTATTTTTCGGGATCGATAGAGTAGATCCTAGCTCCAGAGATAGTCTTTTCTGCTAAGCGGCGCTTTGGCAAGAGCGATGACACTTCAATGGCCATTTGGGTTGACTTTGCCGATGACTTAGTATAGACGCCATGTCGCTTTCCTTTTGGGTTTTGTTAGGGACCGATAGACTTATCTATTCGATATTGGATGGCTATATCAAGATTATTTTGGATTTTAAAATTTATCGATTTCGATATATTATGGTTTTAATTATTGCGATGCCATGTGGATTATTAGCAATTTTCGGTAGTGCACCTTTATCGTGGGATACGTGTTTGAGCGACCTTCGGCGTCCCGATGTGTACTCGACGAGGGGCGCTACATTAAGTGGTATCGAGCATGGTTTTGCATCTTTTGGGCATAGTATATTTTAGGTCGAATCGCAAAACAATGCAGAATCGATCGGAATTTTTTGTCTGTTTTAGGTCATCCGCCCTGGAGATCGAGTTG
The DNA here is from genome assembly GCA_029891385.1 of Erythroxylum novogranatense. Taxonomy (NCBI): domain Eukaryota; kingdom Viridiplantae; phylum Streptophyta; class Magnoliopsida; order Malpighiales; family Erythroxylaceae; genus Erythroxylum; species Erythroxylum novogranatense. The sequence goes on along the minus strand of CM057225.1, from coordinate 6,927,189 downwards.
AGTTACCAAATGACTCGAATCGGTAGGAGCTAGTAGGGAGTCTCCGTCGCCATTCGAAGGAGTTGCCTCCTCGAGTTCTCGTGACAGAACGAGAGATATGATCTCTAGCGTGGGGTCATTGATTTCTATGGTAGCATGATCATGGAGGTGAGGATGGTTGGAGAGGACTGAGAGAGTCCTCGATCAGATGGATTGTGACCCTGAGGAGAGATTTGATTATGCCCTCTCTTTCTTCTGTGGTACCGCATATCAAGGGTGGAAGACCGTCCCGGCCGTACTACCTGTGCCCTCTGTGAATCATACGGGATGATTTTCGAGGCCTTCAGGACAATTACATGCCCAAGGTCTATCTCGAAATGAATCTGCAGGAGTTCTTAGAGCTGAGACAGGGACAGTTGACCGTGGTCGACTATGAGGTGCAGTTCAACGAGCTGATGGTCTATGCTTCTACACTGGTTGCTTCTGAGGCTGACAGGTGTCGGCATTTTGAGGGCGGACTCAATCTGGAGATCCGCACTTATTGGCTAGTCTCCACATGGGTAATTTCATTGAAATGAGGGCTTCTTTGTGAGGATAGAAGCAGCCATCGAGACAACAGATGATCGAGACCGTCGGGGACCAGATTAAGAGATTTAGTGATAGCTGGCCGTCTTTGGCCGGGCAGAGGGACAAAGAAGCGCCGAGTAGGCCCTTCAGATCCGCAGGAGTGGCTAGACAGACTGGTCATGGGCAGAGAGACAGATTTGTACAGACTGGTAGTGGTAGCGACAGTGTCAGAGTTTCAGGGCAGTCTGTTCCTTTATGCCAACATTGTGACAAGAGGCACAGTGGAGAGTGTCGATGGCTGTCTGGAGCCTATTTGAGGTGTGGCTCGATGGACCACCTGGTAAGGAACTGCCTAGAGACTTTGGGAGCGCAGTCTACTATGACTGGAAGATCATGCAGCAATACCACGGTGCAGCCAAGCCGTGGAGGTGGATCAGGATGGAGAGGCCGAGGCCGAGGCCGAGCAGAGGGGTCCGTAGTGAGGTCAGAGGGACCGAGCAGCAGACAGCAGTCACAGGCTAGGGTCTATGCCATGACTCGACAGGAGGCCCAGGATTTCCCGGATGTTGTTGCGGGTATGTTTTTGATTTCTGGTTTTGAAGCATATGCATTATCGATCCTGGATCCACTCATTCTTTCATTACGCCGCATTTAGCATGTAGATCGCATGGGGATAGGCGAGGTCACAGATGGGTTAGATGTGAGTACACCTCAGTAGTCTGTTCGTATTAGGAGAGGTCTCAGATAGGGTGTCCGGCTTGGATCGACCGAAGCGATTCTCAATGCCGATCGATCATTTTGCCTCTGAGGAGATTGACGTGATATCGGGGATGGACCGTTGATCGCATATAGGGCTATCATGGATATTATACCAAGGAGGTTGTATTGGAGTCTCCTGATCAGCCCAGGGTTATTTTTCGAGGAGTTAGTCAGGAGGTGCCAGCGAGGATGATATCCTTCTTGAGTGCCCTGAGATTGATGCAGGGAGGTTGTGAGGCCTATCTGGCTCACGTAGTGGATTCTCGAGTCGAGCAGAGATTGCAGGATGTTCCCGTAGTCGTGAATTTCGGATGTGTTTCAGGAGTTACTGGATTGTCGCCAGAGCGAGAGCGAGTTTGAGATTGATCTCATCCCTGCATCGCCTCTATATCGATACCTCCGTATAGGATGGCACCGTGAACCGAGAGAGCTTAAGGCTCGATTGCAGGAGCTATTGGATAAGGGTTCATTAGACCGAGTGTTTCCCAGGGAGCTCCTGATTGTTTGTAAAGAAGAAGGACGGGTCTCGAGATTGTGTATTGATTATAGGCGGTTGAATCGGGTGACGATGAAGAATAAGTATCCACCGCCAGATCGATGATTTATTTGATCGATTCAGTGGAGCTCGTGTGTTCACCAAATTGATCTGAGATCGAGTTATTACCATTGAGGATTGCAGAGGCCGATGTACCTAAGAGTGCTTTCAGGAGCAGGTACGGGCATTTCGAGTTCCTAGTGATGTCGTTTGGTTTGACTAATATCCCGGCAGCCTTCATGGCTTTGATGAATAGAGTTTTTCAGCCCTACCTGGATCAGTTTGTGATTGTATTTATTAATGACATACTGGTTTATTCGAGGAGTAGACAGGAACACGCTGAGCATTTGAGGATTGTCCTTCAGGTTATGAGAGAGAGACAGCTGTTCGCCAAATTCACTAAGTGTGAATTTTGGCTTGATGAGATTGTATTTCTAGGGCACGTGGTGTCCGGTGAGGGTATCCAGGTGGATCTTCACAAGATAGAGGCGCATGAGTTGGGAGATTCCGAGGTGCCGAGTTACGGAGTTTCCTAGATTGGTTTGGATATTACGGAGGTTTGTCGAGGGTTTCGTTGATCTTCGCCTTCGACGAAGCTTATTGAGGAAGAATGTGCCGTTCAGATGGTCCGAGGAGTGCCGAAGAGCTTTGAGGAATCAAACATCGGCTGACGATCGCACCGCAGTTAGGCATTCCATCCGGACCTGGAGGCTTTGTGGTTTACTGATGATGCCTCGCATCAAGGATTGGGATGTATTGATGCGGCATGGGAGAGTTATAACAGATGCCTCGAGACGACTGAGGTCTCACGAGGTGAATTATCCAAAGGCATGACTTGGAGTTCGCGGAAGTCAGGTTTGCTCAAGATCGTGAGACATTATCGTATGGGAGACGCTCCAGATCTTCATCGATCATAAGAGTCTCGGATATCTGTTGAGTCGAGAGAGCTCAACTGAGATGAGGAGATGGATAGAGTTATCAAGGACTATGATCGCATCGATTGAGTATCATCCAGGAAGGCCAATGTGGTGGTCGATGCCTTGAGTAGAGATCGCATGGGAGTGCAAACGAGTTCAGTTTCGAGGTTACCTAATCTGATTCAGTTGAGAGCTCTTAATGCATGATGGAGTCAGGTCAGGGTTGGGCTCGATTGCTACTCTGAGGCTGAGGCCGATGTTGCATGATAGGATCCGGAGAGTTCAGGATCAAGACCCAGTGTTAGTGAGAGTGATTGAGAGAGTCCAGGCCGGTATTGATTCGGAGTTTGAGTTGAGAGATGAAACTTTATGGATGGGATAGAGACTGTGTGTGCCAGATGTTGATGAGTTGAGACGTGAGATTCTGGAGGAAGCCCACGTGGCTACCTATGCTATGCATCCTGGTACGACCAAGATGTATAATTCACTGAGACAACATTTCTGGTAGCCTGGTATGAAGAGACAAGTGGCAGAGTATGTTTCCAGGTGTCCGATTTGTCGTGAGTTAAGCGCAGCATCGAGCTCCAATTGGGAAGTTGATTCGTTGCCCATTCCGGAGTAGAAATGGGGCGAATTACCATGGATTTTGTGATGGGATTGCTAGACACCGAGGCAAAGATGATGCTATCGGGTCATAGTGGACCGATTGACTAAATCACCACTTATTGCCGATGAGGAGAGAAATACTCTCGATCGGTTGGCCGAAGTATGTAGCGTAGATTATGCGGTTGCGTGGGGTTCCGTTGTCGATAGTCTCGACGGGGATCCTGTGTTCACTTCAAGTTCTCAAGAGCCTCTGATCGCCATGGTACTGATTGAATTTCAAGATCGATTTCATCCTCGCATGATGGGAAGAGTGAGAGGACGATTAAGATCGCTGAGGATATGCTTCAGCTTGGTATTGGAGTTCAAAGAATCATGGATCAGATTTGGCACCGATCGAGTTTGATATAATAACCAGACGAGTAGTATTAGGATGGCACCGTATGAGGCCTTGTATGGGAGTCGTGTCGATCGCCACCGATTGGGATGAAGAGGGTATGAGATCGATCAAGGTCCCGAGCTGATTCAGATACTGATGGATAAGGTACAGCTTGATCCAAGTCGCATCGGTAAGCTCAAGATGCATGTAAGAGCTATGTGGATCAAGATCGCCGAGAGATAGAGTACAGCAGTAGGAGACAGTGTTTCTCGGTGTCTCCTTAGAAAGGAGTACCGAGGTTTGGCCGAAGGGCAAGTCGAGCCCTCAGATATCGGTCCGTATGAGATCCTTGAGAGGATAGGACCGTTGGCTTCTGATTAGGCGTTCTGAGTGAGATGTCCTGATGCATGGCGTGTTTCATGTTAATATGCTCCGACGGTATCGTTCGGACCCGACGCATGTGATTCCCTCGGGAGATTGAGATAGCCAAAGATTTGAGTTATGTCGAGGAGCCGTGCAGATTATAGGATCACGGGTCAAGCAAATGAGAACAGGTGATTCTATCGTGAAAGTCCTTTGGAAGAACCACTCTTCCGAGGAAGCTACATGGGAGATCGAGGAGCTTATGAGGAGTCGAGATCCTCATTTATTCGATCGGACGAGTATTAAATTTCGAGGACGAAATTTTTATTAGGAGGGTGAATTGTAACATCCGATTCTATCAAGCAAGGTATTATGGTAATATTGGGACGAATGATAGGTTTCATTGCATTCACCGATTGAGCATATTCTCGGCCTCTAATTATAGAGGAATAGGTTTATTGCATATGCATTTATTCATAGGTACATGCATTCATGTTTTTCCAAGCATTTTAATTGTGAGTATGAATTGATTGGATTGTGGTATCGAATCGATTGGATTATGATTGATTGAGAAATTAGGAGTAAGTGGGCTTGAATGACTGATTTAGATTATGCTAAGAGTGATTGGCTATTGATAGTGGCTTATAGGAAATTTTTGGGAAATTCGGGAGAAAATACCCGGACCGAAAAATTTTGGAGTGACAGACCGATTGATTGTATAGTTCTGAAAGAATTGTCCAATGGCAATGGAAAAATTAGAGTTATACTGTTAGGAAATAAAAATGTTGAGCCATTGAAATTTAGAGACTGAAATTTGAACTGATTTGGAGACCTATATCTATAAATAGATAGGTTTGAAATTTGGGAATTTTTATCCTAAGGCATTAGCGTTTCTTCTCTCCTCCGATGGTGTTCTTTGATTTCTTTCATCGGTGAGGATTCCTCGATCTTTTCTTATGGTTTCCTTCTCATTATGCTAAGCTAACTTGTTAATGTGATTGATGAAGGTTGAGAAGCTCGAGAGTGGTTTATCGTTGAGTTTGAAGGATTTTAAGGTTTACGGTGAATTGAGGGATTTGTGGATTGAGGCTGTGATTGGTAAGTATTTATGGCTTTAATGTTGTTATTAATGGTTATCCCATGCATTTATGGCATTTATGGTTGATTGAGTTGTTAAGTTATGGCATTTATGGTTGATTGAGTAGTTAGGGTGTTAAATGTTGAGATTAAAGAGCATTAATGGCGGAAATCGGTCGGAGAACACGGTGGCGCGTTCGCACATCGCGACGTCGTATTACCGCCGCGACAAGCGGCGAGCCGAGACGCCATGGCGGCGCTGATGTACGTCGCGACGAGCCTTCGGCTCACGTCGCGACGAGCGAGATAGAATTGTTATACCACGGCGAACGTCTTTAACGTCATGCGAAACGAACTTCTTCACGTCATGACGAGCGGTAGTAGTCGCGCGAAGGGCTTTTCGATGGGTTGTATTTTAGTTTAATGGGCATAACTTATGGTATAGACCTCCGATTGAGGTGATTCCCGATTCATTGTGAATCAGGAAAGGGTCTTGATTGAGGATAATTTTAAGGATTGGAATTTATTTTAAATGGTATTGATTCATAGAGAATAAGGTCAATTATGGTTCGTAATGTGACCTAAGTATTGAATTGGGACAATTGGAGTTTTAATTGGGATTTTCAATAGAGGTCTTAACCCAATGGTTATGGAATTGCTATAGGGTATATGAATTGAGGAAATTGAACTGGATTTTAGGATCGGATCAATTATTGTCGATCAATTGAGCAAAGAGTTAGAATTGGACCTAAGAGTTCCAAATTGGGTTTTAAGCCGAAAATCGTGAACATGCATTGTACATAATTTCATCGAGACATATGCATCAATGAATTGTTTAATTGAGCATCTAGTAATGGATTTGTATTTTCTTTATTATAGAGGTGCCGTTGGATCGTCATTCCACGGACATTCTTGGAACTTCCGTGAGCTTGGAAGTTCTGGTGAAATAACCTAGTTGGTTTCTCAAATTCTTGATTGTCTAAATGCTCGATGTGAATTACTTGTCAATGTGAAATTACATGATTCTTGAAGTGTACATGATAGAATGGCATGTTTCTCTTGTATTGGATTGAATCATCGCATGACCTTCGAGAAATGCAATCTTTGGGCTTTATATAGCCTACATGAACTATCGAACATTGCATTACATGCATAAATGCATGATCGGATAATAGATATGTGACCCAAGTTGCTATTATCATTGAAAAGAGACTCGAGCTCGAACATCAGATTGACCGCCTCGAGCCTCGAGCAGGGGAAAATCTCGACGCGTCCCCATCGAATCTTGACCGAGCACTTGGGCACAACATCAATAATTGGAAAGAGTCTCATATCGTTGTATACATATGATCATTGAATTACGACACTTATTGAATTATGTGATGACATGAGAGATTGCAAATTGTTACATGCTATCGTAAATTGTTGCATAACACCAGAAATTGTGATATGATCATCAAAACTGTTATAAAGCTACTACAAATTGTATACACTAATTGTATCTTACTATTCGTCTTTGTCTTTAATCTGCGTGTCGTGATTTGAGTGAACCATCGATGATGGTTTTCACCGAGTTCATAAACTCACCCAAAATTGCAACCTATTTTTCGGATGATAGAGTAGATCCCTAGCTCAGGAGATAGTCTTTTCTGCCGTCTTGCGCTAGTCTTTAAGAAGCGATGGCTTTTCAAGTCGGTCACTTTGGGTTGGACTTTTATGGATGACTTAGTATAGACGCTTGTGTCGTTTCCTTTTGGGTTTTGTTAGGGGTGATAGACTTGTCTATTCGATATTGGATGATCGTATCAAGATTATTTTGGATTTTAAAATTTCTTGATTTACGATATATTATGGTTTTAATTATTGCGATGCCATGTGGATTATTAGCGAATTTTACGGTAGCACCTTTATCGTGGGATACGTGTCGGGAAGCGACCTTCTAAGCGTCCCGATGTGTCTTCCTACGGTGAGGGGGCGCTACAGTTATCATTTTAGGCTTGATCAATATATAATAGATAGATGCTTAACAATATAAATGTCTTTAAATATGGTAAAAAAATAAGTGTGGTCTAATCACAACGCTTAATTTGTAGGTTCATAGTGTATGTGTTTGGGATAACGTATGGACTCTCTAAACTTCTTTTATGCTATAACATTAAATAATAGCCACAATCAAATTAATAAGAGATAAAAATATTATATTTAATGAAAGCATTAAATTTTGATCTTATTGTTAGAAAGTATGAATAAAACTTTTTCATATTCTTTTGTGGTATCAAAGCAACAATGATAATTAGAAAGAGATATGCATATATATACCCTCGTAAGATGAGCAAGACAGGTCAACTAAAGAAGGTTATGGATTGATAATCCATAAGTGATTATCACATCGTGTTTACTCAATGGAGAAAACTACATGATGTAAGAGAAGACCATGCACTACAAGAAAATTTGGTTTCAGCAACTATAGTAAAATGGTTGCTAATTATATACATTTTGCAACCAAAAATTATTTGGTTGCAATATATAAGTTACATATATTTTTTACTGACCAATAAATACTTGGTGGCTATAGATGGTCACTAAAACTTATAATTCATGGATAATAATATAACGATCAAACTTAACAATTTTAGCGACAACTTTAATTGTCTCTATAGAAAATTATTATTAACAACCAACTATTGAGTGGTCACTCCAAGTATTTCAAATTTTCATTAGCAACCAATAAATTTGGTTGCTAAATTTATGAACTTCTTTACAAAGAACCATGTTATATGATTGCTAAAGAAGTATTTATAACAACAAAATAATTTGTCACTAAGTATTTTAGAAAAGATTAAAAGAATTCTTTAGATTCGGTCCATATATTTTAAATTAGTTTAAAGACTCATTCTTATAATAATTAATTATTATTATTTAATTTATATTAATTTTATAATTCAAAATATATTTTCATTTTGAAGAAAGAAGTTATCTAATAAAAATTTATTGTTTGGTAATGTTTGGTAATTTCATTTTTCATTTACCTTTAGTTAATTAAATTAGTGAACTTTTATTTAGTACGAAATATACATATTACTTTCAATATCTTTTCATTAAAAAATCAAAAGTTAAGCATAAATTTTAGTTTACAATCTAACTTGAAAAGTTAAATCTAACGAGAGATGCTAAAAGCTCAAAACCAAAATTAAAGCCAATATATTGACTTTTATGGAATAACATTAAAAACGAGGGATTATAAAAAACATCAATTTTGGATCAATGTCATTAGTGTCAATACCTCTCTCCAAGGAACAAAAGGGAACAAATGAATTATATTAGTATATGCATAATGAGAAATATATATACCCAAACGTATGTTCTTGCCAAAATATCTAATGTGATCTACACAAATTATAAATACGAAACACGAATTAAGAAAAAGTGAATTAAAAAAAACCACTCTGGTCCATAGAGATGATTTTGATACGAATGGTGTCTTTAATTTCTAAAAGAAAATTTCCCATTTCAACAAATAGATGATTATGCTGAATGAGACATATGGACTTAAAAAAAAAAGTTTCTCACATCAGTAAGTTTATGGTGTCCCTTAGTAAAGGGACAAAAAAGTATTAAATAAGGGACGACTTATCTGAGGTAAAGGACATATTCCTAAATAGAAGCCCTTTTCCCTTGGGTTAAAGTAATGTTATGAATACTTATATCGGGTTTGATGCACGAATTGAGCTCGAAGCGAACTATACCGATACTGGAGTGAGTCAAGATATCGTTTCGGGAAATTTTTTAAATTTATGAAATAGTCCCTAAAATTTTTAAGAATTACAAAATAGTCTATATTGGTATATTATACAACAGTTATCTTGATACTTTACTAGTTTATTGTTTACATCAACCATGCTTTCAAAAATCTTAATAATAAATAATAATGACAATTAATATGAAATAACAATAATTTTAAATATTTTACATATAAATAATAACTAAAATTAATATAAATAAAAACAATTATCATCATACAATTATAAAATTAAGAATAATATAAAGTATTTAAAATATTACAATAATACAAAAATATTTTTAAATTTATAAAATTGTCTCTTATTTTTTAAAATTATAAAATAATCCATTATCATATTGTAAAGTTGTAGATTATTTAATTTAGTTTTTATTTATATCTTATTCATTTTAGTTTATATATATCCTTATTATATTTTAATTATTTCTATATATAATAATTATCTATATAATATATATATATATATAATAATTATCTAAATATAATAATTAGTTGTAAAATAATAAAATAATTCAAAATTTTGAATTATTAATTATTTTTATTTTATCAAAATTTTGAATTATTTTTTAGAATTGTTATTTTTCACATTCCATTTCATTTTACATTTAATTGGACATAATTACAAATTTATTTAATATATAAAATTAATTTTATAATTATTAATAAATATAATTAATTTTAAAATATAATTTTAAAATATATAAATTTTGATTTAATAATTGAAAATATATAAAATAGATATTAGTTTATAAGTAATAATTTTAAAATTATTATTTATAAACTAATTTATTAGTATTTATTAATAAATATTATATAAAATGTTAAAATAAATTTAAATAAAATAATTTATTAGTAATAAAATAAAAATAATTTATTGGTAATAAAATAAAAATAATTTATTTAAAAGTTTTATTTAATTTATAATTATTATTAGTAATAAAATATTTATTATTATTTTAAAACTAAAAAAAAAAGGGTAGGGGAGGGTGAAAGGAGAGGTAGGAGGGAGGGGGAAAATTTTGAAAATTTTTAAAAATTTTCAAAAAAAGTCCCCCAATTTTTTAAAATTTTCTAGTGCAGGCAAGATTTGACCTCTTTTGAATATCGACTAATATCGCTAAAATTAGTCGATCAATCGGATTTCATCCCTGCCTTTTATGCCGATTCCAATCTTACGCTTTTACGTAGGAACGGAATAAAATTCACAACGTTGGGTTAAACATTTAATAAATGGTGTACTTAAGGGTATTTAATTGAGAACAGTACTCTAAGGAGAACTATCTTTGAAAAAATCTTAGTAAGGTCCTTAAGGAATTCAATATCAGCCAATAAATCAAAGAAAAACTAATTTCATTGCTCCTAATTTCAATCCATACTCCAACGGTAAAGACTTTGTCATCTAATCGAAATATCCTTTGGGCAAATATTCTAGTGTCTCTTACAAGCATACTTTGAGATACAGAGCCCTAAGGTCCATTAGCATAGGCGGTATGTTCAAATAGGCCATTCCTAATATTTCATTCATCTTATGGTTAGCCGTTAAAGAAAGATTAACCACCAACGGTAGAATACATGGTAATATTATCATCACTAATGGTTACTCTCTCTGCCATTTAGTTCCTAAAATCATTGACCATTTATTCTTCCAATATAGATTCTCTACTTATGGCAAGAGAATTTACATAAATTTAATCTTTCTTGCCTAACTCAAACATAGCCACAAATCATATTATAGATCACTGAAAGAAGATGGAGAACCAATGAGAACTCCATTAACTTCAGCATATCATTTAGATTGTATAGATATGCAAGATGAAGATATAACAGGGGATTTGGGCAGTATATTGGCAATGCAGGTCATTCTGTACGGTAGAGGTAAAATTCTATCAAGTTAACATAACCTAAAGCTGATCCATTAAATTGCAATGACCTGCAGCTGTGCAATTCTTGGTTTCTTTCAGTGGCTGCTTATGACCCACCAATAAGCCATGTAAACAGCAAAATTATATTTTAATTTTGAGATCAAACACTGGAAGTAAACGAAGTTAAACACTAGATAATGCCTAATTGTTGTGGGAAAGGATCTACATCAGTCTCATACTCAAAAGTTTAACGACAGTAAAGATCCAAAGTACCTACGTGCTGAAAATAACAAGGTCCAGAGTAGACAAGTGTTGGGAAACCGAAACTTGCAAAGAGAAAATTTACTAGTATCAGATATTAGCTTTTATGAGCCGCAGATAATGAATAGAAGAAATCGTTGTGTCTTCATTTGGATCCAAAAAAGAGGAATACTTAGTTATCAAGAATAATTAGTCAATAAGAAACACTTACAAGTTGAAAATTTTGGGACAACTCAAATTATACTTCGTCAGCATTCAACGTCCCCTGGTACACACTCAACAATTGAGGGACTTCGTCTGAAAAGCGTGACACATACCTCTGCAGAAACTGCTTCTCACCAGGAAATAACAATGAACCAAGACTCCAATTTTCCTTGATAAGTCCTTTTGACTGCAAGATATTTACCACTCTAAACCTGGGGATGATTCTATTCTCCAAACTAAAAACAAGATCATAGGGCATTGCACAATCATCTTTGAAGACCGTCCCATCTTGTTCACAACAAAGTCCATTGCCTCAATGATTTTCTTCTCCGACATTAACATACAATTAGGATGCTTCCTAAATGCAGTAAGTATATCGTCTTTAGACCAACCCCATTTCGAATAAACCCCAAAGCATCGTTCCCTTGTCAACTTATTGACCTTCCCAATCACGGCATGCCTGCTAATACAAAAGTTAATTTCTTTGGATCAAATCCCATTTCTTTGACCTCTTCCACAACTCTGCTAAACTCTTGAGACGTTTGAAGAAGAGCCTCAGGGAAATTAGCCAACAAAATCGAAATGCTCGAGCCAGATACACCAGATTCTCTCAAGAGCATCTATACAAATAACAGGGGAATCAAAGAATTATCAATACAATTTTTTTTATGTGTTTATAGATATGTAAGATGAAGATATACATACCAAAACAAGGAAATCAAGAGTCTGGGAGAGAAACAGAGATAATAGAGGAACTGAGAGTCGATGGAGTGGGAACGTGCATACAGTTAGGATATAAGAGAATTAGGGTATGAGGTAGAGATAAGTAGGGGCACAAAATATACAAAAAAGTGCCAAAATAACAAAATCTAGCGCTAAAATAAAAATAAAATCTGCGTAAATAGCCTTCTCAATTACCATATCATCCAAAGCTAAAATGTTAAGGCACTTCAAACCGTAAATCCAAATTCAAAGCAATCAAAGGAAAGCTTTACGGGCTGTTTGGAAGAAGATGAATTCTCCCATGGGTTTAAAACTCACTCTGTTAACAAATTCAATTCACCTTATAAATCAAGTGAATTGATCCCCAAAAGCTGCTCTCTTCTTTTTTAACTCACAAACCAAATAATACCCACTATTCCAACATAATAACCCTACACCAGACGAGCCACACTCTTCTCCCAACAGCAATGGCTTCAATTTGTGTGGAGGGGTAGTACCTTGAGATGTTGGTCTTGACCCAGTTGAAGGAAAATATCTGGTCACCGGCAGTGGAGGATAGTAGCTCATTGGGCAACGCTACGACTACGTTTATAACTGAGTTCGCTAGTGCAGTTAAGACCGTTGAGTCTGTGTCGTAGAGCTTGACTCTGTTAATACCTTGAGATTTCAGAAGTTGTACGACGTTGGTCGGGGTTGGGAGGTTGTTGGCTATTCTGCCATAGTTCACGCCTATTGTGCCCACTGCCTCTGCTTACACAAAACAAAAAGGAATGAAAATAGATGAAAACATTAAGTAACCACAAAATAGGCAAAAGTTTGAATCTTTGAACCTAAGACTGTTATAAGAACAAAGTAGGTACCTGAAAGATCAAATAAGGTGAGAAGAAGAAATAAGAGTGAGAGTGTGTGAGGGTCCATATCACCTTCGACGTCGAGGATCTCTCCGCCATAGACCTCATGCTCCTCCTCCTCCATCTCTTTTTATCGTTACTTCAAGGCAGAAGATCTTTTCCGATTGTGGATAATCTGTGAGCCCATTGACATTACTTCTAGATCAAGAAACAGAGAGGAAACGTTTGTGGTGTTTCAAATACATTTTCTGGGTTTATTTTTTGGATAAGATAGTTAACCATTGGATAAGGAGAATTTTTTTGTCCATCGGATAAAAACTAGAGCTTTATCTATTGGATACGTTTTGTTTTTTTGCAGAATGCTTTCAAAGAATTTTCAAAGCCAATAACCAATAAATTTCTTATTGTTTTGTAATAAAGTGACGATGGTTGTTATGGATTTATTTGGTTTTATACATTAATCATTGGAAAGTTTTCCATGTTTCAGTTTAATATTACGAGGAATGAATTTTGAGTCTAAAATTTATAATTTTTGGTTTGATTTTTAAAATTTTGACCCAATTTTCAATTTGAATTGACAGGATTGTTAATATCATAACATCAAAAATTAAAATTATGATGTTTTCATACAACTTATGTAAAATTTGGTATTAATTTCAGATTTTGATATTTTAAAGAAATATATAGCATTTTAAATTAAATTAATTGAAGCAACATGTTGCCAAAGCAACTTTTCTTGTGAAATTAATTTAACTTAGAATGTTAAAAAGTTTTGTGTGTATGTTATTCATGGGAATATGGACTGGCCCAAAGAAAAGTTTATATTTGGTTCTAATTACATATACATTTGTGGTGGTAAATGTGTGGCAATTATTCAATATAATAGGTGAACATTAAATCGATCCAAAGAAATATTTATTGTTTGACATGCTTTATTGCCAGTATTTGATCATTATAGCAAGGTACTACTTACAAGTTAGTATTTATGTCCAAAGACTAAATATTAATGTTGTGCATGGTATCTTGTGATGGGGTTCTGCCATTATCTGTATATAATTAATTTGGCATATTATAGTGTTGTTATGTGAGTAATTAGATTTTGTTTGTTTTGTTCTCTGTTCAGTTCCTGGTTCTGCTGCAAATAAATTTATTTGATTTTTATATTGACATTAAATTTATTTATTTTTATTCATTTTTTCATGATTACTTGCAAGTTATTTGATTCAACTAGATAAATTCTTCAAAATAATTGATAATATACAAACAATGTAAGGAAATTATATTTAACAAAGAGGAACGTGTACTTGAACGCAAAATACCACACAACAGATGGTTTTAGATTTTGTTTCAATTAAATGTGTCCTTAAATTGCTATATTTAAAAAGCAGTGGTCCTGAAATTACTATATTTAAAAAACAATGGTCCTTAAATTGCTATATTTAAAAAGAAGTGGTCCTTAAATTACCACAAAAAAGGAATGGTCCTATTTTGCCATTTGTCAATAATTATGGTACGAAATTTGCAATAAAGTCAATAACAAAGGTGCCATATCTATTAATTTATTGGTAGTTTACATTATAAAACTCATAATTGAAATACACTATAATTTTAATGAATAAAATATGGCGTTATTGCAAATTTCATCCTATAACTATTGGCAAATGGCAAAATAGGATCATCCTTTTTGTGGCAATTTAAGGACTATTACTTTTTAAATATAGCAATTTAAGGACAAATTTAATCGAAATTTCAAAATCTGCCGGAATTTGTCACGTGAGGTGCACGTGTTGTATAAAATTGAGATTTTAGGCGAGGTTGTCCATGTTTCCCGAAATTTTAGACATGTTTCTTTTTTTCTACTCTGACACATGTTGATACAATATATGGCTAGTTTTTTAAGATTTTAGACATGTTATTGCTACTTTATGATAGTTTGTCTCAGTTTGAAGGCATTGAGCAGTTGAGATAGCTTTTAGATATTTTAGAAGTTGTCATCGCTTGAAGACAAGTTCCGATTGATTTTGAAATTTCTGATTGTATTTGTCCTTAAATTGCTACATTTAAAAGCAGTGGTCCTTAAATTGCTATATTTAAAAAGAAGTGGTCGTTAAATTACCACAAAAAAGGATTGGTCCTATGTTGCTATTTTCCAACAGCTATGGGAATAAATTTGCATTAAAGTCAATAAAATATTTAGTTTTAAACAGTCTAGCTCAAGTAATTTATAAATCCGGCAAAACAAATTGGACTAAATTTTACATAATTATAAGGTATAAGATGAATTATGAAAAACAATATCTAAAAGGACCGAAATCCAAAAGTATAGTAATTTTAACATAGTTCAATTTTAAAATCATACAGATCGATTTTTTCAAATTTGGTACCATAACTTATAATTTATATCAATTTAGGTAAATTTGGTTTAAATATCGTAAATGACTAATGACAGATCTTACGTGTCCTATATTATAAAATAGATATTTTATTAAATTATTTTAACAAAAGATACTATTAAAATTAAAAAGAAATAATTATAAAACTTTATTATTTATGTAATAAATAATCATATGTTATTTTTATGAAAGTAATTTAATTAAAATTTTATAAAGATGATGTATTTTTTAATCATATTTTAAATTCTTTAATTTTGTTCGATCTTTATTATATACTGTTTTATAACGATCCAATATCGAGTTAAATCTTTAAACCTTAAATTTTTATCTTACTAATTTAATTTTCAGTTCAATTTTAAAATATTTTTAAAACCATTTCTTTCCTTATTAAAAAGTGATGAATCGATTTATTATTAATTTTCTAGTTTCTATTTTAAATTGTATTAGATGAATTTTAATTTTTGACAAGATGATAAAATGAGATTACAAAACAAAGTCCTATAACTTTGTTTTAAAAGGGTTAAATAATGACAAATAAATAGATCTTGAATATGTTTTCAGCTCATTAATTATAAAAATTAAAATTTTATAATATTAATTCAAACTTTAAAAATAATATCAAAATATTTTAACTTTTAATAAAAATAATTTGGTGTTAAATTTTTATTAATGAGAATAATGTGACAAATTATATCAATTTTATATTTATATTATTTGATATCATATATTTTATTTATGTCATATGTATTAAATAATAAAATTTATTTTAACTATATTACAAGTATAATACGTGATAACTATATTATAAAAAAAATCGTTTTAACGTAGCTTAACACATTATTCATATTAAAGGGGGGAAATGAGAAGAAATTGGGGGTAGCGCCGATCTCTTTTTTAAGCACTTGCCAGATCCGTTCGACACTTTCTCTCCCACTCTCAGTCTCTTACATACACAATTTCTCAAAGCTAACACCTTTTCATTCTCAAAGTTCTATTTAGGGCTTGGAGGGTGTTGTGTTGCTGTTCTTTATGGTTGTAAACTAGAAAGAATTTCATTATCTTTAAAGTTCAACAAGTCTCATGGAAGGAAAAAAACTCATACCTGCAGTTCAAGAGACGGTTGTACCTGTTGCGTTGCTGCTGTTGACACTTTGCAAAGGATTACCTACATAAGGGCGCTTATCCTACCCCCAGGTTTCTATCGCTCTTACCCTTTCTCACTATGTTAGTGCTTATATGTTACGAGGCGGAAAATTTCAAGATTTAATTGGATTGGGCTAATGGGTATTCGTTCATTGGCCGTTTTAATGCATTAATCCTTTTGGGTTATTCGTACATTGCGCATATATCTGATGGGGTGCTGAAAAGTTTTGATTTTTCTATCAACTTGAGGTGATTTATTAGTACATTGCATATATCTGATGGGGTGCTGGTTAGTAATTACACCTTTACTTCCAATTAATTTGTGCTAGTACATAGAATGGAAGTCATCAATGTTTAAATATCTATGAAGAACAGGTAGCATATAGTGCTTGGCTCTTAGGGCAAAGAGGTTTAAATTTCTCAATAAATGAATTTAGCATGATATACGTATATCAAGATTGAGTCTTCTAAACTGTAGGGCAAAGAGGTTTAAATTTCTTTCTAGTTTACAACCATAAAGAGCATGACGGTTCGAGTAAAGAACCATCAGTTGAGCATCCTGATGATGACTCCGATGGTGGGTGAATCTTAATTTTCTATCTATCATACACATTTTTTGTTTAATACTGAAACTTGTGCTTCATGCAGCTAAAAGCACAAGTAAGGTCGTGAATCATGAGAGTAAGTATAATAGGAGAGCACAAACAGAACCACAGACTCGCAGTTTCAATTCTCAGACCTCCAAAGTAACATATGGTGGTGTAGATGGAGCATATTACACTACTACACAAACTAGAAGGATGGGCACAGATGGAGTCAGTGGCATTTTCCTAGTCTAAGTTGATTGGTTTCATGGTGCTTTCTCTTTTTGTTCTAAGATTGTGATTGTGTGACAGGTGTTGATTGAGGAGAGCAAAGAAGCTGAGAAGACAACAGGCCAAGCAACCCATAGAATCTCTAGAGGCATACACGACAAGGTGGTGGCTATTACCTTGTGCTCTTTCAAATAGGCTCAACTTTACACGACTTTGAAAGAGTTTGCAACAAGAGCGTGTAAGTGTGGAATTTAACCAACTCATTAAGCAATATATGCTTATACCTTTTTCATTTTCTTATTGAATTACCGAAGCATAATGATGATGCATTATGCTTAGTCATCTTGTAATTTACTATTGTTTGTTACTATTGTTTTTCTTTTTACATCAGTTAACCAATGCTAAAAGTCATCTTGTAATTTATTTTGCTTGTATTTCCTTTTGGAATTTGCAGACTGTAGAGAGTGATTCGCCTCCCACCCATCCCATTAGATTGGGGTTAGCACGTAATTTTTCAGTCTTCTATTATGAGATTATAAATTCACTTGAACGGTATGCAGAGTTTGACTGCTCACTTAAGTTACAATAACATCATCGTAGTTCTTATCTTCTAAGCTCTACTGTCACTTAACGCATGCCACCTTGCAAAGCAAGCATTTGATGAAGCTATATCAGAGCTTGATACCCTGAGTGAAGAATCCTATAAAGATGGCACCTTAATTATGCAACTGCTGAGGGATAACCTTACTTTGTGGACTTCTGACATTCCAGAAGATGGAGCTATTTAATAAATTCAGTCATTCAACCTTCCAGAGGGTGAAGCTTTTGTATCTATATTGTTTTGTACATCACAATTTGGGTAGCTGTTCATATTATATTTCTCTAGATTGATATTAATATTTCTTCTATAGAAATTGACATTGCCATCAACTTCTCAACATGCTAGAACCATTTGCTTGATGACCACAAATTAAATAGAGGAAATATGAAGCGATTGATATTTGGCGAGATTTCAATGAATACAATAACTATTTTGTTACATGAAATCTATCTTATTTTTTTCTCACTTGTAGAGAATAGTTTTAATCATAGAAATTAAGTTGGCTGAGTTTATGATATAGTTATCCATTGAATGAAATGTGTTTTTCTTGATTGGCATCGGTCACAAATTTTAGTCATGTACTCTAGGAATAGTAGTTCCCCTACAACAATAAAGAAATTGGCTACTACTAGATCCTGAGGATATAGGAGTGTGTCTATGGTTGTACTTTAATAGTTGAATTTACAGATATATAGATGCAATTTTGCTTAATAATGGTAATTTTCTGGATAAAAGAGCAGAAAATGAAAAATTCAGCTAAAGCAAGTGGCGGTGAAGATGAAGAGGTGAGGCTCTTACCTTTTGATATATTAAAGTAGTTTATTTTCATATCTGAATTTTTCGCAAGCATCTAAATCTAAAGCAAATTCTTTATCTATGTAGTGAAGGAGGAGCCTTGTATCCACATAATGCATCATCATTAGGTGGATATGAGAAGAATGATTTGTCCTCAGCTTTGGGCTGCTGTTGATTTTGACAGTCTCACTCTTATTGTAACTTTATCTGTTGCTGTTAATCTTTTTAAAGCACTTGAATACTTGCAGGAATATTACATGCTGGCTAATGATATTGGTGAATCAAATATCGTTGTGACCTTGGACTCTCTTTTGAAAATACAAGGGAAAGGCTGTGTGAGAAAGTCGATTTTATATTCACGATAGATACGGTAATTCAAGGACGATGATTTGGACTCCAGATTGAGGCCTTGCGCTTTCTGTTTAGTTGACATTTCTTCCTTATGTCTTACAAACTTGTACAATGACTAATGAATGTTCTTTCAAAAAAGAACTTTTGGTAGTCAGATGATAGATGAACTTTCAGATTAATTAGTGTATTATGGCATATTTGTGAATTACAATTAATGTATTTTGATATTAATGTATTTTGATATTAATTAGTGTATTATGATATGTTTGCAAATTGCAATTAAATAATACATTATTTGCAGATATGAAAATTTTGTGATACATGAATAATTATTAAAATTAATGATATATTAAAAATTGAATAATTATTAATTAAATAAAATTTATAAATAATATTGAATAATTATTAAACAAATAAGATTATAAAATTGTATTTTAAAATAATTATTAAAATTAAAAAAAATTAATAATATGATAAATCATTTGTTGCAACCAGATAAAATAATCGTAACCAATGACTTGGTTATTATAAGATTATTTTTACCAATAAAAATAATTTGGTCGCAGTATGAATAGCTATAGTAACCATTGACTTAGTTGTTATAAGATTATTTTTTACTAACCAAAATAATTTGGTCACAATATGAATAGCTATAGTAACCATTGACTTGGTTGCTATAAGATTATTTTTTATCAACAAAAATAATTTGGTTGCAATATGCATAACTATAGCAACCATTCTAACATTACAGCAACTATGAAATTTTACATTACCAAGTATAAATTTGGTCGCTAATAATTCTACCTTTAGTGACCAATTTTAAATGGTTGTTAATAATGCATTTTTAACGACTAATGTAATAACTCGTCACTGAGCACTTTTAGTAACAACCTTATAGTGACCACCTGCGACCAACCCAATTTTGGTCGCTATAATTTTTAACGACCATTTTCTTACTTTTAGCAACCATTAATAATAGTTGCTGAAACTAATTTTTCTTGTAATGATGATTATGAATTCAAAGCTAAGAACAAGTTGGGTTTTCATCAATGGCATTTTGATGAAACATGTGGCAGACACACCAGAAAATACCAACAAAGAGGCTTGCAACTAAGGACGGAGCTACAATGGGGGCAAGTGCGAGCACTTGCCCCCACTGCCTCCAAACATTTTCACATTAAAAATTATTATTTTAATTTTTGATCTCATAAAAAAATAAAATTTTGCTCCCATTAAAATTGTGCCCCATTAAAAATAAAATTTTGCCTCCACTAAAATTTTGCCCCCACTCAAAATTTTTTGGATCCGTCCCCTGTTTGCAACTCGATGTTGATCTCGTGGATTTTCAGTTCAATTGTAAAATCTATCTACCTAAGTGTGGCATACATGGAAGCTGTGAAAGAAGTATGGGATGATCTAAAGGAACGATTCTCCATTGAAAATGCGTCACACATTCATGAACTTAAAAGCAAGATCTCCTTACTCTAATAACAACGCATATTTGTAATAGCATATTACACAATGAAGGGAATGAAGAATGAATTGAGCAGTTATTCCAATATTCCCATTTATACCTATGTTGTAGTGTAGGATTTAGCAAAGAACGAGAGGAGGAGAAGCCCCACAAATTTTTAATGGGTCTAGATGATGTAGTATTTAGGATGATCTGTTCCCAAATCCTCAAAATCGATCCTTTGCTATCGTTAAACAGAGTTTACATCACAATCACGCGTGAGGAACAACATAGATCAATCAACCGAGGATAAGATGAATGTGTGGAGGAAGTGGCCCTAGTACCGGAAGAGTATTCCTCGACACGTGTAGCAGTTTAATGAAGACAAAAGATTTTGTGTCAATCGTGAAAAATCAAGAAGTGATTTTGTATTATTAAAATTGATAAGTTATTCTTATGGTTGACTAAAGTGCAAATGAGGATGAGGCAAGTCAAGTGAACGGGACGTGATCTTTTGTTCTATTCCTTCTGTACTAACCTTGTCCTATTTAATTTCAACTATCTATTTATGTAGATCTCACGTAAATAGATGGTTGACCTTAAATGAGATGGTATAGAAGAAATGGGACAGAAGATCTGAAGGACAGCGTGGTCAAGGCCAACCAAGGTGGAATGTAGGACAAGGTCCTATATCAACCAATAATTAGGAGCAACCATCAATAATAGTCGGTCAAAGACCATACTAGGTCTATTAATAGATCAATTTCAGTGACTACTAAACCTTTTGGATCCACGTAAATGGATAATTGAGATTAAATGAGACATGGTTGGTATAGAAGAAGTGGGACAGAGGATCTGAGGGGCAACGTGGTCAAGGCCAACCAAGGTGGAATCTAGGACAAGGTCCTATATCAACCAATAATTAGGAGCAACCATCAATAATAGTAGGTCAAAGCACCATACTAGGTCTATTAATAGATCAATTTCAGTGACTACTAAACCTTTTGGACCGACCTAGTAATAACAGTGAGAAGCTTTCTAGTAAGTTTTGGGACTAATCCCTTGTTTCTGTTATTCTATGTCTACTCTGTTTAATGAAAATCTATTCATTCAATAAATGAGATCCACAAAAATTAGATGAATGGGATCACTTGAAAATAGGGGAATGAGTTATTTGGAAATAGAATATTTGATTTGTAAGTTTTATAAAACTCCAACTTGGATACTTGACAATGGAGGAGACAATTGGAACTATTATATAACATTGAAGATATAGTGGTTATACATGTTGTCTTGCCTAATGAGACAAGAATGATGATAATAAAGATTGGTTGAGTCATTTTAAACCACGAAATAATCTTGAATGATTTTATATATGTCCCTAATCTATATTTCAGCTTGATTTTTATATATGTGTTTGTGTGTGTGTGTGTGAACTGATAAATGTGTTAAATAGCAGCATTTATTAATAACCCTTATATACAAGACTATACCTTAAGGAACCATATTAAAGTGGTTGAACTACGAGGGAGGTCTATTGCTATAAACCTACAAAGTTACTCAAAGAAAAAAAGCCAAATAGTGTAAACTCCTTCATAATGTGGCTTTGACGAATGAGATTCTAGTCAAATTAGAGTTTACAACTTATTGCAGGAATTAGCAGTATTAAGTCAGAAAATAAAGGGGCTTGTGATACTTGTTATTGAGTGAAACAGACATGTTCTTTTCTTGTTAGTAATAATAGTGCAACCAATTATCTTACATTTATACAATTATATCATATACAATGCTAATGTAGATTAGAACAATAGGATACAGTGCTAATGCCAAACCATATCAACCAAACATCCAAACAGTTCCACTAAGCATAAAAATTATGAATGTGCAACATACTAGAAGCAGCGCCCTCTTCAAACTTCTACAACATGAAAGTTGTTAATACACGCATTGATATAAAGCAAAAAGTTATAGAGAGCATCTTACAAAATAGATAGAAAATTCCAGCCTAATTTCATTGAAGGAAATGCAGAATTTATACAAGAATTGAAATAACAAACTTCCTATTTAGATGCCACTCAATAAATGGATATAAATTGAATGAGAAAAAATCTACAACTAATAGTTAAAAAAAAGCCACTAAAATAAGCCACTAACATCTGATGTTGTAAATAGTAAATTAAAATGCTAGTAGAAAGGAATTATGTTGGAACTGAAATGCCATCAATCTAACATTCCTCCTTGGCATTTCGGTGACAAACACCAATTCTTTGTCTCAAGTCTTCAAATCTTTCCTTAGGTAAGGCCTTAGTAAAAATGTATGCTAGCTGATTCTCAGTTAAGCAATGGAAAAGTAGCACCTCATTAGATTGTTGAACTTCTCTGATAAAATGAAACTTGATTTTGATGTGCTTAGTTCGACCATGAAACACTGGATTTTTTGCAATTGAAACGGTTGAAATATTATCACACATGATCTTTGTAG
Source organism: Erythroxylum novogranatense (assembly GCA_029891385.1). Lineage (NCBI taxonomy): Eukaryota > Viridiplantae > Streptophyta > Magnoliopsida > Malpighiales > Erythroxylaceae > Erythroxylum > Erythroxylum novogranatense. The sequence goes on along the minus strand of CM057225.1, from coordinate 6,904,277 downwards.
CTTCTGTCTATTCACACTCCAAGTCTTTTAGCATCTTCCTTAACCAAATAGCCTGATTTATAACAGAGATAGCAGTAATATACTCTACTTCTGCAGTTGATTGAGCTATAGTTTCTTGCTTCCTTGAGCTCCAGCTAAAACAACTTGTGCCCAAAGAGAATAAATATGTAGAAGTGCTTTTAGAATCTTCAATACAACCACCCCAATCACTATCACAGTAACCAACCAACTTCAACTTCTCTCCTGCAAATGTTGGAAAGAATATCCCAAATGTGCTAGTTCCTTTAATATACCTTAACACTCCTTTTTGCGACTGTAAAGAAAGTTTCTCTAGGTGAGAACCTAGAGAGCAAACTTACAACAAATAGAATGTCAGGTCTGCTGGTAGTAAGATACAGAAGGCGCAATTAAACTTCTACAGAGGCTTTCATCTACTTTTTCAACACTTTCATCCTTGCCAAGCTTTAAACCAGTAGAAATTGGAGTGCTCACAGGTTTGCAATCTAGCATTTTGAACCTATGTAAAATATCAGACATGTATTTCTACTGACATATAAAAAAACCATCATTAGTCTACAACACCTCCATTCCAAGGAAGTATTTCATGACTCCAAGATCAGTCATCTCAAAGGTTTTTCCATTTCATTCTTGAACTTTTCAATCAGTTCAAGTTTGCTACCTGTCACAAGCATGTCATCAAAATAAATTGAAACAACTAAGAGCTCACCATTTGTGTTTCGTACATACAAGGTAGCTTCACTTTGAATTCTGCTAAAGCCAAGTTTCACAAGATGACTATCCATCCTTTCATACCAAGCTCTTTGTTGGACCCCGAATGTTTCATAGAAGTTAGAACTATTTGAAGGAGAAATTTTGCCAAGTAGTCATAAGTAAAGAGCAAATGAATGAAAATTTTTGAACCAAGAAATGATAGGCAAGGGCAAAGTAGCAAATGAGAAATGTGGATATGTCCAAGTTTTGTTTTGGCATTTCTAGTGGATAAAAGATTTTGAAGTGAGAAGAATTAAGGTGAAAGTTAGAAGTAAAATGAAAACAAAAATGAAGTTGAATTTGTGTAGTAAGTTGATAAAGAATATATACATATGTGTATGTTATGTTATTTGTGTTCATGATTAATCATGGACTATATATTTTTCTTCGGATGATATTGATTTGAGATGAAGTTGAGAATTGAGAGTAGTACATGGGATGAATGTAAAGTACGTATTCTAAATTCAGCGGAAAAACTGGATTAATCTAGGCTGAATTTAGGCAAGTGTGTCTACTAATAAGTTATAGATCTTTCTTTTAGCTTTCCAACGATATATAGTATGAAATTTTTGAATTTCTAAGCTGAAAGTCATGGTCTTTATAAGGGAAGATGTAAAATTCGAGCTTGCCGATTACGAATTAGAGAGGAGGATTGTATCTTAAATAAGCTTTCTTTCTTCTTCGGTGATGAGAAAAATTTTGTTATCTTCTTTTGTATTTCCTTTGTGATGTGCGAGGATCTTCTTACGTGTTTTCGTCATCTCCTTTTGTGTTTTGCTTCTTCTTCGCTTTTTGCTTCTTCCTTTTTCTTCTTCTTCTGTGATGATGTCATCTCCTTTTGTGTTTCCTTTGTGATGATGTCATCTTCTTCTGTGTTTTGCTTCATCTGTGTTTTGTTTCTTTTGCCTTTTTGCTTATTTTGTGATGACGTCATCTCCTTCTGTTTCCTTTTTGATGACGTCATCTTCTTCTGTGTTTTGTATCGTCTGTGTTTTGCTTCTTCTGTCTTTTTTCTTCTTCTGCCTTTTCGGTTCTTCTGTGTTTTTCTTCTTTTGTCTTTTCACTTCTTCTATCTTTTTGCTTCTTCTATCTTTTTGCTTCTTCTCTTTTGCTTTTTCTGTCTTTTTATTCTATCTTTTGCTCCTTCTGTCTTTCACTTCTTCTGTCTTTTGCTTCTTCTGTCTTTTGGCTTCTTCTGCGTTTTGCTTATTCTGTCTTTTTCTTCTTTGTCTTTTGTTTCTTCTGCCTTTCACTTCTTTTATGTTTTACTGACGCGTCTTCTTCTGTGTTTTGTTGACACGTCTTCTTCTGTGTTTTGTTGACGTGTCTTCTTCTATGTTTTGTTCCTTCCGTTTTTCGTTTCTTCTGTGTTTTGCTATCTTCTGCCTTTCACTTCTTTTGTCTTTCATTTCTTCTGTGTTTTACTATCTTTTGTCTTTTTGTTTTTTCTATCTTTTCACTTCTTCTGTTTTTTTGCTTCTTCTACCTTTTCACTTCTTCTTGTTTTGCTTCGTCTGTCTTTTAGTTTTTTTTTGTGTTTTGCTTCTTCTGTCTTTTGCTTCTTCTCTCTTTTGCTTCTTTTGTCTTTCGCTTCTTTTGTGTTTTGCTGACGCATCTTCTTCTGTGTTTTGTCGACGCATCTTCTTCTGTGTTTTGCTGATGTGTCTTCTTCTGTGTTTTTCTCCCTCCACCTTTCGTTTCTTCTGTCTTTCGTTTCTTCTCTATTTTGCTATCTTATGTATTTTTGCTTCTTATGTTTTTTCGCTTCTTCTATCTTTTTGTTTCTTCTGCCTTTTCACTTCTTCTGTGTTTTGCTTCTTCTGCTTTTTTCTTTTTATGCCTTTTTGCTTCTTCTGTCTTTTCGCTTCTTTTGTATTTTGCTTCTTCTGTCTTTCGTTTCTTTTTCCTTTCGCTTCTTCTATCTTTCGTTTCTTTTGTGTTTTGTTATCTTCTGTTTTTTTGCTTCTTCTGTCTTTTAGCTTCTTCTGTACCTATCTTTTGTTCCATTTTTGACCCTTCAGAAGGTAGAATTTGTCTTCAAGGTCTTCATGAAAGTTGTAGATCTTGAAATCTTCTTTCGAACCATATAAAGAACATCTTAATATGATTTTTTTAGGGAAAGTTATAGAAATGTTCCCACTTCTTCTATCTTTTTCCATTCGTCTGCTTTTTTCTTTGGCTTCGTCTAATCCTATCGTCTGATCCATTTTGACCCTTCAGATGATAAAATCTGACCTCAAGGTTTTCTTCAAAGTTGTAGATTTCAAAATTATCTTTGAAATCATCCTAAGATGATCTTAATCCAACATCTCTAGTGAGAGTTATGTCATTTGTCCCGAGACAAGTCCAAAATCTGACCTCAAGGTTTTCTTCGTTCGGCCATAATTTGTTTGTTCGACCTCCAAATGAAGTGATTCTTGAACTCTTAGATTCCTAACACTTTTGTTTTTACGTCTCCATTTAAGGTCATAGCTTTTGGTGTTGATTTGAAAGGTATGGATTGAACCAAAGTAAGGATATCAATTGGAAGAGTAGGAATTGGATATTTTACTGAACATGCTTCAGTATTTTGATGATTTCTGGATCAGTAGAGCGCCGAATAAGATGATTCTTATTTCAAGATAAACTAGATACATGGAGCTATAAATGTTATGAAGAAGTTGAAATCTAATTCAGTTTCTAAGATGTTTAAATTTTGGATACAAGTTATGTATAGTATACTGATTTGGACAAGAGCAGTCCAAAAATGTTTGAAGTGTATCTTTCGAATCACTGAACCAGATGGATTGATTTTGGTGTCCTTGGGAACTTAGGACAAGGAAGAACACTTTTTTAGAAGAAAGTTTTGTCAAAATATTCAAGGGTGCTTTTGGCAAGATATTTAAGTATAAAAGACATAAGGCAAAAATGGAAGGGCAAATAGGACAATTTTTAATCATTAAGGGCATAATTGGAAGAAGTATTGTCTTGCTTATAAATGAAGAAGAAAATGTGAATGGAAGAAAAGCAGAAGAGAATAACAGAATGAGAAAGAAAGAGAAAGAGAGAGTGTCATGAAAAGGAGAGAAAATACAAAGAGAAGAAGAGAATGAGAGAAAGAAGAGAAAACAAGCTAGGGTTTCAATTTCCTTAGCCTATAAGAGAGATTTTGAGGTTGTTCAAGAAGAGAAAAAGGTAGAGGAAGAGAAGAACTTCCATTTGAGCTAAGGATCTCTTCATTTGGTGAAGAACCAAAGGGATCGAAGAGACATATTTCAATTAGATCAGCTCACGGAGTACACATTAAAGATACAACAGGAAAGAGCCTTAGAGACCTAAGGTTGTTTGCAAAGAGAAGAAACATTATGAACAAGTCTATAAGCAAGGAAATCAAGGGGGTACATGTTTATAATAGAGTAAATAAGCCACCACTATTTTCTTTAAATCAAAGAAGTTTTTTTATTTTCATTTGCATCGTAAGTGCTGCATTATTGTTCATGAATTATTGTGAAATCTGCTATATGTTTTTTACGTGGTTTGAGTGATATCTTTTGAAAAAGATACATGTTTATGAAATCATGTTTTCAAGAATGGTTTTCAAGATATACGTCAAGCATGTGAAAAGCAAGTTTTTATGAAAATGTTCCATATAGGCAAAATGTTTTCAGTTCATGAATTACATGTTACATAGGTTTGTGGAGGTCCCCTAAGTTAAGTCACGTGCACGTTGACCCAAGTTTAAGGCTTCTCCTGCCTACCCGTTAGTGGCATGAAGCTCCTTTATAGACTCCCATAAGTTCATGGCTACGCAAGACCATTATACACAAGACCCTTATGGGCAATGTGTAGTACGTTCTATTTTGGATCCACCCAAACTATTCTGATGTGCTTATGTGCTTATGATCTGTTGACAAGTTTGATGCATACATGATTTAAATTTTGTTCATAAATTGTTTGATAAATTGAGAATTGTTTAGGAATAAGTGTTTGATGATATTTTGCATATGAAATTACTTTGGTTTCAAAAATGTAAAATGGCAATGAGTTTTTGAAAAGAATTTTTGCTTATCTTTTTATTATAAACTGTTATCCACGAGTTTTCAAGCTCACCCCCTTCCTGACCCCACCTCCAGGTTATGAGCAAGAGATGGAGTGTTGGACCCCGAACTTTTGGTGAAAATTAGAAATATTAAAATGAATTTAAGTGAGAAAGAAATTGGTGAGAAAATTATGAATTTAAGGAAATTTGATGAAATTAAAAAAAATTATGAGAAAAGAATTGTTTAATTTTGAGGACTTTGATATTTGAGTGAACTTATATGGATTATGAGAAGAAAGTGGATGAGTTGGTTGAAATGAAGTTAAATAGCAAGAATTAAAAAAAAAGTGTGAAAATTTGAAGAATTTAGAAAGTTTGACTTTTGGAGATAAAATGCTTGACTTGATAGTTGACTTTTTGATTTTGGGAGAATTTGAGAAAATGATCAACATGAAAATTGTAGCCTCTGTCGAGAGCTTTTTGTGGACATAAAGTTTGCTATTTTTCGATGTCGGGATTGAGAGATATGAATTTCTGAAGATATGCTTTGTTTTGAAAATGCTATTAAGTATAGATTTGTGTGTTCTAGGTTTCGAGGCCACTCGTCGTATAGATTTAGTTTGAATTGGAGTAAGTGGTCTTCATGAAAGTTTTAGATTATGTTTTTATCTTTCCATTGATATAAAGTTTGCAATTTTTCGATATCGGGGCTAGGAGTTATGAGCCATTAAAATTGGAAGTCGTTTAGGAAAAGCTGTTTTGGACAGAATCTTTGATTGAGTTTTCAACCTCTTTCGAGACCTAATTTGATTTTGAGTACTTCAGGAAGTTGTAGAGCTTCCTTTGATCTTTTATTGACACCAAATTTGTCAAATTCTGAGTTCGGGATCGAGAGATATGATTTTGAAAAGTTCGGTTTGAAGTTCCGATACTTTGTTTTAATCCGATCCTTTTGTAATCTTTTGCTTATAATTCCTTCGTCCGACATCCGATTGACTTGATTCTCGAAGCGTTGGATTCCTAAGACAATTAATTTCATTTTTATGAAGAATTATGATTTTTAGGAGATTAAATGGAATGAGAATTGATTGAATCAAGAGTGAGGATGGGTTAAGGTGGTTAAGTTGGATAATTTTCTGAACATGGTTCAGTATTTTGCGATTTTCGGGAGCTGTACAACTCCGATTGAGTTGATTATTAAGGGAAAATAAAATTAAGATATAGGGCTACAACTCATGTGAAGGGATCGAAATTTAATTTCATCCCTAAGATTGTTTATTTCTGGACTGAAGTTATGTTAAAGTTCAGTCTCGGATTTTGTGAAGGTCCAATAGTATTTTGGCTATAACTTCTTCGTTTCTGATCCGAATTGAGCGCGGTCGGTGGCGTTGGATTTGTATGATCTAGAGGAACAATTTTCAAGAAGAAAGTTTGTCCAAATTATTTCGTTTAGATGCTTGAAAATAGGATGCAAGTAGTCAGTTTTTTAAGTTCCTGCAGGGGCAATTTTGGGAAATAGGAAAATAAGTGAGGGTAACTTGTTCATTTTGGCACCATTTTAAGTAACATGGCAGAAACACATGGGAGGCTGTCGTTTATTCAAGAGGAAGCACGAAGTTTCTGGAAAAATGAGAGCAAATAAAAGAAAGAAATAAGAAGAAGAGAGAAGAGAAGAAACGAAGAAGGAGAAGAAGAAGGGAGTTCGTGAGAGAGCAAGGTAAGTTCAGTTTTTTCATGGTTTTCTAAGTGATTTTCATTGGTTTTAAGAGCAAAGAGGAGGAAGAAGAACATGGAAGCTTGCAACATGGTGAAATTCGAAATTAGAGAGAGAAGGTAAGAGAGAGAAAGCTTGAGTTTTTGAGTTTTTGATTTGTTTGATGGTTGATTAAGCTTAGAATGGTTATGGATTTAGTTTATCTATGATTATTTGAAGAGATTAGACTATGATTATGTTTAATTTTGGATTAATTGAAAATTGGAGTTTATGTCAAATTTGAAATCTGGGAGTTTTTGAAATTGTTGCTTTAGATTGCTTGAATTAGTGATGAATTTGAGATATCCTAAGTCAATTTTGATGTTTATGCTTTAGATGAAGTTTAATTTAAAAAATTATAAATTGGGGGTTTAGGCCAAATTAGAAATTTGGAGATTTTGTGAATTAATGGTGTAGAATCATCAATACTAGTATGAATTGGTGAAATATGAAATCAATTGTGAAGAAATTATGATTTATGATATGGAATTTGTGTAAATTGGTTTAGGCCAATTTTAAAAATTGAGGATTTTTAAAATTGAAGATTGAAATAGCTTGAATATGTGAGGAATTGATGTTTCCTAAGCTCAATTTGAGTAATTACGTTAAATATGATATCGAATTTGATTGAATTGGTTTAGGTTCAATTTAGAATTTGGGGGATTTTGGGATTTTTAGAAATTGTTGAAGTAAGATGACTTGAAATATGATGAGTTTGTAAATTATGAAATCAATTTTGAAGAAATTGTAATTTATGGTATTGAATTTGGATATGTTGGTTTAGGCCGAATTAATGAATTAGGGTTTTTGTAAATTGGTGAGTTAGATAGCTTGGAATTATGGTAAATTGGTGAATTCCTAAGTTAATTTTGAAGATTATGTTATTTATGATGTGAATTTGGATGATTATGGTTTAGGTTTTGTTAAATTGGAAGAGAGAGAGAAGCAAAAGTCAAATTGAAGCATTGGACAAGATACTAGCATGGAAATAAGGTGGGTAGTATATTTATATTTTGATTTATAAGTTATATGTGAATTTTTGAAAATTAAATAAAACAAAAAGACAACTCTCAAGTCAAGCATTTTATCTCCAAAAGTCAAACTTTCTAAATTCTTCAAATTTTCACACTTTTTCTTTTTAATTCTTGTTATTTAACTTCATTTCAATCAACTCATCCACTTTCTTCTCATAATCCATATAAGTTCACTCAAATATCAAAGTCCTCAAAATTAAACAATTCTTTTCTCATATATTTTTTTTAATTTCATCAAATTTTCTTAAATTTATAATTTTCTCACCAATTTCTTTCTCACTTAAATTCATTTTAATATTTCTAATTTTCACCAAAAGTTCAGGGTCCAACATGGAGTGAAAGAGAGTCAAGGCATCACTCCCAATTTTCTTATGTTGTATTTTGAGTTAGTTTTAGGAAACACAAGGCTTTAGTCACTTTGCAAGAATTTATAGTTCATGTAACTTTTGTATTTTGAGATTTCAGATTATGTTGTAATATGGCTTGAAAGGTCATTATAGCTTTGTAAAACCCTTTTTTTAGGGTATTGAAACATGAATGACGAAAATTAGTTGTATGTAATCTATTAAAGAGTATAATGACGTAAACATATGAGAGTCTTATGATATTTCCGCAAGAGTTGGACTACGCTTTCAGAAATAGGATCCAACATTAGAATAATAAGTTTGTTTGATGTTTGCTTGTCATGGGCATGCCACCCTTGTGAGATGATATCTAATAAGGATTTTGGAAATAACCCTATCGGATAATATGCTCAGGCTTCATGATTAGTTTCATGATTTCGGAAGAGTTGGGTTAAACTGATGCCCAACACTCTTAGAGATTATTTTAATCCATGCAAAGCTTTCTTTAGAAGATAAACATGATCCTCTTTACTAGGAAGTAAAAAACCATCAGGCTACTCTACAAAAATCTCTTCAATGATTAACCCATTTAAGAAGGCTGATTTGAGATCAAGTTAGTGAATCTGCCATGAATTGTGAGCAACAAAAGCAAGAAAGAGTTTGGTTGTGTCGTACCTTGCTACTGGAGCAAATGTTTCCTGGTAATCCTCACCATATTGTTGTGCATATCCCTTCACCACTAATCGGGCTTTATGTTTGCAAATTGAACCATCATAATTGAATTTGGTTTTGAAGATCCACTTTACACCAATCACCTTGCGATTTACTGGCTTGTCAACTAGCTGCCAAGTCTCATTCTTGTTGATCATGTCTAGTTCAGCTTACATAGCTCTCCTCCATGCTTGAGATTCTTATGCTTTAGCATAGCTTGTTGGTTCATTGACAACTATGTTGCACCTTTGATAAATGTCCTCTAAGGACTTTCAACCTTTTACCGGCAAGTCATCCACCAAAAATCATCTGCTACAAGTTGAGGTTGGTCTTTTGGATAGAGATTAGCATGAGCATCCTTTGACTTTCCCAACACCAAATAGCAGCCTCATCAAACTTCACATCTCTACTTAAAATTATATTTTCTTTTTTCAAGCAAAAAATTCTATATCCTTTGCATGATGAACCATAGCCCATGAAGATGCCTTTTTTTGCCTTATTGTCTAGCTTGCTTCTTTTGGATTCAGGCACTTGATAGTAACATATACACCCACAGATTCTGAGATGTTGTACTGTTGGCTTGTGGTCATACCAAGCTTCATACGGAGTCTTATCTTGCAAAGCCTTTGTGGGCAACCTATTTAATAAATAGACAAAAGTATTGACTGCTTCTGCCCAGAAATGATTTGGCATTTGTTTTTCAATTAAAAGACACCTAGCCATCTCTATTACTATCCTATTCTTCCTTTCAAAAACCCCATTCTGCTGTGGGGTGTATGGTAAGATCAGTTGATGTTTAATGCCTGCACTTTTAAGGAATTCAACAAATTGGCAAGAAGTATATTCTCCACCATTGTCAGATCTTAAAGCCTTAATTTTAAGATTACAATGATTCTCTACTAAAGCTTTAAATTGTTTAAAAACATCAAAGACTTCACTTTTGAGTTTAATGAAATAAACCCAACACATCTTAGTGCAGTCATCAATAAATAGGAGGAAATAATTGTTACCACTCAAGGAATTGGTCTTCATTTGGCCACACACATCAGTGTGGATAAGTTGAAGTTTCTAATTTGCTCTCCATGCCTGATTTGTTTGAAATGGTAACTTGGATTGCTTCCCTTGCTGACAGATCTCACAAACTTAAGCATCACAGGAAATTTCAGGCATATCTTCCACCAAACCCTTCTTGTTCATTTCAGCTATGGTTCTTTGATTGAAATGGCCAAGCCTTCTATGCCATAGGTTTGTAATTGATTGTAAGTACTTGTATATGCTTGCTCATATGCTTTCTCCCAACTTACCACAAAACTTCTGTTTTTCATGTTGACACAAAATAATTATACTCCAGAAGGATCAAAATAGTGCATTTGTGATCCTTAAAATGAAGTGAGTAATTCTTTTCAAGCATTTTCCCTACACTCATCAAATTTTGGCTAATGTTAGGTACATAAAAGACATGAGGAATAGTTTTGATATCTAAATTTGTTAAGACAGCCACTGATCCTTGTCCTTTGACTTCTAGGAACTCTCCATTTCCCACCTTTACTCTAGATTTGTACGTATCATCTAGGGTCCTGAACATCTTTGCATCATTGCACAAATGATGAGTGCAGCCACTATCAATAAGCCAATCATCAGAGGAGTCATTTGTTGAGAAGCAAGAAACGACAAAGAGTTGCTCTTCCTATGCATCATTTACATTTTCCAATTGAGCTTAAGAAGGTTTTGAGCTTTTGTGTTTGGATTTGCAGACTTTTGATATATGCCCAATCTGCTTGCAATTGCCACATACAATATCAGGCCTCAACCAAAATATTTTTCTAGGTGTGTTGTTTTTTGCAATGTTTGCAAGGAGGGAAGGACTTCTTTGAACCTGCACTGCTATTTCCACCATCAAACTTGCTCTTATTTTTCTGGTTATGATGATGTTTTCCCTTACCAGAATATTGCTTTTGCATAAAAAAAAAGCTCCTTCAATGAATTTCTCTTGCCTCATATTCCTTATTTGCTCTTGTGCTTGAAAAGCACTCATTAGCTCACCTAAAGAGATTTTGCTTAGGTCCTTGGATTCTTTAAGAGAAGAAATCTTGGATTCAAACCTCTTAGGAAGAGTTACAAGAACTTTCTCCACAATCCTTGTCTCTGTAAATTCTTCACCAAGCAATCTTATGTTATTAACAATCAAGGAGATTCGATCAGCATATTTCATTCTCCTGCATGTTTAGCGACTCAATTTCTCTTTTCAAGTTCAACATTTGCATTTGACGTGTTCTATCACTGCCTTGGTATTCTTCCTTTAACCTCTCCCAAGTATCCTTTGCAGTTTTGCAAGCCATAATTCTATAAAACACATAGTATGCTACTGAATTTTGAATAAGTGACTTGGCTCTAGATTTCTTTGTCTTTTCTTCACTATTCAATTTGATTTGGCCTAAGGTGGGATTTGTTGGTAGAGTAGGGATTGGTTTATCTTCAATTACTTTTTCCCAAAGATCATAGGCTTCCAAAAAAACTTGCATCTTTACTGACCAAATGTGATAATTTTGACCAGTGAAGATAAGAGGAGGGATTGGCTGCTAAATGCCATTTCAATTTTTGGGTTAAAAGAATTTTGCTATATTTTGGTCTCGTAAGTTCTAATAATGCTTTGATACCACTGTTAATACACATAGTGATATAAAGCAAAAAGTTATAGAGAGGATCTTACAAAATAGATAGAAAATTCCAGCCTAAATTTCATTGAAGGTAATGCAGAATTTATACAAGAATTGAAATAACAAACTTCCTATTTAGATGCCACTCAATAAAGGGATATAAACTGAATGAGAAAAAATCTGCAACTAACAGCTAAAAAATAGCCACTAAAATAAGCCACTAATATCTTATGCTGCAAATAGTAAATTAAAATGACAGTAAAAAGGAATTGTGCTGGAACTGAAATGCTAGCAATCTAACAAAAGCTTCATATGTACTCATTATCCTTTAGTTAATTATATAAAATTTGATAAATTTCTTGTATGCATCGGATATTGTTGACAACAATAATATCTTAAGTAGAAGCTAAGGATTATTTTGTGCTGACAAAGAATACACAATAGTGTGACGTCTTGTCAAGGGATGTTGCATCTTAGAAGCCAGTAAGACTTGGACGATGGAGAGTTATTAATTGCAAATGGTCTACAAAGCAAAATACAATTTAGATAGAATAATGGAGCACTACAAGGTTAGACTTATAGCGAAGAGATTCACTCAAATTGAAGGCTCGGATTCTTATGAGACCTTTTCACAAGTTGCAAAATTCATCTGTACAAATGTTTTGAGTAGTAGCAGTGTCAAAAGGATGGTAGCTACTCTAGATGGATGAGAACAACACCTTTTTGGATGATGAGTTGGAGAAAGAGGTTTGCATTACCTCCAGATTTCAAGACAAATTGAGGCAACAAGGTTTGTCAACTTCGAAAGTTGAATATGGACTCTTAGGTATCATAAAATTGGTTCTCCAAGTTAATAACAACCCTAAAAAGGTACAACTGTATTCAGTCTCTTGCTAATTTCTCCTTGTTCACATATAGTAAAGTCTTCACGAGATTGATACTAACGGACTATGATTGAGTTGCATGCTTAGACTTGAGAGTTATCTAAATAAATGCTTTCATCTTGAGGCTATATGCCTGTTGCGATTCTGGTTAGGTAAGCTGTCTAATTGCACAATGATCAATAATGAGATACCTTGTTATGCTTGGACAATCATCTATATCCTGGAAAATGAAGTAAAGCACAGTATCTCTCGATGTTTAGCATCGACAGAATAACATGCAATGATGGCAGCTACTAGAGAGTTGATTTGATTAAAGTCCTTATTAGTAATCCTTGATTGTGGTTCAAGATGGACTAAGGAAGCTATATTGTGACGATCAATTTGCTATTCGCAACGAATCTCGCATTTCATAAACGAACTAAACACATCAAAATTTAGAAGCTATATTGTTATGATCAATTTGCTATTCATAACAAATCTCGCATTTCATAAACGAACTAAACACATCAAAATTTAACTATCATTATATGATGAAACAACTGTAAGCTAAGAATACTGTACCATTTACGATCACAATTTCAAATGTCAAATATTTTCATCAAGGCTCTTGTTTCACAATAATAACAGTTTCTATTTCATAAGTTCGACATTTACGATCTTTATGTTCCAACTCGATAAAGAGTATTACAAAGTAAATAATTGTAATTAGCATTTTAACTAACTTAAATTTTATAGAGTTAGCAAGTTATTTAGTATATATAGCCACATTTCTTTCAGGCTCGACAACATCTCTCCCAGTACATGTATAAATTGTTGCATCCAAAAATTGTTATTCACAAAGCCTGCTATCTCCAGCAGTGCTTAACATACATTAGATCTCTTCTGGAAGCAGGGCGTGAGCGTGTATAAAGGGATTCAATGTAAAATTCTCTTAGACCACCAAAAAATTTCAGTCACTCCAAGACTGAAGCACCTATCGTCCTCGAGAATAAGCAACCGGCAATATGGCAGTAGAATTACACCATAAAGAAACGGTACTTGTTGCCTAGATGAAAGAAAAGAGACGGTATCTCCTAGACTTGGAAAAGTTCACTAAGCTAGAGTCTCCTTTTCTATCAAACTGTTTGAGATCCACAACACAGGCAATTCAATCCCAACTCAAGCTCTGGAAGTCATCCATAGAGCTTTTCTATCTTAATTAAATTACAACTTCCACTATTCAGTTCCATGTAAACTTTTCAACCCAATTCTGTAACAATACTCTTCAAGTTTATGAAGGTCCAAATTCTCCAAAGCTCCTGAACCATTACCTGTATTGTTCCAGGGTATACACAACGAGACACCTTTGTCCCCACATTCAGAGGGTTAAGCAGAAGTGTCACTGGAGAGTGGACGAGTTCAAAAATCAATGAGAGGAGGTGGCAATTTCCAGAAGTTCCATGAATTAAAAGCCTCCTGTTGCAAGTGGGATAAAGGAAAACCAAAAGATTAGAGACCGTGGAAGACTTAACGGTATCAGGAAATTGAGGAATAACTTATGCAGACAAGGTTTGGAATTGTAAAAATTTGTTGTTTAAATGACATGCACAAAATGTCACCCAACTAAACAGATGCCGGGGAAAAAACAGATAAGATATCGATTACCGAGTTGAAGAGAAATATGGCAAAATGTACCCCAACCCATTGGAAACTTACTCCAGTAAAAACTTTCACAGGAAAAAGGGAAAAGAGAAATAAACCTCACTGATACGCATGGCATGCATCATAGTCCCATTATTAGTACAAGCATAAAACAAAACCTGTTCAGATGATCTTGCAGGTGGAAACATGTCATGCACAAGAGTCTGAAGGGACGTATATGATTTTTTGTCAACACGGCGCTGTACTGCAACCTCACCCTGCAAATAAAAGTCACTAGGACATTTCAATACCATAGTAAATTACAAACTTCCTGTTACGTCTTTCATGCATGGAGGTGTTAAAGAGTACCTTTGGATTAATGATGAAGATTTTTCCCCTTGGGATCCCAACCTTGAGGTAGCTAATCTCATCTGTGTCTCTATTCCCAAAACCAGCATAAAAAGGGTTGCAATCAGAAGGGAATAATGCTTTGATGTCCTGTAATTGAAAGAATGAGAAGCATCAAGCCTTGCCACTTCAACAATATGAGAGGAACAATCTTTCAGGACTTGTAAATTATGCTTCATTTAGGTTAGACCTCTCCGGGATTTAATTTAGCCTCCTGACAAACTTACTCCTAAATGCTGTAAGGAAACAAAGTAGAAAAGCTCTTTGACAAACCCAAGCATTTCAGGAGTAGGGTAAACAAATGCACTTTGTAGTTGTAACTTTTAGCATGAAGTTAAAACTAAATTTGTAATGTCATGATTATTAAAAATGAATCACCTGACTTGTGTAACTACAGTTGCATGGTTTGTTGTAATAGTCTACTACTGAAAGTCTATCCTCTTCTCACTTTGAATTTGCTCACAAGAAAATAAGGGAGGACTTTTCAAAAGCACAAGAGTCTCACAATCACTGTTATGCTCTTTAATTCAAACTTGCAAAGAGTTCACAGTGTTCTAATAAAAAATATTGGTGTGACAATGATTATATAACATTGTACGCATTAAATTAGTGAACAAAATATACTAATAGGTCAAGATCAACCTCAATATGGAAAACTGACCTCTAAGCATGAAATCTTGAATTCATGAGGAGCTCTTCTAATAACTGTTGAAGAATAAAAATTGATCAGTTGAACAGATTTTGAGAAAAGGAATCCTCTCAATTTTCTCAAGGAAGTGTTTCTTTTATCAAGATTATTACATTAGTTGAAAGATATTGCCTCACTAATTTGTAGATCAGCACTTGATGTGTGTGTTACCTTCACGAAATAGAGAAGGAAAAAGTCCATCAGGAGATATAACAATAGGACCATCTGGTAAAGCCTTTCCATCCTGCAAATCCGAAATCATTATTGACTGAGAAAACAATTCATATTCTTTGCATCCAAGATTCCAACTTCACATTGCAAACTCAAGTTGAATTCACCTGCTTAAGGTTGACAAGGAACTGTCTTGTATGATATGCTTGAGAAATTGCACGTGCACTTAGAAAAAGCAATTCATAGCCATTTTCCTGCATTATATAAAAATCATTTTGGTTTTACATGAGATAAAATATTATCCTAACAAGTCAATGACCATATGAGAGTCTTAGATTCATGCTATTCAGCTTCCTACTTAGGAGAATTAACATTCTGCAATGACACCTAAAACACAGATACCAAGTAACATAAACAATTACCAATTAAAAAGCAAGATGCCAGACACACTCCAAAGACATAAGATGGAATGTCTCAAACCTTTATAGCTGAAAATAAATGTGCCACACCTGTTTGCGACCAATCTAGACCAACCAAAGGCATGAATTGACCTAGAACATCAGATCTGTAATAAGAATGCAATGGAGAAGGTTCAGTATGTCTCACAGAAACTCCAGCTTTTTAACAAAATAAAACTTTGTGAAAATATAGAAAAATTCATCAATAACAAAATGAGAAGTACTGAAAAATTCATAGTTCTGATATTATGAAATTAAAGAGAAAACGTTACTTAATCTTAATGCATTGGTCAAATTCATACCAGAGAAGTAATTAAGGGAAACAAATTTGGACTGACAGAAAAATGAGATAGCTAAGTGGAAGCCTAGGAACCGACCATACATGTATGTAACACACAGAGGATGGGCAATTAGAAATCTAGATCAACTATTTCCTTCATTTTTTGGCATCAGTAAACTAGCATTTTTTTAATCTAAAATTTGAACACTTCTACTGGTACATTGATTGATAAAGATCATGCATAATAAACCATAAGTCCACTTCAAATAGTAATCACTTTCTCGGTTAATGTTTTGAATTTCCACTTTCGTTTTTTCTGCATTTTACTTTCATCCATCCTAAAGATTAAAAAATTAAGGTCCATTCCTGTGATGTTCCAACCACTTAATTATTTCATGCGATGATGAATACAGTAGAAAGCAATGAAGAATTCCCTATCTCAGCAACCAGATGGTCTGGGTTTCACCTCGAGTTTTGATTAGACATATGTGATTAACCTTTCAATTCAAGAATAAACGATAAGTACTTATTGGAGGCGCGCGTAGGTTTTTTCAGGTTGGAGTATTGGTGTGCATGACTAATCTCAAAAACGATAAATATGTGAGAAGCAAAATTGAACCACAAAAATATCAATATTCATGTTAATCAGGTGGAACTCAAAAAACCAACAAAGTCTCTAGGAGTAGAGAAATACACTAGCTCTTACTTGGTAATTGTACCATCAACATCTGAGATCACTATTCGAGTGTTCCATTTCCATAAATATATCCTAGCCTCAACCTGTTAAGCAGAATATGACTAAGTTTCACCAAAAAGGAACATACAAAACAAAATTGCAAGGACAATAGAATCATAAGCAGAAGCAGTAAAAACTTAAAAATAAATGAATGGAAGTAGGTCCTAAATGCAAGAAAGAATAACCTTCTGCTGCCCCCACATTGAAGTTGAGAATGTGAAGGTAACTGAATTACTCCCCAATTGCAGATTCAAGGATGCCAGCTGTTCAGATGTTGGAGTTTTTGCTTTCACCATCCTTCTTTTGCAGTTGGAATTAGGCATATTAGTATCTCTCTCCAAATTAATGTTGCTCTCTGATGCTTTCTCAGAAGTAGAACTTTTGGAATCACCCACAACTGGCTGCATGATCTTCCTGGATCTTGACTTCTTGAGAGAGAAGGGCCAAAGTTTCCAACTTACATTGGAAGCGACAACCGGTTTTGATGGATCCCCTGCAAAATACTCCTAATCTTGATCAACATGACATAAGCCATCCTTTTTGTTTCAAATTTGTTTTATTTGCTACTTGCCAAAGTTCATAGAACAATATCAGCAGCCTATCCAATGGCAAGTAATAGCCATGGATGCTGAGAACAACCCTGTAGTTCTCTATAATTGAGGAACTTGAGAAGTTAATTATTATGTACGGCATCTCAGCATCTAATGCTTGAGAGAGGTAGCTTTGATATTTATTCCTTCACATACGATGTCTTCAGAAACAGATATCTACGCGTAAAGAAGAGTGACCTGAAAATCTACATTTGTTTCTAGGAAGAAGTATTAAATGCCTTAATGCTCATTAAATATAGTCAATAAACCTTTAGAAATACTATCATTTCTTAGTGAAAGGGAAAATAAATTCCTATAATATTTTAATTCTACATTTGTTACAAGTAAAAATTGTTATTGGTAATAACCATGAGAACCAACGGCTCCATTAACAATGAAATTAATATGACCCCATACTAGTGCTCAAAAGAACGTGAAATCTATTAACTACTTAAAAGAAAAGTGAGAGAGAGAGAGAGAAGGAAAGAGCAAATAACGTATCAAAGTTCTCTTACCAACAGGAGTGTGGACACCATTTTCAAGACCTCCTAAGATTTGAATACCATCTTGCTCAAGTGGTGATTGGTTTTCTTTTTCTGAATCTGAATTCATATTTGCCTCATTTGTGCCATAACCTGTCCACTCCAATGACTTGGAATTAGAGTCTAGTGAATGACTTAGAGAACAAACAAGATAATCCTTATCCAGCACTTGCGTAGGAGACCACAAATTAGGTAAGGATTTTGCTGGCCAGCCAACTTCTGTAACAGTAAAGTCTTGAACTTCAGGAATGGCAATGGGACTTGATGCTGCATATGAACTTTCTATCAAGCTTTCCAGACCATCTGATTGATTTTCTGTCAATGAACAGGCCTCATCGTTTATCCTCCCTGATCCTTTTATTTCTTCATAGCCTTCCAGACAAAAAGGAGTAGAATTGTCTGGTAAATTATATTGACAATGCATCTCCGTGGCCTCAAGTTCATCAAGATCACTAAAAAGGAATTGTTCTTCCGCTGAACTTTGGAGTGATACAGTACATACATCTTGCATCGGGACAGAGTCTGAATCACCAATAATCTCCTTATGCAGATCACCAGATGGATTGGAAAAGCTGTCTACGGTGCAGATATTCCTCGAATCAACTTCATTAAGTGAGTCATGATTGACACTGATAATCTGAGTGATTGTTAGAGCAACGTCAGGTTTCAGTGCCCAAGAAGAGCATGAGCTTGTTCTTTGAGAATGGTGATCAAAAGCATCAACTTGTTCCATATCCAATTCAATAGTCTCTGCTTGCTGATGGAAAACATTCAATACCATAGTGTCAAATACTTGAGGAATTAAAGTGAATATCAATTGAAGGAGTAAATTAATTTGATGTTGAGATGCAGAGAAAAGAAGAACAATGGAAACGGCCATAATTTTGGAACTCAACTTAACAAAGAACAATGTCATGTGAGCTAGGTTTGGACCCACCCGATTTCCAGCTACAGTGATTGATTGGCTAATCAGAATGCCAGCAGACACAGGTTAAGCTTGTGTAATGGACCACAACTATATCAGCCACCAACTTTGGGGGTAGATCTCAAAATTATGTGACTTTTTTCTGTAATAAAGTTAACTAGGGTGCAGCTCTAATGAAAGACAAAATAAAAGAACAGAAGAATTGCAGCCACCACACACAACATACTTTACAAGATTTGTCAAAATGCTTAACGAGCTTTATCCCCTTTCCCTGATATTTTAAGAGATAAGGACTCACTGTCATGTAGAATTTGCCAAGACAAACCCAAACTGAATATTAATATCCATGTTGCCTTCCTAAGAACTCTCAATTGGGACAAGAGATGTTCTAGCTGTGAGTTCCCATATTTGAACCTTAAATTGCTAACAATTAATTGAAAGGCATTGACGGAAGTTTTACCTCAGGTAAGAGTTCCCTAGCTGTTTCCCTCAACGTTTCAGGATTAAAGAGTAGTTCTGTTGGTCCTTCACTAGCAATAGCGACGGTTTGATGAATTTGTGTGCTTGAACCATGCAGACTAGTTATTGAGCTATCTGATGTTTCACAATGCACAAAGGTTTGCGACCTGTTAGATTCAATTTCCTCCTCAGCTTTGGCAAATCTTGGCAGGCCAGTGATTCTTTCCTCATAAAGTGGACCTTCAACAGACCTGTGACTAAGGCATGCTTGAGCGCCATATGAGATTTGCGCCTCAGGTGTAATCACATCAGAGAGAGCACTCATAAGGCCACCACCACCATCAACATTCTCTGCTGTATGATCATCAATATTTCTTGCAGTATGAGATGTTTCATGCTTTACTTCCAAAACACTTGTAGATAATGTCGAGGAAGTCTGAACAATGTGTTCCATGGTACTTGCAGTCCATGATTGCAAAGTAGTTTTTTCAACGGGGTATTCCAGACTCTCAAAACTGGACCATGGTTTGTCGCCTACCACATCACAGGATATAGTTTGATCAGCCAATTTGCAATGGTTCACATTAGTTTCAACGGTGTCCACTGTAGAAAGTTCTACATGGCCGATTTGTTCCCCACCATTGAGCATTTTTTCATCCCCCTGGCCATGCGAGGTATGAGAACTAGAAAACGGCAAAGTGTCACCTTTCCTGGGCTTAGAAATGGCAAGATTAGTAGACCAATTCACCTCCAAGAGGTTGGCTGCAATTTCAGCACGCTCCAACGAACCTATTCGAGCCATGGGAGAACTATCATCTACCACTTGAGAACTATCACGCTTTGAAGACCTCCGTCTAAAAGCAAGCCCTAGAATCCGTGACTGAGGAGTATTTGCTCTAGCCACAATCTTCCCACTAGTTTCATCAATCTGGCCAGCTGAGTCTAGCTGATTAGCATCAAAATCGCAACTTTTAGACTTCACAATCATGTTTTTCTCAAATTGACCATCCATCTCATCACTAGAAGATGAAGGAAACACCATAGAATCTTCTTCTCCTTCTAACTCTTTGAGAAAGTAGGCTTGTCCTCTTTGATCAAGATGCATGTGGAAATTTGCATCAACTCCATTGACACTAATGTTAACTATAGTTTCTTTGGCCTTCAAAACTCCCTGAAATTTACCAAACCGGACATACCAAGGAGAAGATTTGAAGCTTCCATCTGGTTGTTCAACCACGATGATGTCCACGGCTCCACCAAAAACATGAAAAGGGCCAGAGACGGTATACAAGCCCCCAGAAATATAGCTACCTAGCCTCCCCATAGTATACATCTTATAACCTTATATCACGTAGCTCGCCAGATCATAAATATCAAAATTCGGTCATAATTCAAAAGACCACGAGCGATGAACCGCACAAAATTTTGAGGTTCTATAACTCGAGAACCTCAAACCTGTGACTCCAGTCACTTGGGAGCCTTCCGGCGTCTCCACGCAACTTCTCTATCAAAACCCAAACTTTAAAAAACAACTCTAAATGTATTTTTTTTATAGCACAGAGAACACAAGAAAAGCAAAGGTCCCTTCTTTTGCACCCAAAGAACCAAAAGTGATGTCTATGAAACAAAATTCATAACCTTTTCAACTTAACAGCTCAAATTAAGACACAGAGAAGACGAAGGCATCAATTACAGATCAATAACTATCAAACCACAAGAACAAATTATAAGGACAACCCAAATGAGAAACCTGTAGAAGCAATGAGAAAGAAGAACAGTTGGTGCAATAAAGGCATATTCTATTTTAATTATTCGAATGTGCTACGGCTACAGTCATTTCAAAGACACTTATATAACCAACAAAAGCTGAAACAAATATGGAATGGAAACGTAAATAAACAAAGATAAGAAACTTGGGATGAAACTAACCAGGTTCCTAATCTCCCACACATTCAAGAAAGCTTTGAATTTGGAAACGTCAAGAAAGGCAGGTCATTCATGACACGTCAGCATCTGGGATGTTGAGCAGGTCCAGTGTGGACCAGCCATCGAGCCACAAGTTTTGATTTTTCCCTTATATGAACACTTCTTTGAGATGACAGGTGGTCGGGAAAAACCGCGTGTCTACTAGATCCTGACACACAACGTAACTCAACAGACACACCATGCTCGCTACTTCTCGTAGGCGGTGTTTGTTCGTGGCGTTGGATAAGTATTGGGCCAACTTTATGGCCTATGCTTCTTCGATCGAAAAAGTTTGATACTTTTTGATGTTCTTTATTCAAACTTATTGAACATGTTAACTTTGAAGTTCGTGAACATTTTCACACCTTAATCATCACAACTGAATATACGATCAAGGGTGGAGTGATGTGTAACTTGGTCCAAACCGTTCGATTGTATCACGGTTTTGTGAAAACTTTGCTATGATCTCTACTCTAAACGTTTAGTTATGCGGCAGAAGATCAAAAGGCAATGGGACACGTAACTTTAACTTGCTAGTTCCCCTGCATATGCATGCAATATCACCACCTGCAAGTCAAATTTGGCTCAGATATCTTTCGTTTTGGAGAAGAAAGGCTGGTGGGTTTGTTGAATTAAGAAAGGCCGGTGGGTTTGTTGATTGATGACAAGTTTGGACCGAGTTATAATTATATACAGTCTGGGAATTGAAAAGCTTTGAACTTTCGCCATTCACATAGCTTGATATAAGACATGGCCTTAGGGTATGTCTGGATGTGGGTAGAGGGATAGAAGGGAATAGAATGGAATGACCCAAATGACTAAGATCATTATTTAGGAGTTTATTTTGAAACAAGATGAAATGATAATTGATGGCTTTGAAAGCCATCCTTTGTCATCCAAAATTTAATATTTTGTGACCTTTCAAATTAGGGGGTCAAGGATGAAATGACATGGCTTGCTTTCTAAATTTTTTTATTTTATTTAAACTTTCAAACAATAGAGTGACTCATTTCATTCTATTCTATTCCATTCCATTTCATTAATTATCATTCCCTTTCTTAGGAATGACATGTCTATTACATACCGGTTATGAAGGTGGAACCATACAGCACATGGATGTCCACTTAAGTCCTCGTACGAATATGTAAAAGAATTAGAGCCTTCCTATAGAGAGAAACATTTGTCAGCGGATATTAAATTCGCATATGGACCTTTGACTGGTTGGAGTAAGAGATCATAGTCCAGGTAGAAACATGCATTAGATTGAATGTTTCTAAGAAAGACGATAAGAACATGCACTGCATTCAATAATCATTCAATACCAGGACAGAATGACTATTCCCTCTCATCCATAACTAACTTATTGACATTACCGTCTGGCTCAACCATGTTTATCTATTCCTGGTCTGTTTATCCTCAGGCACACCTGCATAGTAAGGAGTAATGTTTTAAAAATCAGACCGAACATTGAACCGATCGAAAGAAAAGTTTAAGATTTAGAGGTTCAATCGGTAGTAAACCACTATCAAACCGGAATATAATAAATAAGATGAAAATTTTATAAGAATAAATAAAAATAAAATATTTTATTGAAATGAAAATACACCAATATTTATTATTATCTAATGAACTAAAAATAAATAAATATGAGTCCAATATAAAACTTAAAATAACATTTAAGAGAAAAATTGTATTTCTGAAGGAGGTTGGATCTCATCATCGTCAAAAGCTCCAAATTCTCTAACGCTATTTAAAGATTCGTAAACTACGCTTTCATCCAAAGTATTTGCATCCATTTCTTCTACTGCATTAAAATAAATTACAAATTAGTAACGTATGAAATTATTCTCAATTGTAAACTTGTAATACAGTATAATTTTAACTTAAATATAATCAAAATAAGATATAAACTGACCATCAGTAGATGTTCTTAATTCATTTGTTGTGACGAATGCATGTTCTTCATAAATGGTCATTTCAATTCATTATAATCAAGATCAGGCGATGGTTCTTCTTCTTCGATCCAAAAATCAGTATGTTCAATACAATCAATATCAATTGGATCATACGTTCTCTTCTTATTAAGCGCTCTGAACACATAATAGAGCAATTATAAAGTCAATAACAAAAATAAAATTATTGAAATAAAAACAAAAATATAAAATACATGTTCTTCATTCGCAGATTATAAGTAACGTAAACAAGGTCATTAAGTCTTTGATGTTCCAAACGATTACGTTTCTTTGTATGAATACGTTCAAAAACACTCCAATTACGTTCACAACCTGATGCAAAAGTTGTTTGATCGAGTAACCTAATAGCGAAGTTTTCTCAATGTTGAGCATCACACCAATAATCTCCATCACTCATCTACATTTTAAATTAATATTTATGATAAAATATATATTAATGAATTAAAATTTAAAAGTATAAAACTTACTGGCTGCATTTTTTCATCATCGCCTCTCTTCACGATGATCTAGCAAAACTCTCTAAACCTTCACGATATATCTTAATTTCATTTATCGCCAGGATTGCTCTTCACTAGAAAAATACCTTTGCATTCAATCACTTCAAACAAACCTCCCATAATATTACTTGTACATACTTCTCCACTATAAAAGCAATAAGGATTGAGAAAATAAGCTACTAAGTGGATCCTTTGAGTAAGATGCTTATCACATCGTCGATCAATAATATCTATATAAGGCTTGTATAATCTCTCATTCCCTTTAAAAGGATCTGTAATTGTTTTCATGAGCTCTATACATACCATCATATATATACCCCAAAGATGGCTTCTCATCCGAGTCAAGAATCCTCAACAAACCTTATAAGCGAGCCACAATCTTCACAATGATCAAGCAAGCATCCCAAAATTTATTATCTAGAATAATTGCGCAAACTTCTTTTCCTTTTTCACTCTTTGATAATTTATGACTTGAAAAGTGTTTACTTGTCACCAAATTTTGAAGTTGATGCTTATGTTGATAAATACTTTTCAAAGTAATAAATGTAGTTGCAAACCTGGTAGCAGCGGGACGCACGATCTCAACCCAATCTTCTTGCTTTCTTAACCAAGACAAAAATGTGACATGAATATACATAAAAATTGTGATCATAGATGCGCGTAAAGCAAGACTAGAAATATGATCCATACCATCAATATCTTTTAAAATAAGATTTATACAATGAGCAGCACATAGAGACCAATAAATATGCCCATACTTTGATTGTAATAAGTGCCCAGCTGATACATAATTAGTCGCGTTATCTCATTACAAAATGCACAACATTCTTTGGTCCAACCAACTCGACAATTTCGAGAATAATTCATATAAAGCATTACCACTTTTTACCATGTCGAAGCATCAATGCACTTGATAAAAGTTGTTCCCATATTACAATAAACCAAGAAATTAATCAAGGTTCTTTGTCTTTGATCACCCACCCATCTGTCATAATAGTGCATCCTGCTGATTCCCAACAAGATTTATATGTATCCACAATTAATCGACATTCTTTTTAAATCTTGAAGCAAAGGCACACGCAACTCATAATAAGATGGTGCCTTAAATCTGGTCTATTCATTGTTGTAGCATCAATTGCTTCTTGAAAATATGGTGAATTTAAAGCATTTAAAGGAATACATGAATGATAGAACCATCTAGCCCATGCTCTTTTACATCTCAAAACAACATCCTTATCAACCATCAAACTTTTTAGACTAGGTTGAGAACCAGGAGTAGTTCTTGGAGAAAAATATGAATCTATGCAATAGTAGCTTTTCTTTTTCCTTTATCTAATACTTGTGGTGTTTCATCATCTCCAAAAGATATATCATGAGCCTCTTTATTTTCCTTTTTCTTTTTTACTTGTTGCTGCAAATATTTTCCAATCGTATCACGCACATCAAGTGGCACTTTTTTGCAATGAGCAATATTACCCTTAACACCAGCAAGATGTTCTTTCATTCTAAAAATTCCTCCCCCTTTAAATATTCTACCGCAAAACATACAATTATATTGGACATTCCCATCAGATGCTTGAGAGGAAGAAAAATAATTCCATGCTGGATCGGACTTACCACGAGTAGAGGATGACTCTATATTTTCCATTATGATTTAACCTAAAAATTTTAAAATAATTGGGTATACTACTGTTAGGGAAAAAGTATGCATCTAAATATTTCTCATTATTAATTGTAATAAAGAAGACCAACAACAAAAAATAGATACACAAAAGATCAACAGATATTACTTGTTAAACTTTGCTCAAAGAATTACTCCACTTTCAATAGCCTAACCGAAATATTGCTAGTTTTCAATATTGCTACTTTAGATCAACAAATTGAATAGTTGAAAGAGTATATATAACTGAACTATCAAAGATGTAAATTGATACGAAATAGAGTTCTAAATATTACGTAAATTGATATGAAATAAAGTTCTAAATGTTACAAAATTGATATAAAATATAGTTCTAAATATTATAAAACTTATCACTACCATAAATTGAATTAAAATAAAGTTCTAAATATTATAGAAATTAATATAAAAATAGAATTCTAAATGTTACAAACCTCCACAATACCATAGAGAAGTAACTCTAATAGTCCATTCTAACTAAATTCCATCCTAATGTATAACCAAATTCCATCCTAATGTAACTCTAAGTGTATAACCAAATTTCATCCTAATGTAACTCTAATAGTTCATTCTTAACTAAAGAACCTTTTTTTATTTAAAACATTGCTTAATAGTCATTTAATCTAGAAGACTCTTTCTTAGGTAGGATTACGGTGCCCTAGGATTACGTGCCCTCCTTCAACCCAAATGATCTTCAAAGCTTGGGTTTGAGATCTTTCTTTTCTTCATTATTCTTCTCATCAATAACAACCGGCGCTCTTCAAACAACGAAGCAAGAAGTGAGACGAATCGGAGGATGAAGAGGAGACGAAGCAAGAAGTGAGAGGCAGTGGTTTAAGATAAAAGCTGTACAACAACGAAGTAGAATCTTCAAACACAGACCGTCATCGGTCGGAGAGGTAAGAGGTTAAAGTCTTCGTTGGCAGTGATTAAAGTGGGTTTCGTGTGCATGTGGGAGGAAATCGACAGATGGAGGGAGGGAGAGTCTTGCTATGGAAAAAGTTGGGGTGGATGGGATTTTCGTGAGGAAGGTGGAGATAGACGAGATTGAAAGAGAGGGATGAATGTTGGTTGAAATAGAAGGTTGAGGCAGTCTCGACGTTGGTTGAAGGGCAAGTGTGAAGGTCGGTGATTGCAATTACATCTGGAAAATCAGAGGGACAATTAGGGGTCGGAGATGTTAGGGTCCTGAAGATTGAAGATTGTTGCCCTCCTTTCATGTTTCTTTAGTTGATTTGTCAGATGCAGACCTTCTCCTTCGTTTTCTGTCTTCCAACCTTTTCTTCGCAGCTTATGGAGTGGACAAACAGGGTGAAGTTGCCAGCGGCACTCTCATCTTCCTGTACCAAAACGAAGGAGAAGGGAACCGGTTATCAAATAACCGGTTCCTAAGAAAACCGGCCGGTTCTCTGATAAAACGGCCAGTTTTGATTTGCAACGGTTATACATTAAAACTGAACCGGCCAGCTGGCCGGTTTGAACAAATTCTGGCCTGACCGCCCGGTCCGGTCCGGTTTTAATAACATTGGTAAGGAGAACCAACAATTTTGTGTATCCTACTGATTGATTGAGTCCTCAGTTAGACTTGAATGAGGCGTATAATTGTAGAATTTGACTAGAAATTTCGGACAAAGGAACCTTCAATTTGAGGTCTTATAAAAACCTTTACATCTTCTAATGGGGGAAAGAATGATAGGAGTTGATTCATCCGAATGAGTTAATCTTGTCCTATAGAATAAAATCTCATGTCATACTTTTGCCATGGATTTTGATCTCATCCTGTTCCATTTTATGATCGTATGGAAAAACAATGCAATCAAGCCCAACCCTTAGTATATTAGGAAGTTGGGCCAAAGTAGGCTTGTTGATATTTTATACCCTAGTTGTATATACATATGTATATATGTATATATACACATGAAACAACACACAAGCAATACAAGTCAATATTTTTCTCTCAAAATCACAAACTTAATATGATATCAGAGCCTAACCCTAATATCTAAGCATCATGTGTCTCTTTAAACATCGTCGTTGCCTACTTTGAATCGTTGTATTGTCGTAAGTTGTTTCATCATGTCTGATGTTCCAAAGGACGGTACGCCTAAGTCTACTTTCCTTGTTTATGATCCATTTTTGCCTAATTATTTGCATCCCTCTAATGCTATCAGTCTGCTACTCATAAAAGTGGCATTAAATGTAGAAAATTATGATTCTTGGGAGGCCGGATTTACAACTAGTCTCAAGGAGAAAAATAAAATAGGTTTTGTCAATCAATCGATTACGAAACCGAATAAGGATAGTCCTAATTTGTTATCCTATGATGTTGTGAATTCTATGGTTGTTACATGGATTAAAAATATACTAGATTCTTTAGTTTGTGCTAGTGTAAATCATATTAATGACGCTACAGTCTTGTGGGATAATCTAAAATTACATATTTCTATCAAGAATGGTTCCAAATTGTATCAGTTGTACTCTGACCTTGCAAGCACTAAAAAGTAAGGTTTAACTATCATGTCGTACTATACTATTATGTTGGCTATGTGGGATGATTGCAATTCATGCACCCACACATATTCTTGAGTTTGTGGCCTGATTTAAAAAGTTAAAATTATAGCAGTTTTTGATAGGTATAGATGCATCAACGCTTGGCACTATTAGATCACAAATTTTGAACATTGATTTACTGTCCCCTTTGTCTCAAGTATATTCTATGACTGTGCAGGAAGCGAAACATCATTCCATAGCCTCCCATGAGGATGTTAGTCCAGCCGTTGATTTCGTGTTCAGGTCAATTCTTCGACCAGGGGAAGCGTGACAAATTCGTATTGGTTCTGCCGGATTCTGGCTGAACTGAACGTTGCCGTTATGCTCCATGTGATCGGCTGCCTTCTGTATTAGCTTCAACGTCAAGATACCTGCAAAACAAGGAAGGCACGTCGGGGGTTGTGTCCCGATTAGCCCCTCCGACGCTCAAGTAAGGTTTTTTGATGAAGGTAGGTCTGCTATAATTAGATAGAATTGGGGTTGTGATTGCGTGCCTCTGTTATGGGAGAATTATACCTTATATATGGGATGGATGCTAGGGTTAGGTCTTTACGTGTGCATGGGGGTCTCTCTCATGCGGACGGGTATTGTCGTTGTAGCTCGGTCATGGGACAGCTCGGGCAGTCCCGATCGATCAGATGCCGACCGATTATGCGTGACTACTCGGATACCGACCGACTGTGCGTAATTGCTCGGATGCCGACCGGTTGTGCGTAATTGCTCGGATGCCGACCGGTTGACTGAGTGCCCCAACTGATCGGCCTCGGCACTTATTGGGTGACAGTTCGCGCTGAAACATATCGGGTGGTTATCATTGGCGAGCGTGCGGAGCATTTATTATAGACGGCGCGTGCTGTCTGACAGCTTTCAGAATCTGAAACGTATCATCCTCATAACCGTCGTACAGCTATCATGTGTGTCCTTTCAACTATATGCGCTGTTCCGGTTTTGAATAACCCTGATTCTCCTTGGTTCGGATTCTGCCGCGTGTCTGAGCCTGCTCGAATTTTCTCCGCGTGTCGAGCTTTGATTGAATGTTCCTTCTACCGACCCTCTATAAGTATTCAAAGTCGATGAGTTGCGGCGTTTTTTACCTTTTGCCTTCGTTCTCCAGCTTACGCTTTGCTTTCACTTGCTCTTTATCGTTCACGGTTCCCAGAAATTTCTTTTACTCCGCCGTCCGATTTCCCTATTTCTAATCTCTAAATAGGTACATCCTTTTTCTTCGTTCCTTCTTCATTCTTTTTTCTTGGTAAGCATGTCGACGGGTAGTTCCAGAAGTATGGTAGGAGGTATCGAGGAAGTGTCGACGAAAGAAAGGAAGGACGGGTTGGTTGTGGAGTCATCGCCGAGAGGTGAGTCGAAGATGAGGTTGGGAGAGCTGCAACGGCTGATCATTAGGTGTAACATTCCTGCATCCTGGGGGCCTAGGCTGGCTATCGGTAACGAACGAATCTTCAGCAATCTGAGTGGGTATTTTTCTATTTCTGAGAGTTTTTTCTCGGTTGGCGGCATGAGGCTTCCATACGCCCCGATTATTGACGAGGTGTGTATCGCCTATCAGCTGATGCCGAGTCAGATCCCTCCGAATGGCTGGAGGTTTATTGGTGGTTTGGCCTTGCTATGCCATCATTTTGTTTGCCCTCCGTCAGTTGACATCCTCCGCCATTTTTTAAGAATGGGTCAGAGCTCCATAATTGGGGCTGGGATTCCTCATTTTCAGTACAGGGATGCCCAATATCGCCCAGATGGAACTCCCGGGAAAGTCACTTCTTGGCGTACGAAGTACTTCTTTGAAGCCCCAGATCCTCCTTCAAGCTCGACGTGGAGGTACCCTCTAACCGAAAGCAAGGAATGACGTGTCGACCATGTCTCTTAGTAGAGAGGAGTGGGAGGTGGTCGGTCGTATAAAAGAACTCGGCAGATACGACTTTACTCGGCTCATTCAGGGATACTTCGGGGGAGTCTCGGCCAGTTCTTTTCTCATTGACCCCCCACCACGAATTAGCGGACTAAGAGAGGAAACTTCCCGGTCCGGTTGACTCCTCGTGATCGAGCTAATTGCTGTATTTTTTAGTATTGGTCTTACCTTCTAACTTAATTTATCGTTGTGCACCATGGTAAAGATGGGAGATGGTCCCGCGAACTTCAAGTCAAAGCGGCCGCATAAAAGAAGAAGGGAAAAGAGGCGGAGACTAGTGAGGTTGTGGCTCTGTCTGTGGGGTTGGGCTCCTCCGCAGTGTGGACGGGTGTTCCACCTGCCGGGGACCATCCTGCTGATTCGATGTCATTGCTGATTGTGCCAGTCGGCGCGGGCCAAGTAGTTCAGATAAAGGAGGAGGAGGAGGAGGATGCGGGGCCTCCTCTTAAGAGGAAGAGATTGGTTCGGCTGGGTGATCTACCGTCCAGCCCGGCAAGTCGAACCGGAACAGGGAAGGAGAAGAAAGGCAAGGGAAAGGTGCAAGCCGCGAATCCTAGGCAGTGGAAGTCTGCCCTCAAGTTGGCCAAGGATGCCACGATCGGGGATCTTGAGGTGTCCCGTTACATTACCGAGAGGATTACTCCCCCTGTGGATGAGCAAATTATGGACAAGAGGAGTAACCTGGAGTTAGGTTCTCAGCTCGTTCGTCTCGGTGTGCGGAGTGCAACGACGTCCTTCGCAGTACTGCAGCATTTGGAGACTCTGGACCAAGAAGTCCAGGACCTCCATGATCAGGTGAATGCTTTGGGAGCCCAGTCTACTATGACTGGACGATCAGGCAGCAATACCACGGTACAGCAGAACCGTGGAGGTGGATCGGGATGAAGAGGCCGAGGCCGAGCAGAGGGGTCCGTAGTGAGGTCAGAGGGACCGAGCAGCAGACAACAGTCACAGGCTAGGGTCTATGCCTTGACTCGGCAGGAGGCCCAGGATTTCCCGGATGTTGTTGCGGGTATGCTTCTGATTTCTGGTTTTGAAACATATGCATTGTTGGATCCTGGATCCACCCATTCTTTCATTGCACCGCATTTAGCATGTAGACTGCATAGGGATAGGCAGAGGTTACAGTATGGGTTAGAGGTGAGTACACCTCTAAGTAGTACGACTGTATTGGGAGAGGTATGTATGAGATGTCAGGTTCAGATCGATCAAGCAGCTTTGAGTGCCGATCTGATCGTTTTGGCTCTGAGAGAGATTGATGTGATATTGGGGATGGACTGGTTGACTGCGCATAGGGCTATTATGGACTATTATACCAAAGAGGTCGTATTGGAGTCTCCTGATCAGCCCAGAGCTGTGTTTCGAGGAGTTAGTCAGGCAGTGCCAGCGAGGATGATATCCTTCTTGAGTGCCCTAAGGTTGATGCAGGGAGGTTGTGAGGCCTATCTGGCTCACGTAGTGGATACTAGAGTCGAGCAGAGATTGCAGGATGTTCCCGTAGTCAGGAAATTTCTGGATGTGTTTCCCGAGGAGTTACCGGGATTGCCGCCAGAGCAGGAGACAGAGTTTGAGATTGATCTCGTTCCCTGACATGTTTATATCGATCCCTCCGTATAGGATGGCACCGGTAGAACTGAGAGAGCTTAAGGCTCAGTTGCAGGAGCTACTGGATAAGGGGTTTATTAGACCGAGTGTTTCGCTATGGGGAGCTCCGGTGTGAAGAAGAAGGACGGGACGCTGAGACTGTGTATTGATTATAGGCAGTTGAATCGGGTGACAGTGAAGAACAAGTATCCACTGCCTAGGATTGACGATTTATTTGATCAGTTGCAGGGAGCTCAGGTGTTCACTAAATTGGATCTGAGATCAGGTTATTACCAGTTGAGGATTTCAGAGGCCAATGTGCCTAAGAGTGCTTTCAGGAGCAGGTATGGGCATTTTGAGTTCCTAGTGATGCCGTTTGGGTTGACTAATGCCCCGGCAGCCTTCATGGCTTTGATGAATAGAGTTTTTCAGCCCTACCTGGATCGGTTCGTGATAGTATTTATTGATGATATTCTGGTTTATTCGAGGAGTAGACAAGAGCACGCTGAGCACCTGAGGATTGTTCTGCAGGTCATGAGAGAGAGGCAGTTGTATGCTAAATTCACCAAGTGTGAATTCTGGCTTAATGAGATTGTATTTCTGGGGCACGTGGTGTCCGGTGAGGGTATCCAGGTGGATCCTCACAAGATAGAGGCGGTTATGAGTTGGGAGATTCTGAGGAGTGTGCCAGAGTTGCGGAGTTTCCTAGGATTGGCCGGATATTACTGGAGGTTCGTCGAGGGGTTTTCATTGATCTCCGCCTCTTTGAAGAAGTTGTTGAGGAAGAATGTGCCGTTCAGATGGTCTGAGGAGTGCCAGAAGAGCTTTGAGGAGCTGAAACATCGGTTGACGACTGCACCGGTCTTAGGCATTCCATCTGGGATTGGAGGCTTTGTGGTTTACAGTGATGCCTCGCATCAGGGATTGGGGTGTGTATTGATGCAGCATGGGAGAGTGATAGCGTATGCCTCGAGACAGTTGAGGTCTCACGAGGTGAATTATCCAGTGCATGACTTAGAGTTGACCGCAGTTGTATTCGCTCTAAAGATCTGGAGACATTACCTGTATGGGGAGACGTTCTAGATCTTCACCGATCATAAGAGTCTCAGATATCTGTTGAGTCAGAGAGAGCTCAATCTGAGACAGAGGAGATGGATAGAGTTACTGAAGGACTATGACTGCACGATTGAGTATCACCCAAGGAAGGCCAATGTGGTGGCCGATGCACTGAGTAGGAGATCGCATGGGAGTGCAGCTCAGGTTCAAGTTTCTAGGTTACCTGGTCTGATTCAGTTGAGAACTCTTAATGTACAGATGGATTTGGTTCAGGATGGAGCTCTGATTGCTACTCTGAGGCTGAGGCCGATGTTGCATGATAGGATCCGGAGAGTTCAGGATCAAGAACCAGTGTTAGTGAGACTGATTAAGAGAGTCCAGGCCGGTACTGATTCAAAGTTTGAGTTGAGAGATGGGACTTTATGGATGAGACAGAGGCTGTGTGTGCCGGATACTAAGGATTTGAGACAGGAGATTCTAGAGGACGCTCATGTAGCTGCTTATGCGATGTATCCTGGTACGATCAAGATGTATCGTACTATGAGACAACATTTCTGGTGGCCTGGTATGAAGAGGCAAGTGGCAGAGTATGTTTCCAGGTGTCTGATTTGTCAGCAGGTTAAGGGAGAACATCAGGCTCCAGTGGGAAATTTGCATTCGTTGCCCATTTCGGAGTGGAAATGGGAGCGAATTACCATGGACTTTGTGATGGGATTGCCTAGGACACTGAGGCAGCATGATGCTATCTGGGTCATAGTGGACCGATTGACTAAATCGGCTCACTTCTTGCCAGTGAGGGAGAGCAATACTCTCGATCAGTTGGCCCAGAAGTATATGGTAGAGATTGTTCGATTGCATGGGGTTCCGTTGTCGATAGTCTCAGACCGAGATCCCAGATTTACCTCGAGGTTTTGGAAGAGCCTACAGACTGCTATGGATTCGAGGTTGAACTTCAGTACTGCATTTCATCCTCAGACAGATGGACAGAGTGAGAGGACGATTAAGACTGTTGAGGACATGCTTCGAGCGTGTGCATTGGAGTTCAGAGGATCATAGGATCAGTATTTGGCACTGATCGAGTTTGCATATAATAACCAGTATCAGAGCAGTATTGGGATGGCACCATATGAGGCCTTGTATGGGAGGCCGTGTAGATCGCCACTGTATTGGGATGAAGAGGGCATGAGATCGATAGGGGGTCCCGAGCTGATTCAGGATACAGTGGATAAGGTATAGTTGATCCGGAGTCGCATCAAGGCGGCTCAGGACAGACAGAAAAACTATGTAGATCAGCATCGGCGAGAGATGGAGTACAGTGTAGGTGACAGAGTGTTTCTCCAAGTGTCTCCTTGGAAAGGAGTACTGAGGTTTGGCCGTAAGGGCAAGTTGAGCCCTCGATATATCGGTCCGTATGAGATCCTTGAGAGGATAGGACCGTTGGCTTACAGATTGGCTTTACCGAGTGAGTTGTCCTAGATGCATGATGTGTTTCATGTTAGTATGCTCCGACGGTACCGTTCAGACCCGACGCATGTGATTCCAGCTCAGGAGATTGAGATATCCAGTGATTTGAGTTATGTCGAGGAGCCGGTACAGATTATAGGATCACGGGTCAAGCAGCTGAGGAACAGGGTGATTCCATTGGTGAAAGTCCTTTGGAAGAACCACTCTTCTGAGGAAGCTACATGGGAGACTGAGGAGCATATGAGGAGTCAGTATCCTCATTTATTCGATCGGACAGGTATTAAATTTCAAGGACGAATTTTTTTAATTAGGAGGGGTGAATTGTAACATCCCGTTACTGTTAGCAAGGGTATTATGGTAATATTGGGTTAGACTGATAGGTTTCATTGCATTCACTGATTGAGCATGTTACTGGCCTCTAATTGTAGAGGAACATGTTTATTGGATATGTATTTATTCATAGGCACATGCATTCATGATTTTCCGGCATTTTAATTGTGATTATGAATTGATTGGACTGTGAACTGGAAACTGACTGAACTGACTAGATTATGATTGATTGATTGAGAAATTAAGAGTAAGTGGGCTTGAGTGACTGATTTAAAATAGTCTAAGAGTGATTGGCTACTGATAGTAACTTATAGGAAATTTTTGAAAAATTCGAGAGAAAATGTCTGGACCGAAAATTTTGGAGTGACCGACTGATTGACTGTATAGTACTGAAAGAATTGTCCAATGGCAAAGGAAATATTAGAGTTATACTGTTAGGAAATTAAAATGTTGAGTCATTGAAATTTAGAGACTGAAATTTGGACTGATTTGGAGACCTATGTCTATATATAGCTAGGCTTGAATTTGAGAAATTTACCTAAGGCATTATCATTTCTCTCTTCCCCTTCTCCACGGTGTTCTTCGATTTTTCCTTGGGTGAGGATTCTTCGATCTTTCTCTATGGTTTTCTTCTCATTGTGCATAGCTAACTGGTTTATTGTGATTGATGAAGGTTGAGAAGGATTGAGAGTGGGTTATCGTTAAGTTGAAAGATTTTAGGGTTACGGTGATTTTGAGAGATTTGTGGATTGATCTTCGATTGGTAAGTTTTAATGGCATTAATGTTAGACCCTGAATTTTTTTTATGACGTCATTAAGCATGAATTTCGATAATTATGTGTTTAAGGCTTAGTTTAATGTATTTTGGGAGTATTATTGGATACTTGAGTTTAAGATATGATGAAATAGGGTTTAAATAAGGACTTAAAGGGTTAAATGGTGTAAGGGTCTTAGGGCTTGATTTGTTATAGGATTGGGCTTGTAGGTTTAAGACATTAGAAGGAAAAGAAAAGAAAGAAAAGAAATAGAAGAGAAGAGAAAGAAGCGTAGCGCCGACGGTGAGGAGAAGAGAAGAGAAGAGAGGTTGTGCGACCTTTGGTGATTTCCGACGATTCGAAGCAACGTTTGGTAAGTTTAGCTTCGTTTCTTCTTATTTCTAGAAAGATTAAACAGTTAAATAGCTTGGATTGAGTAGAATCGATGATTTAGGGTTTTAAGGTGAAAACGGTGAGATTCCTTGGGTTGATGCGTTTGTGGTTGATTTGAAGTCTAGAATGGGTTAGAAATACCTTATGAGACTTGATCTACTATTTAGATGTGTTAGATTTGGTTAAGGAAAAGAACCGATGTTGGGTTCTGCAGAAAATCTGGGTTTCGGAGTCGAGCAGACCCGCACGTCGCGACGTGCATATGAATAGCGCCGCGGCGTGTGGGGAAGGGTGTCACGTCGCGACGTGTAAATGAATTTACGATTATTCGTCGCGACGTGTGATTCGCAGGAGACGTCGTGACGTGAAACTTTTGTTCGCCGCGAGGAGCATACGGCGAGGTGTGTACGCCATGATATGTATGTGTACGCCATACGGCGAGCCTTCGCCATGGCGAAGTTGGTCGTTCGTCGCATTTAACGCCCCGACGCCGCCACGAGCCCCCTGTTTTCCGAAAGTGAGATTTTGATATGTTTGAGGATATCTTTTGGTGTAGATGTCCTATTGAGGTAATTTTGGATTCGTTGTGATCTAGAAATTAAGGACTACAAGTTGTATGAAGAAGGGAAGTTTGGAATTTTAGGAGGAATCGGATGGAGACTTTTAACGCTTTGCGTTTTGCTTTTCAAGCTTTGATTATATTTGTTATGGATATTAATTGTATGGAAACTTGGTTTATTATAGGAAACCAAGCTGATTTGACCCAATTGCAAGAGGAAGGACGACAGTGAGTCTGATACTCAAGCGATACTAGGTGGGTAATATGTTTATGGTTATTGTGTGTATGGGCAAATTGCCTGATGTGTGCTTGCTTGCTTGCCTTATATGACATTACTTGTATTGAATTGCATGAGAATATTGAATATGCTTTTGATTATAATTATGCATGGATTGATAGGCCTTTATGGCAATGGACAAGAATGAGAATTGAGAAAACTGTGAACATTGCTTTGAGCATGAATCGAATGGACTATGTGAATTGTTTGGGTAAGAGAGTTACGGATGGAGTCACGTGCACGTTGACAGTAAAGCCTTCTCCCGGCTGCCCACTTGTGGCAACGAGATCCTTGAGAAATCGGACTCGGATGGATTACGGATTTACCTTTGGGTTATCCGGATGGATTACGGAACTCTCGAGCCAATTGATTGTGCATACACGATGGATTTGTTGAGCATAACACATGATGAATTTGACAGCTATGTTGCATAATGATTGATATATTGAGGAATAGTGAATGCATGACTTATGTTATATGAATATGAATTGAATTGATGAATCGTGATTTGCTAATGATCTATGACTATATATATGTATATTGCTTGATTGTGTGGCTCGTTGCCAATAGCTATAAACGATATGCCATCGAAGCTTTGCACTCACCCCATTACTCTCCTCCTCAAAAGCGATCGAGGGCAGTGTCGACTTGCAGGCATCGAAACTTCGAGCTAGCTAGGAACTTGTATAAGTTAGTCCTTTGGTTAGCCCTCCGAGCATGTCATCATGAAACATACTTTGTATTTGAGATTTCATTTTATTTCAGATTCTGCCGCATTTGAGAATATTGTCAATGTCTTTGAATGTCAATGATAGAGGAATTATGCATGTGGACTGATAAATGAATGTTTAGAATGCATGTATATGAATGTATATTGTTATACGAATCGACTATGTACTTGTATGGATGTTAGGAATGGGTCCGACGGTATATGGAGTGCCCGTCGCCGGCACGACCCGAGGGGCCGTCCTCGGGGATTCGGACTTACGGGGCCCAGGCCCAACATGTTTGGTATCAGAGCGTCTAGGTTTAGGTGTCCTCGGCTTAGAATGCATATAAGATTGTGTGATATATGACGACGTGTTGCATTAATTAATTTCATTACGTGACATGCATATCATGCATACATGTAGATTGTCGTATAGCTAATCCTTAGTGTTTCCCTTTGAAGGAGTACGATGCCACCTTGTAGAAGGACACGAGGAGCTGTGCAAGGGTCTGTTGGACCTGACTCTCCAACTAGGGAGGAGAGGACTGATGAGTCCGTAGCCCCAGGGAATGCTGAGGCTTCGGTAGGGCTTGGTAGTGAGCCCCTTCCTTCGCAGACGCAGGAGTCGCCCATTCCGCCAGGGCAAGTGCCCCAGCTTGATCCGAGGATGTTTCGTGCCTTACTCAGCGCTTGTTCAAAGCTATGGGCTAGATGCCACAGCCTTCTCCGCTCCAGCCCAGTGAAGAGGGAAAGCAGCTCAATGTCGAGGAAGTATGGGCGCTTGACTTCTTTGGGACGCCGATCCTCTGAAGCCGAGACTTGGTTGAGGAAGACGAGAGAGAGCCTTGGATCGGATGGATTGTGAGGATGACGAGGGGGTCGCCTATGCTGCTAGTTTGCTTCAGGAGATGCACTTCACTGGTGGGAGACTGTACCAGGGAGTCAGATGAGGCCAGTAGGGTTGGCATGGCAGGATTTTGTGATTTCTTTCAGGAAGAAGTACCGCCGAGGTATATGTTCAGAAGCGAGAGGAGTTCCTCGGTTTATCACAGAGGATATGACAAAGAGTGAGTATGGCGCCGGTTCACGCAGCTTGACGAGGTATGCCTCGATTTGATGTTTGGCGAGGCTGCCAGATGTCGCAGGTTTGAATCAGGTCTGCACTTGGCGATCAGAGAGAAGGTTATAGTGCAGAATTTCGGTGACTTCCAGCAGTTAGTTGAGGCAGCCCTTCGGGTGGAGAACATAGAGAATATCAAGAGTGCTGTGAACAAGAAAAGGAAAGGCAGAGAGCAGTCCAGGAGAAGGGGTAGCACTAGTGCTCTTATGCCAGACATGAGTGCTAGGAGTTTCTCAGTTTACTCAGAGGAGAGGAGCAGTGGTGCTAGCCGGCAGAGGCCGATGAGGACTTCTACTGTTTCTCACCAAGCTTCAACGGTGGGTGGCAGTAGAAGGGGAGAGGGAGATAGATCGTTTATCCCGAAGTGTGAGCACTGCGGGAAAGATCATAGAGGAGAATGCTTCAGACTGACAGGAGCTTGTTTCAACTGTGGAGAGAAGGGACACATTGTCAGAGAGTGTCCTCGGCCTCCACGACAGGAGAGAGGTCATATGCCAGCTCCGAGGAGGACAGAGACCTTGGGACAGAGGACGGTGACAGAGGTAGGCAGTTCTGATGCTGCCAAGAGGGCAAATCTTCCGGGGAGACCGAGAGGGCAGGCACCAGCCAGGGTGTTTGCTATGACACGGGAGGATGCAGAGGCCGCTCCAGATGTTGTCACTGGTATGGCTCACTTATTTGTTGATGCTGTGATTGTGTTGATTGATCCGGGTTCTACTCATTCGTTTGTTTCTTCGAGTAGACCCGTATGTGATATGATTGTGAGTCCGTTGGATACTCCGCTGATGGTGAGTACTCCGATTGGTCAACACATTGTGATTAGTCAAGTGTTTAGAGGATGCGAGCTTTGTATTGGTGGAGGACTTCTAGTGGTAGATTTGATGCCACTGAAGATGCGAGGATTGGATGTGATATTGGGTATGGATACTTTGGAAAAGTACAATGCCCGATTGGATTGTAAGCAGAAGACAGTGGAATTTGATTTGAGTGATGGCAGAAGAGTAGTGTTTACTGGGAACAGAAAAGTGAGTCCGCCCAGGATTGTCTCAGCATTGACAGCAGAGAGGATGATGAGTAAGGGTTGTGAGGCGTTTTTGGCTTATGTGATAGACTCCAGAGCAGATAGAGGGAAGCTGGAGGATATCCCAGTAGTCAGGGATTTCTCGGATGTCTTTCCCGAGGAATTGCCAGGACTACCGCCAGCTCGGGAGATTGAGTTTCCGATCGAGCTTTTGTCAGGTACGAGGCCGATTTCGATTCCGCCTTACAGGATGGCTCCTGCGGAATTGAAAGAGCTTAAGGAGCAGTTGGAAGAGTTATTGGAGAAAGGTTATATTCGACCGAGTTCTTCATCTTGGGGAGCTCTAGTCCTATTTGTGAAGAAGAAAGATGGATCATTAAGGATGTGTGTGGACTACAGGAAGTTGAATCAGGTCACTGTGAAGAACAAGTATCCGCTTCCTCGTATTGATGACCTGTTTGATCAATTGCAAGGAGCGAGAGTCTTCTCGAAGATAGATTTGAGATCGGGATATCATCAGCTGAGGATTAAGGAATCGGACGTGCCGAAGTCTGCTTTTAGGACTCGGTATGGGCACTTTGAGTTTTTGGTGATGCCCTTCGGATTGACGAACGCTCCTGCAGCGTTTATGGATTTGATGAATCGGGTATTTAAGCCATTCTTGGACC
This sequence comes from Erythroxylum novogranatense, assembly GCA_029891385.1. Lineage (NCBI taxonomy): Eukaryota > Viridiplantae > Streptophyta > Magnoliopsida > Malpighiales > Erythroxylaceae > Erythroxylum > Erythroxylum novogranatense. Next base: position 6,864,708 of record CM057225.1, on the reverse strand, counting down.
AATTTATCATTGTCTTCATTGACGATATATTGGTGTATTCCAAGAGTGATCGGGAGCATGAGGAGCATTTAAGGATTTCTTTGGAGACATTGAGGAGCAATGAGCTGTACGCCAAATTCGAGAAATGCGAATTTTGGCTGAGGGAGGTGTCATTTCTTGGACACGTGATCTCAGAAAAAGGAGTTCATGTGGATCCAAAGAAGATAGAAGCAGTTGTGAGTTGGGAAGCGCCAAAGAATGTAGCAGAAGTGAGGAGCTTTTTAGGTTTAGCAGGCTATTACAGGAGATTCGTGGAGGGATTCTCCATGATAGCCGCTCCGATGATGAAGTTACTAAGGAAGAACCAGAAGTTTGATTGGAGTGAGGATTGTCAGAGGAGCTTCGAGGAGCTCAAGCGCAGATTGACGAGTGCCCCGATTTTGATTTTGCCATCGGGTGATGAGGGCTATTCGGTATTCAGTGATGCTTCGAGGAAGGGTCTTGGATGTGTTTTGATGCAGGGAGATCGGGTAATTGCTTACGCTTCGAGGCAGTTGAAGCCTTATGAGCTGAATTATCCGACGCATGATTTGGAGTTAGCAGCGGTGATCTTTGCCTTGAAGATTTGGAGGCATTACTTGTATGGAGTTTAGACTCGGATCTTTACTGATCACAAGAGTCTGAAGTATTTGCTGAGTCAGAAGGAATTGAATTTGAGGCAGCGAAGGTGGTTGGAGTTACTCAAAGATTATGATTTGCCGATTGAGTATCATCCGGGCAAGGCCAATGTTGTGGCGGATGCCTTAAGCAGAAAGTCTTCGATTTCGCATGTTCGATCGGTGTATCTTCCTTTATTGGAAGAGATGGCTAAGGTTAGGATAAGCTTGACGCAGGAAGAGCCGGATTGTCTTCTGGCTAATTTTCGAGTGAGGCCGACGCTGAAGGAAAAGGTTAGAGATTTACAGGCTCAGGATGCGAATTTGAGCAAGCTCAGAGGTGAGATTCGGAATGGCAAGATTTTTGAGATAGAGGTGAGGAATGACGGACTGATGATAGTGGGCAATAGGTTGTGTATTCCGGATGTGCAGGAGATCAAGGATGAGATTATGGATGAGGCACACAATGCGCCTTATGTCATGCATCCAGGTAGCACCAGGATGTATCGGGATTTGAGAGAGCACTTTTGGTGGAAAGGTATGAAGAGGGATATCGCAAAGTTCGCCAAGAAGTGTCTAGTGTGTCGACAAGTCAAGGTCAATACCGTGCACCTTCGGCAGTTGAGACCGTTGCCTATTCCGGAGTGGAAGTGGCGCGGAGTGACTATGGACTTTTGATGGGATTGCCTAGACCAGCGGCGGGAGGCATGATGCCATTTGGGTGATTGTTGATCGGTTGACTAAGTCAGCCCATTTTTTGGCGATTCGACAGACTGATTCTTTGCATGTGCTAACAAAGAAATATATTGATGAGATAGTGAGGCCATGGGATTCGGATTCCATTGTGTTTGGATCGAGATCCTCGGTTCACTTCGAGGTTTTGGGGTAATTGCAGAAGCTTTGGGACAAAGCTGAATTTCAAGATGGCCACCCTCAGACGGATGGTCAATCTGAGAGGACCATTCGGACTCTTGAGGGGATGTTTCGGGCTTGTGGGATGGATTTTCGAGGAGCTTGGGATGAGCATTTGCCGTTGGTCAAATTTTCTTACAATAATTCGTACCATTCGAGCATTCAGATGGCTCCGTATGAGGCGTTGAATGGTAGGAGGTGCAGGACTCTGATCTGTTGGGATGAAGAGGGAGAGAGGCAATTGGAAGGACCGAATTGATTCGATAACGGCCGAGAAAATCAATCTAGTTAAGCGTGACTTAAGCGACACAGACCGGATGAAGAGTTATGTTGATGCTCACCGAAAGGAGATGGAATATGAGGTCGGTGAGAAAGTATTCCTTAAGACATCTCCTTGGAAAGGAGTGATGAGATTCGGCAAGAAAGGAAAGTTGAGTCCGAGGTATGTGGGTCCTTATGAGATCCTTGAGAGGATTGGACCACTTGCCTCTGATTAGCGTTACCTCGGGAGTTATCGCAATTTACGATGTTTTCCATGTGTCCATGTTGAGGAGGTATAGATCGGATCCTTCTCACATTATTCAAAGCTAGTGAAGTTCAAATGAGGATGATCCGAAAGCATGAGGAGCTTCGGTCAGATTTTGGATACCAAAGACAAGGTTCTTAGGAATAAGACGGTTCAGCTTAGTCAAAGTCCCATGGAGCAATCATTCTAGTGAGGAGGCTACTGGGAGCCCTCGACGCCTATCTTGGGAGAGGTATCCGCATCTCTTCGACGATTCAGTAAATTTCGAGGACGAAATTTCTTTTAAGAGGGGGAGAAATGATAGACCCTGAATTTTTTTTTATGACGTCATTAAGCATGAATTTCGATAATTATGTGTTTAAGGCTTAGTTTAATGTATTTTGGGAGTATTATTGGATACTTGAGTTTAAGATATGATGAAATAGGGTTTAAATAAGGACTTAAAGGGTTAAATGGTGTAAGGGTCTTAGGGCTTGATTTGTTATAGGATTGGGCTTGTAGGTTTAAGACATTAGAAGGAAAAGAAAGAAAGAAAAGAAATAGAAGAGAAGAGAAAGAAAGCGTGGCCGACGGTGAGGAGAAGAGAAGAGAAGAGAGGTTGTGCGACCTTTGGTGATTTCCGACGATTCGAAGCAACGTTTGGTAAGTTTAGTTTCGTTTCTTCTTATTTCTAGAAAGATTAAACAGTTAAATAGCTTGGATTGAGTAGAATCGATGATTTAGGGTTTTAGGGTGAAAACGGTGAGATTCCTTGGGTTGATGCGTTTGTGGTTGATTTAAAGTCTAGAATGGGTTAGAAATACCTTATGAGACTTGATCTACAGTTTAGATGTGTTAGATTTGGTTAAGGAAAAGAACCGATGTTGGGTTCTGCAGAAAATCTGGTTTGGTCGAAGGCCACGCACGTCGCGACGTGCGTATGAATGGCGCTGCGGCGTGTGGGGAAGGGAGTCACGTCGCGACGTGTAAATGAATTTACGATTATTCGTCGCGACGTGTGATTCGCAGGAGACGTCGCGACGTGCAACATTTGTTCGCCATGAGGAGCATACAGCGAGGCGTGTGTACGCCGCGGCATATGTGTGTACGCCACGGCGAGCCTTCACCGCGGCGAGTTAGGTCGTTCGTCGCGATGAACGTCCTGACGTCGCGGCGAGCCCCCTGTTTTTCGAAAGTGAGATTTTGATATGTTTGAGGATATCTTTTGGTGTAGATGTCCTATTGAGGTAATTTTGGATTCGTTGTGATCTAGAAATTAAGGACTACAAGTTGTATGAAGAAGGGAAGTTCAGAATTTTAGGAGGAATCGGATGGAGACTTTAACGCTTACGCTTTGCTTTTCAAGCTTTGATTATATTTGCTATGGATATTAATTGTATGGAAACTTGGTTTATTATAGGAAACCAAGCTGATTTGACCCAATTGCAAGAGGAAGGACGACAGTGAGTCTGATACTCAAGCGATACTAGGTGGGTAATATGTTTATGGTTATTGTGTGTATGGGCAAATTGCCTGATGTGTGCTTGCTTGCTTGCCTTATATGACATTACTTGTATTGAATTGCATGAGAATATTGAATATGCTTTTGATTATAATTATGCATGGATTGATAGGCCTTTATGGCAATGGACAAGAATGAGAATTGAGAAAACTGTGAACAATGCTTTGAGCATGAATCGAATGGACTATGTGAATTATTTGGGTAAGAGAGTTACGGATGGAGTCACGCACGCTGACAATAAAGCCTTCTCCGCCTGCCCGCCAGGCAACGAGATCCTTGAGAAATCGGACTCGGATGGATTACGGATTTACCTTTGGGTTATCCGGATGGATTACGGAACTCTCGAGCCAATTGATTGTGCATACACGATGGATTTGTTGAGCATAACACATGATGAATTTGACAGCTATGTTGCATAATGATTGATATATTGAGGAATAGTGAATGCATGACTTATGTTATATGAATATGAATTGAATTGATGAATCGTGATTTGCTAATGATCTATGACTATATATATGTATATTGCTTGATTGTGGGCTCGCTGCCAATAGCTATAAACGATATGCCATCGAGCTTCGTAGCTCACCCCATTACTTTCCCCTCCTCAGGTGCAGATCGAGACGAGTGTCGACCTTGCAGGGCATCAGAAACTTCGAGCTAGCTAGGAACTTGTATAAGTTAGTCCTTTGGTTAGCCCTCCGAGCATGTCATCATGAAACATACTTTGTATTTGAGATTTCATTTTATTTCAGACACACATTTGAGAATATTGTTGAATGTCTTTGAATGTCAATGACAGAGGAATTATGCATGTGGACTGATGAATGAATGTTTAGAATGCATGTATATGAATGTATATTGTTATACGAATCGACTATGTACTTGTATGGATGTTAGGAACGGGTCCGACGGTATATGGAGCGCCCGTCGCCGGCGCGACCCGAGGGGCCGTCCTCGGGGATTCGGACTTACGGGACCCGGGCCCAACAATTAATGTTGTTATTATGGTTGTTGCATGTATTTATGGCATTTATTGTGAAAGATTGAGTAGTTAGGATGTTTAATGGAGGTTTTAGAGAGCTTTAATGGCGGAAATCGATCGGAGAAGACAGTGGGCGACTCGCACGTCGCGACGTCTGGTGTGCCTCGCCGCGGCGAAAAAATATAGTGCTCGCCGTGACGAGCGCAGCGGGACGCCGCGACGAGCGCCTAGAGGTACGTCGCGACGTGCCTTCTGGTTTACGTCGCGACGAGCGTGAAAAGGGCGCACGCCGCGGCGAGCGTCATTCATGCCGTGGCGAGCGATCCTTTGTACGTCGCGACGAGGGCTGTAGGTCGCGGCGAAAGGATTTTTCTGATTGGATTGATTTTTGTTTATTGGGTAGGTAGACCTCCAATTGAGGTGATTCCTGATTCGTTGCGGACTAGGGAAAGAGGTCTACTATTGAGGATAATTATGGGAGTTAGAATTTAATTTAAGTGGTATTGATTTATCGAGATTAAGGTCAATTATGGTTCATAGTGTGACCTAAGTATTGAATTGAGACAATTGGAGTTTTAATTGAGGTTTTCAATGGAGGTTTTGATCCAGTGAATAGGGAACTGTTATAGGAAGTACGAATAGAGGAAATTGAACTGAATTATAGGATTGGATCAATTATTGTCGATCAATCGAACTGCGAGTTAGAATGGGACATAAGAGTTCAAAATTGGGTTTTAGCGCCGAAAATCGTGAGCATGCATTATACATAATTCCACTGAGACATATGCATTACTAAATCGTTTTAATTGAGTATCTAGTAATGGGACTGTATTTTACTGTTATAGAGGCGCCGTTGGATCATCATTCTACGGACATTGCTGGAACTTCCAGGCAATAGCTCGGAAGTTACAGGTGAGTAACCTAGTTGGTTTCTCAAATTCCTGACTGTCTAAATGCTCAATGTGAATTACTTGCCAATGTGAAATTACATGATTACTGAAATATATATGATCGAATGGCATGTTTCATCAGACAGATTGACTCTCGTATTGGACCGACTTCGTATGATATTGAGAAATGCAATCTTGGGCTTTTATAGCCGCATACCTCGTAGATTATCGAACACCAATTATCGAACATCGCATTGCATGCATAAATGCATGATCAGATAATAGATATGTGACCCAAGTTGCTACTATCACTGAAAACAGCCTCGAGCTCGAACACTATACTAACCGGGCCTCGAGCCCGAGGGGAGAAATCCCTAACGCGTCCCCCACTGAATACTGACTGAGCACTTGGGCACAACACTGAATAACTGGAAAAGAGTCTCATATGCATTGTATACACATGACTGATTGAATTGCAAACTTACTGAATTGTGTGATGACATGAGAGAATGCAAATTGTTACATACTACTGTGAACTGTTGCATAATACTGTGAATTGTGATATGATACTGTAAATTTTTATTTGATACTGCAAACTGTTATAGACTACTGTAAATTTTTATATAATACTGTTAATTGAATATTACTGTGCCGTGATGTACGTAATTTGCGTAATGCATGATTTGAGTGAACCATCGATGATGGTTTCTCACTGAGTTCGCAAACTCACCCAAAATTGCAATCTAATTTTTCAGGATCGTTAGAGTAGACCCCTAGCTCCGAAGATAGCCTTTTCTGCCGACGCGTGCGTCTTTGGCAAGAGAAGCGATGGCACATGTGTCGGTCAATGGGTTGGACTTTGAGGATAGATGTTGTACGCTTTCCTTTTGGTTTTGTTTAGGGGACTGATAGACTTGTCTATTCTGCTTCTGGATGATTGTACCAGATTATTATTTTGGATTTTAAAATTTACTGATTTCTGATATTATGGTTTTAATTATTGCGATGCCATGTGGATTACTAGTGGAAATGTTCTAGTGGTGCACCTTTGTCGTGGGATACGTGTCGGAGCGACCTTCGGGCATCCCGATGTGTACCCTACGGTGAGGGGCGCTACACGACCGACCGTAGTCGATCTATGGAGATATCGAGCGAGGGTCCCAAGGATCTTGTCTTGGCGACCGACCGACCGTAGTCGATCTATGGAAATAGCGAGCGAGGGTCCCAAGAATCTTGTCTTGGCGACCCAACCGACCGTAGTCGATCTATGGAGATAGCGAGCGAGTGTCCCAAGGATCTTGTCTTGGTGACCTGACCGACCGTAGTCGATCTATGGAGATGAAGAGCGATGGCTGATTGGATTTTCTACTCTTTGCCACATATAATGTAACTCTTTATTGCCAAGAAATATGAAAACCCCTTTATTGAAGATAACAAAGGAGTGGGCCGTTAAAAAACCTGCCTGGCAGGGACAGAAAAAAGGTACCCACAAGTGTTGTACAAAAACATTATTGAACAAACATTGATCAAAATATGACTTATCTATTGGTAGAACGCCTTTAGGTTTCAGGAGTTCCACGGCCTTGGTAGAATTTTCCCATTTGCATCGCGTAGGATGTAAGAGCCATGCCCAGCTTGCTTGATCACTCGATATGGTCCTTCCCACACCTGTCTGAGCTTTCCAGGATGCTTCACGGCTGCCTCGGCCTTTCGTAGGACGTACTACTATCTTTACATCGCTTTTACTTTACCCTTCTGTTGTAGAACTTGGTCGCTTTTGCCGATGGCTTCGAACGAGCGGCCGCCTTTCTCTATCTTCACGAGGAGAACGAGTTCCTTCTGCGGGCTTCATCATTCCGCCTTCTTCATAGCCCGACACCCTTTGATTATGCAATGCCACCTCATCGAACTAGGGCTTCGCCAAAGGTCATCTGAACGGTGTTTCCGTGGCTTCGCTCGGTGTAGTTCTATATGCCCACAATACTTGCCTAGTTCTTCCACCTGTGTCTTTCGCCATCTAGGCATTTCTTGAGGGCATTCATTATCTTTTATCGGTGTTCTCCGCAAGACCGTTGCTTTGGGGTGGCTACCGTCACCGTAGCTTGATCTTTAGTCGGTCGCAAAATCTCTCGAACTTGTCGTTATCGAATCGCCGACCGCTATCCGTAACCAACACCATAGGCATCCCGAAGCGGGTAAGTATATTCTTCGTCACAAAGTTCTCCACCTTCTGTTCAGAAATTGTAACGACCGCTTCCGCTTCTGCCCATTTGGTGAAGTATTCCACTGCCACTATCAAAAACTTCTTTTGTCCGAGACCGAGAGGAAAAGGACCCAATATATCCATTCCCCATTGAGCGAACGGGATAGGATGACTCACAATTTTCATCCTCTCGGTCGGCTGGTGAGACAGGCTGTTGTTTCTTTGGCAGGCCTCGCATCGGTCGACCTTCTCTTGGCAGTCTCTTCTCATTTTCGGCCAATAGTACCCGTGTCTGATCAGTCTATGAGCCAACATTCTGCCTCCTACATGATTTCCGCACATCCCTTCATGGACTTCCGTCATTGCCTGCTCGGCTTCTTCAGTCAAGCATCAAAGCAGCGACCAGTCGTAAGACCGCTTATATAGAGTACCATTAATGATCGTGTATTCGAATGCCTTTATTTTTAGTTTCTTGGCTTCCGACGCGTCTTTCGGTTGTTTTCCTTCTAAAAGGTACTGCGCGATCGGTTTCGTCCAACTTGACCGACCGGTATTTACGTTGAGAACTTCCTTGGCTTTCTGAATGCTAGGTTGGTCTAGTTGTACGACCAGAACATTGTTTATGGCATCGCGGTTGGAAGCCATTTTGGAGAGCGCATCCGCTTTGGCATTTTGAGCTCGTTCTATTCTGTTGATCGAGGATTGTTCGAAATTGCTCAACTCCTACTTTACCAGCTCCAGGTACTTGATCGTGCTGTTCCCCTTGGCCTCATACTGCCCGATGACTTGACCGACCACCACTTGGCTATCACTATATATCTTTAGATGCCTTATCTCCATTTCCTTAGCCAGTTGGAGACCGGCTATCAGGGCCTCGTATTCTGCTTCGTTATTGGAGGCTTTGAACTCGAGCCGAAGGGCATATTCTACCTTTTCTTCATTGTGCGGGCTGATCAGCACTACTCCCGCTCCGCATCCCTCGACATTGGACAACCCGTCAACAAACAAGCTCCAGGCAGGGAACTGCTTGTCCTTTGGCTCATCTCCGCAATGAAGTCTGCCAACACCTGCGCTTTAATGATCGTGTGAGGTTTGTACTGTATGTCGAACTCTCCCAACTCTACCGCCCACTTTATTAGCCGACCTGAAGTTTCGGGCTTTTGAAGGCACTGCCTGAGGGGTTGGTCGGTCCACACCTCAATGGTATGACTTTGGAAGTAGGGCCTTAGCTTCCGGGCCGTCATTATCAAGGAGAGGGCTAGTTTCTCTATAGGTGTGTATCGCGTTTTCGGTCCGGTCAATACTTTGCTGACGTAATAGACAAGGTGTTGTTCGCTTCCCTCCGATCGAATAAGTACCGCGCTGATCGACCCCTCCGTAACCGCCAAGTATAAGATCAGGTTCTCTCCCTCTACCGGGCTTTGTAGGATAGGCGGGCTAGACAAGTATTGCTTTAAGTGTTGGAAAGCTTTCTCGCACTCATCCGGGCATTGGAACTGGGTCACGTTTGCTTTCCTCAAGATTTTGAAAAATGGGAGGCATTTGTCTCCCAATCTGGAAATGAACCTGCTTAGAGAGATTATCCGACCGGTCAATATCTGCACTTCTTTTAAGCATCGGGGCGAGGGCATTTGGATGATGGCTTTGATCTTCTCTGGATTAGCTTCAATCCCTCGTTGAGTGACCATAAACCCTAGGAATTTTCCGGAAGCCACCCCAAAAATGCATTTTTCCGGGTTTAGTTTCATCTGAAATCTATTCAGGGTCTGGAAGGCTTCCTTGAGATCTTCCACATGCTCCACGGCCGTCTTACTTTTTACCACCATATCATCCACATAAGCTTCCACCGATCGGTCGATCTGTTTTTTAAAGGCCTCCATGACGAGCCGTTGATAGGTCGCCCCCGCGTTCTTCAAGCCGAAGGGCATTACTTGGTAGCAATATGTACCTTGGTCGGTTATGAAAGCGGACTTTTCTTCGTCTTCCAGACTCATTTGAATCTGATGATAGCCCGAGAAAGCATCCAGGAAGCTGAGCAGTTCATGCCCTGAGGTAGAGTCTACTAACTGGTCGATCTTAGGCAAGGGGAAGCTGTCCTTTGGACATGCTTTGTTCAGGTCGGTGAAATCTATGCACATTCTCCACTTCCCGTTCTTCTTTTTCACTAAAACCACATTGGCGAGTCATTCGGGGTATTTGACTTCTCGGATGAACCCGGCCTCAAGCAACTTCTCTACTTCTTTCTCGATCACCCCCTGTCGCTCCTTGCTGTGCCATCGCTTCTTTTGTCTTATTGGCTTGTAGTCATGCCTAATACCGAGGGAGTGCGATGCGACTGATCGAGAAATTCCAGGCATGTCGCTCAGTACCCAAGCAAAAACTGACCTATTTTCCACCAAGCAGTCTGTGATTTCTTTAACCAGTCCTTCAGAGCTCTAACCTAGGTTTGTGAACTTAGAGGGGTCGACTTCGTCCAAAGGCGACTCACCGTGTTTCTTCCCCAGGTTCATCCTATCCGTCTCTTCATCGGTTCTCACATCAAGAGAGCTCGTCAGAACTACCGCCCCATCTAATGTTTTAGTCTTCGCTAAGTAACATTCCCTGGCGATTCTCTGTTGACCCCTGACAATACCAATTCCGTGGGGTGTCGGGAACTTCATAACTTAGTAGTAGGTGGAGACGACCGATCTGAGGGCATTTTGAGTAGCCCGCCCAATTATTGCATTGTACGCCCCTTGAAACTTTACGACTAGGAACTCAACGTCCCTTTCTATCTGACACGGCTTCTGCCCGAACTTCACTTTCAAATTCACCCGAGCGAACGAGTAGGCTGACGCCCCAGTTACTCCTTTAATAGGGTCGTCCGTTGGTAGTAGTCGATCTTCGGGTACCTTCATCTGCTTGAAGGCCTCGTAATATAACAAGTCGATCAAACTGCCCGTATCAATCATCACCCGCTTCACCTCAGAATCGTCCCATGTTCGATTTACCACGAAAAGGCCATCATGAGGGCAACTTACTCCATCGAGGTCGGACTCATCGAATGATATCATCCCGTCGTTCTCCCTCAGCTTTTTGGTGGATGAGTCTCTGCCGACCTGTTTGGCATATCTTTTTCTCCCTTTAGTGGTGGATCCCCCCTGCTGTATTTTCACCGAATATCATGTTAATGATTCCAGTCGGTCGGTCGTCTTGTTGCCCGACGCTTCCATCGCTTTCCCTCGATCGCCTCTCTCTTCTCGTTGATTATCTCAGCATTGTGATTCGCCTCCTCCATCATTCCCGCTATTTCGCCTCCAGTGGCGGTCGCCATCGCCTGGCTGACCTATCTCAAGGCTGATTATGCCGATCGGCATTTCGTTCGCGGCTTCACGAATCGCCTAACCTTCCTCTTTGTATGAGGAATTGATTTTTTTTCAACCGCCAAAGAATCTTCAGATCATGACCGACCTCTTTTTGGAAACGACAATATAAATTGGGGTTCCTATCCTTGTAGGGGGTCTTCATTTTTTCAGGTTCTCGGATAGTTTCCCCATCCGCTCTCATGGCCACCAATACTTCTGCATATCGCCTGTTTAGTGGGGTGAACTCCTATCGATAGCCCTGTCGATCGATCGGCCTTCTCCACCGACCGCCCTTTTATCGCTTGTCTGCGAATTCGTTCATACATCATTTGGCGAGCGATCATCCATCTGACGCCTCGTATTTTTTAGCACTTCTTCAAGTTGAATGTACTTATCTGCCCTGTTTCTTATTTCCTGAACGAATCGGGGCTGATCGAGGGCTAATGACTTCTTGAACTCCTCATCCCTCGTGTTGTTCATAAGCGCGACCAACATGGACGAGCAAGTGAGGTCGGGAAGCTCGACCGCTTCGTTATTGAACCGAGTGATGAACTCCCGCAAACTTTCATTTCTCCCTTGGGAAAGTTGCATCACCTCCAAAGCCGTCTTCTGTGGCCGCTTACTGGTGGCGAACTGGTTCAGGAACAACAACCTGAAATCTTTGAAGCATGTGATACAGCTCGGGGGCAAGCTATTGAACCATCGCCGAGCTCCCTCTTGGAAGGCCGTACAGAAAGCCTTACACTGGATAGCGTCCGGAACACAATGTAGATTCATCATGGACTGGAAGTGCTGTAAGTAATCCAGGGCCGGCCGGGCGGTGATCGGTCGTCATACTGGTTTGTAGGGCGGCGTGCCATGCAGAAGGCTGTTGTTGTGTTGGTTGAGACTGCAAAATTTGGCGGATCAATAGATCAGCTGCTTCCTCGATCTGTTTTCGGGTCAGGGTAGTGTGTACAGCCGGAAGAGGATCCGCACTCGATCGGTGTTGGATATTCGGGCGCGTATTAAGCGTAGCGTTATCTTCCAAAGCTACGCTATGTTCTTCTTGTTCCAAGGTTTGAGGCTGTGGTTGATCGTTAGGATTTGAGGATTCCGTGCGGGAAACATGCGGTGCAGGCGGCAGAGTCGCAGGTAGCTACAAACCTATGCGTTGCATCGCCAGAGCCGCGACAGCGGCTATATCAGGGTTCATCACCGCCGCCTGACTGATCTGTGTGTTTCTGGACGTGGTGCCCGGAAGTCAGGCCCCACGGTGGGCGTCAATTGGTTCTCGCCAATTGGCCGAAATAACGCTTCCGTTATGCTCCATGTGATCGGCCGCCTTCGATAACTTCAACGCCAAGATACCGCAAAACAAGGAAGGCACGTCGGGGTCAGGTCCCGATTGGCCCTCCGACGCCAAGTAAGGTTTTTTGGTGAAGGTAGGTCTGCTATAATCAGAGAGAATTGGGGTTGTGATTGCGTACCTCTGTTATGGGAGAATTATACCTTATATATGGGATGGATGCGAGGGTTAGGTCTTTACGTATGCATGGGGGTCTCTCTCATGCGGACGGGCTGAGAAGAGCATGGATTGGGCTTGGGCTTGACATAGCCATTAGGTTGGAGAGGATCTTTGAAGAATGGACCGATCGGCCCACGAATAGTTTTGACTGGGTCCGAGCCCGACACGGCCGACCCGACCACGTATCAACAACATGGTGGTCAGCCTCGTCGTTATTCTCTTACTGTGATAGTCTTGGCCATTCTTACGGTTATGATCGTACTAGAAATTATCCACCTGGGTGGATCCCGAGAGATCGTGGATGTAACATCCCACCCTCGACAGGAATGGTATAATTGTAATTTAGCAAAGGATAAGAATGACTGGGACTAATTAGGAATGTTCATGCATACTGGTATTTGTGAACAGTGAATTTTTGCACATGAAAAATAATTGTACATGCATTCATGACATTCCCGATATTTGTGCCTAATGAAATTTTATTGTGAATAACGTGGTAATTGTGTTTAAAAAATTTATTAGAGTGAGTTTTTGTGTGTTTTATGTTTTTAGGAAATTTTAGAAATTTTTCTGGACTTTTCCGGAGAAAATTTCCGGACCGGACAAATCGCCAAGTGGCGAACCGGTTGATTTTCGGTATCGAAAATTGCTGTCCAATGGCACTAAAATATTGGGTATATTATTTTGGGATTGTTATTAGAGTTATTAGCATGAGATGTGTTAAGTCCAAATGACTTTACTTAGATATGATTTTGATGTATAACAAAAGAGCAAAAAAAAAAAAGAAATACAGACGAAGTCAGACATACAGACGAAGGAACGCAGATGCAGACGCTAAGCAAAGCAGACGCAGACACTAAGCAAAGCAAAGCAGACGCAGACGCAGACGCAGACGCAGACGCAGACACGAAAGAAATAAGCAGACGCAGATGTAAATAGTAAAGCAGACGTAGACACAATAGAAAGAAGCAGACGCAGACGCAGACGCAAAAATACAGACGATAAAATACAGACGAAGAAAAACAGATGTGGAATACGAAAAGAAGACGAAGGAGTCATTCCGAGTTAGTTACAGAACTCAACTGAATAACCGTTTCTTTAAAGATTCAAGAAACAAGAATCAAGAAGCAGTTATAGACGAAGGCTATAAATACAAGTCCAAGTCGAAGATTGCAAAGTTAGCCAAAGTTAGAAAAATCAGCAAAAGTTAGACAACGTGATCGTAAAAAGCATTCTATTTAGCTGAGATCTATTTTACTATAACAAGTCACAAACAATTTTTCTGAGAGAAAGTAGTGCAGATAGCCTGCAGAGGCTAAGTGTGAAAGAATACTGATTGTAGAGACCTGAAGAGGCTCGAAAAGAATACTTGTAACATTGAAAGAGATAATGGAAATCTCAGAAGAAACTCTGAGGACTGGACGTAGCCTACAGTTTGGGGCGAACCAGGATAAAACACTGTGTCAACCACTCTCACTCTCTATCTCTATTTTAGATTCAAGTTTTATCAAGATTTTAATCAAGAAACAAGTTTTCAAATTTTGATTAATTAGAACTTATCGGAAGTTCTGTATATAACTTTATTTCTAAAAAACAGTTTCCAAAGATTTTTCAAAAAGGGGAATACACAATTCAACCCCCCCTTCTCGTGCATTCTATATCATTTTATAAGTATTGCATTAACGTGTGATTCACTTCAATTGGTATCAGAGCCTGGTATCCAAGGATCACTTTAGCAAAGTGTGGATCAAAGATAATGGCGGAATCACATGTGTACATCGCAGAAGGAGCCTCAGTCACTAGACCTCCAGTATTCAACGGAGAAGATTATCATTACTGGAAAGATAGGATGTGGCTATTCATTGAATCTACTCATGTCGATCTTTGGGACGTAATAGAGAACGGACCTTATACACCAGTAGACGAAGATGGCAATTCCATTCCACGAGTCAGATGGACGGCTGATCACAAGGCAAGAATACAACTGAACTCAAAGGCGAAGTTCTTCTTGACGTGTACCCTAAGCAGGAGCGAGTATGACAAAGTCCACGGATGCGATACTGCGAAGGAGATGTGGGACACATTGTCCATTGCTCACGAAGGCACAAGCCAAGTTAAAGAATCCAAGATAAGTATTCTTGTGCACCAGTATGAACTTTTCAGGATGAAAGATGAAGAATCTATTGATCAAATGTTTGGAAGATTTCAAACAATTGTCAATGGATTAAAAGCTCTTGGAAGGACGTACAACAATCAAGACCATGTTCGAAAGATCCTAAGAAGTCTTCCGAAGAGATGGAGACCTAAAGTTACTGCGGTGCAAGAAGCCAAAGACTTGAGCGTGTTAAAGCTTGACGAGTTGCTTGGATCCTTGAAGATTCATGAAGTTGAACTCGATGCTGAAGAAAAGCCCAAATGAGACAAGTCGATAGCACTGAAGGCCAGACATAAGAATCACCAGACTCAAAGATGGAGGAAATCATCAAAAGCGTTAAAGATTGAAGAGTCAAAGGAAGACAACTCCAGCCAATCAGAACCAGAGTCAAGTGATGAAGACGACGAGTTATCTTTCATCTCTAGAAAGATAAGACGCATGTGGAAGAAGAAGTCCAAAGCAAACCAGACTTTCAAAAAGAATGTCAAAGATGAAGCCAAACCAGAGAAGCCATCTATCATTTGCTATAAATGCAATCAGCCTGGACACTACAAGTCTGAATGTCTGACTCTAAAAAAGAAACCAAAGAGGAGTAGAGAAGGCAAGAAAAGCATGATGGCAACATGGGAGGACCTAGATTCATCATAATCAGATACAGGTTCCGAATCGTCTGAACATGCAAATATCTGCCTGATGGCCGAAGAAGATAGTGATGAGGAGGTAAATTCTGACTACGATAATCTGCATGATGCCTACTCAGAATTATTAGAAGATTCTCATGCTATTTTGAAACAGTATAAACTGTTAAAGAAAAAGTATGCAGAAAATATTAGACATACTGAAGAAATAGAGAGAGAAAATATTTGTCTGAAAAAACAATTAGAAGAAAAGAATAAAGTTGTAGACAGATCAGAAGAGATCAATCATCTTAAACTTAGAATCAAAAATCTGTCAGCTGATTTAGCTACTTTCACTGAGAGCACTGAGAAAATGAATGAGATGCTTGGTAAATGTAGACATCCGAGTGATAAAACCGGATTAGGGTTTACAGCTAACAAGACTCAGTCTCATAATAAACCTTTCTTTCAAAAGAAAAACCATAATAAATCTAGTTTTAATCAACGTTCTAGTTATATGCATCAAAGAACTCATCATATGCATACTACTAACCATAAAGGACCTAAGAAAATTTGGGTACCAAAGAATAAAATAGTTTCTCCTGCAGATATCCTTCCTTGGAAGATACGGCAAGCACCATTGGTATTTAGACAGTGGATGCTCGCGACATATGACGAGAAAAAGGTCTATGTTCCTCGACCTTCAGTATAAGAAGGGAGGATCGGTAACTTTCGGAGACAACCAGCAGGGCAAGATCATTGGAATCGGTAAAATTGGTAAAGATTCCTTTGCATGCATAAATAATGTACTGCTCGTTGAAGGTCTGAAGCATAACTTGATTAGTGTCAGTCAGTTGTGTGATTCTGGTTTCACTGTCACATTCAATCAAAATCTTTGCGAAGTCAGAAACAAAGATGGGTCTATACTTTTCTCTGCCAAGAGAAGAAACAATCTTTACAAAATTGATTTAGAAGATTTTCAAAGCCAAAATATTTCATGTTTTCTATCTTCCGAAGAAGAAAGACTAATCTGGCATAAAAAGCTAGGTCATGTCTAATTTAAATATATTTCAAAGTTGGCAAAACATGATTTGGTAAGAGGATTGTCAAAAATAAGTTTTGACAAAGAGTTTTTCTGTGAAAATTTTTTGAAAGGAAAAAAAGTTAAAACTTCTTTTTCTTCTAAAAATTTTGTAACATCATTTAGACCTTTAGAATTATTACATATGGATTTGTTTGGTCCAACAAGGACAATAAGTCTTGGCGGAAAGAAATATGGGCTTGTTATTGTTGATGACTTTACTCGATTTTGTTGGATATTGTTTTTATCACACAAAGATGAATCCTTTAAGTGCTTTAGACCTTATCCAAAAATTCTGAGAATGAAAAGGAATGTCTATAGCCGAGATCGGGAGTGACCATGGTGGAGAATTTGAGAATGAGAAGTTTAGGTTATTCTGTGAGGAGAATGAAATTTTCCATAATTTCTCTGCTCCTAGGACTCCACAACAGAATGGAGTTGTTGAAAGAAAGAACAGGACAGTTCAAGAGATGGCAAGGACCATGCTGTGTGAGATAAATCTTCCTAAGTACTTCTGGGCAGAAGCTGTGAATACAGCATGCTATATTCATAATAGAATTCAATTGTGACCCATGTTGAAGAAGACTCCTTACGAGTTATGGAATGGAAGAAGACCAAATATATCTTACTTTCATCCATTCGGGTGCAAATGCTTTATTCTGAATGCAAAGGAGCTGTTGGATAAATTTGACTTAAAGACCTATCCAGGAATCTTTCTAGGCTACTCATCATCGTCTAAGGCATTTCGGGTGTACAACCTTACTTTAAAGACAGTTGAGGAGACCATCTATGTCAAGTTTGATGATAGTTTCCAACCCCATAAGGAAGATGACATGGAAACTGAAGGTCCTTCAAATAGCTTAGATGATAATACAGAAACTCCATCATCTGGAACTCATGTAGAAAAAGTTGAAGATATTCCAAAAACTATCGGACTGAAAAGAGACTGGAAATATAAAAGTTCTCATCCAGAAGAGTTGATTATCAGAGAGACCTCAGAAGGAGTTAGAACAAGGTCCAGATTCAGAAGAGAAGCTAATGTGGCTTTTATCTCTGAACTAGAACCTAAGAAGGTTGAGGAAGCTCTTTAAGATGAAGCTTGGGTGTTAGCCATGCAAGAGGAGCTGAATCAATTTACTAGGAATAATGTCTGGTCCTTAGTTCCGAAACCCCCTAAGAAATCCATTATAGGAACCAAATGGGTCTTTAAGAATAAGTTATACGAATCAGGAAGAGCGAGTCGAAATAAGGCTAGATTAGTAGCACAAGGCTATAATCAGCAAGAAGGAATAGACTATAATGAGACGTATGCTCCAGTAGCAAGACTTGAAGCCATCAGGATATTGCTAGCATATGTAGTTTGTCATGATATAAAGTTGTTTCAGATGGATGTAAAGAGTGCATTTCTGAATGACTTTATAGACGAAGAGGTATATGTTAAGCAACTACCTGGTTTCGAGGATGTTAAGAATCCAGACCATGTCTATAAACTTCATAAAGCCTTATACGGCCTGAAGCAAGCTCCTAGGGCTTGGTATGATCGTCTGAGTACTTTTCTTATAGAAAATGGTTTCAGTACAGGTCAAGTTGATAAGACGCTCTTTAGAAAGAATTTTCAGAATGATTTCATTTTAGTTCAGATTTACGTTGATGATATTATTTTTGGTGCTTCTTCAAACAAGCTATGCATGAAGTTTGAGTGTCTAATGAAGAAAGAGTTTGAAATGAGTATGATGGGTGAATTAAAGTTCTTTCTTGGGTTACAAGTTAAGCAAACCGAAGAGAAAAATTTTCATTCATCAACAAAAGTATGTGAAAGAATTGTTGCTCAAATTTGATATGCAAAATGTGAAGCCTATGACTACTCCAATGCATCCTTCAAACCTTTTGTCGAAAGATGAACTTGGTAAGAAGGTGGATCAAACCCTGTATAGAGGGATGATCGGTTCTTTACTGTATCTTACAACAAGTAGACCGATATCTTGTTCAGGTGTATGCTTGTGTGCAAGGTTTCAGGCCGATCCTAGAGAGTCTCATTTTATTCTTTGTAAAAGAATTATGAGATATCTCGCAGTACTATCGATCTTTGCTTAATGTTTGAGAAAGGTAAAGATTTCAGTT
The DNA here is from genome assembly GCA_029891385.1 of Erythroxylum novogranatense. Lineage (NCBI taxonomy): Eukaryota > Viridiplantae > Streptophyta > Magnoliopsida > Malpighiales > Erythroxylaceae > Erythroxylum > Erythroxylum novogranatense. The sequence continues at coordinate 6,846,231 of CM057225.1, read as the reverse complement.
AATCGGATATTGCGATGCGGACTATCCGAGATAGAATCGAAAGAAAGAGCACAAGTGGAGGATGTCACTTTCTTGGCGCAAACCTAGTTTCCTGGTCAAGCAAGAGACAAAGGTCAATCGCTCTATCAACTGCTGAAGCAGAGTATATGGTTGCCGCAAGTTGCTGTTCGCAGACGTTATGGATCAAATATCAACTTGAAGACTATTCAGTTCGAGAAGAGGAGATTCCAATCTACTACGACAGCACAAGTGCAATCAATCTGTCAAAGAATTCGATTCAACATTCTAGAGTGAAGCACATTGAAGTCAGACATCATTTTCTGAGAGACTATGTTCAGAAGAAGATGGTCAAGCTATAGTTCATCGAAACAAAGTATCAGTGGGCAGACATCTTCACTAAACCATTGAGTGAAGAACGGTTCCAGAAGATCAGACGCAACCTTAACATGGTCATGTTAAGTGAACAGTCAGGCTAAAGGGATGTCAAAAACTAACGGCGTCAGATACAGTGAGTTACAGCTGGTAACTTCTCTGACAAGGAAGTTTTGGAGGGAAATGCCACACGATTTTTAAAATCCCTATGATTCTAGAATACGCATGATAAGACCTTTCAAGTTGCCTGAAGCTGATATCATTGCGGTTACTCTCATCTCCAAATGGTTCATCTTGCTTTCAAAACTCTCCCAATCATCCTACCCTAGACGAAAAACTAACTAGAGACAGTTTTCGTTCTGAAATAATGGAAGCAGTTATGATTTTCGGAAGGCATGTAGACTTCGATTCATTGAGAAATGATGGCATGGATGTAGAACCAGAGATTGTAAGAGCTGGTTGGAGGAATTTCTTTCAGGTTCGAGAACCAGTCTATACTGACGAAGTGTATGAGTTTTGGAAGAACGTTCAGCTTGTAGACAACAACGTGGTATCTTCATAGATGGCATATCTGTTGTTGTGACTAAGGAGCTGATTAAAAGGTGATGATTGTCCATCGGTTGGTGAGACTCGCCTACCAAGGCCGTTGGATGTCCCAGTTCGCATGAGAGAAGAAGATGTCAGAAGACAACTATATGGAGCCAATGACTCATCTGAGAGGAAGACCTCTAGTTTGATTCCGAAGGCTAGGGTTCTTCACGTCATTCTGTTTAATTGCATACTACCCAGAGCAGGTTCCAGACATTTGGTGACAACTTTGGATGAACAATGCTTGTTCTTCCTGCTAAATCGCAACCCTGTCGATTTACCCTTCTTAATCCTTCACTACATGATTAAGGGGATGAAGGATACAACTAGCTATCCTTACGGTATGCTTCTCACAAGGATTTTTAAAGAATCCGGAATCCTTCTACACAGAGGAAATAGAAAGATTGTACCAGTGAAGAGTAAGATTGATTCAATCACAATACGACGAATGGGTCTGAGAACCGTAGGTAAACAAGAAGCCGACTCTTCAAGGAGAACAAGAACTGAGGGGGAGCGTGTCTCGAAGAAGACTCCCGCTTCAAGTTCTCCAACTCAAGTGAGAATAAAATCGCCTACAGAAGAAATAAGAAGACTGACAGGAAGACCGCTGATGAAACGGAAAAGTCCTCAAATCAAAGTAAGTCTACCTCGAAGGACAGAAGAAGGTGCGCCAAAAAGACAAGGAGAAAGTCTTTTAAGTGAAATTACGAAGAAGGTGAAGAGATCATCGAGGATTCGGACTCTAAGGCAACAAGAAGAAAAGATTGCCAGAGAATAGAGTCAGGTATAAACTCCTCAATCTCGTGCACCTAAAGAAACAAGATCCTTAGTTTTTATTCTGGAAGAGGATACAGCCAGAAAAGCCAAAGAAACTGAGAAGAAAAGAAAATCAGAATCTGAGAGAGAAAAATCTCAAGTGAAGAAATCATAAGACCGACCAAGCGTAAGATAAGACTAAGAAGATTAGTGGGAAGAAGACCGTCCCAACCGCTACGAGGAGGTTAGTCAAAAGAAAGAAACCTCTAATCTTGCTCAAAAGAAAAAGAAACTGAAAGCGAGTTCAGAAATCCCATTGCTCAGCAGAGGAACCAAAGGAGGAAAGCCCGGTTCAGATAATCCTATTGAAGCACAACCAGAGGCCACAGAGAATCGAGACTCGGATAATGATAAACCTTGTCCGATGGTATACAACTATCATAAGTTTTGAGAAACAAAAGTGAAGATCAAAATAGTTCATTATGTTACCAGGACAAGTGCTATCGCCATCGGTAGTCAACCAATGAAGAAGACAGTAGTTCTTGTACAATCTATGTCAATAAATAGAGACACGTGGGACTTACTGAAAGAAGATGAAAAGATGTTCTACAATGCTTTGAGGATGTTTCTGACGCCATACCTTACAAAAATTCCACAGAAGCCGTGTACTATTTTTTTAATCTAAAAAAAGACGGAAATAAAGATTGTACCGGATATCCAGCCAAGATATCCTTTGGATTTGACTAAAGGAAGTCAAAGCTATTTCACGAGGAAGAAGTTCGTGATGATCATCCGCAGATCAAATGGAAGAAGAAGTCGTAAAATTGATGAGGCATGCGCCTACAGAGAATGAAGATGGAGCGAGCCGCAGTATACCGACAAGGTGAAGACTGTCCCAGGGAGGAAGAGTAATAACAGAACGCTTATTGAGTTCCTTGTTCGCATAGCCGTGTCGCCTTTATCCGCATACCTCGTCTATTGATGTTGAAGGCATACCCTGCAAGGAAGATAGTTATTAATCTTTGCTCCGCCCGCTTGACTTAGATCTTCCCGGTCGATACATTTATTCGTCCACCAACTATTGAGATCAATGATGAATACATTCCTACCTCGATGCTTATACTACGACAATTCCGCTTCACTCCTCCTTCAAAAATGTTGATCAAGCCTCCTCATCGATTGACTCACAAGAAGAACTCAGTAGATTACGTGGAGAAGTCAATGAGATCAAGGAGAAGATGAATGATCTGAAGAAGATGATGACAGAACTGCTGAAGAGCCATCATCGATAATCTTTTTTTATTATAATAAATAGGGAGAGAAGAGCAAAAGAGAAGAGCAGAAGAGAAGAGGATGTTCAGAATGTTCAAAGAAGAAGGTGTGACTGAACCAGACGAAGAAAGGAAGAAGTCAAAGAAGAAATTCTGCAGATAAGTTTTTTTGTGTTCTTTTCAAAACATTGTATTTTTTGTTTTCTTTTGTATATAATTTGTTATCATCAAAAAGAGGGAGATTGTTAAGTCCAAATGACTTTACTTAGATATGATTTTGATGTATAACAAAAGAGCAAAATAAAAAGAAAAGAAATACGATTTAATTCGTACATCTGCATAAAGTCGGACATACGAGCGAAGTCATACAGACGAAGGAACGCAGACGCAGACGCTAAGCAAAGCAGACGCAGACGCTAAGCAAATAGTAAAGCAGACGCAGACACGAAAGAAATAAGCAGACGTAGATGCAAATAGTAAAGCGAGCCTTGAACACAATAGAAAGAAGCGATTTGACGCAAAAACACGTATTTAAGAAAAACAAATGTGGAATACGAAAAGAAGATTTAAGGAGTCGGTTTGAGTTAGTTCTGAACTCAATCAATAACCGCTTTTTTAAGATTTAAGAAACAAGAATCAAGAAGCAGTGACAGACGAAGCCTATAAATACAAGTCCAAGTTGAAGATTGCAAAGTTAGCCAAAGTTAGAAAAATCAGCAAAAGTTAGACAACGTGATCGTTAAAAGCATTCTATTTAGCTGTGAGATATTTGACTGTAACAAGTCACAAACACTTTTTCTAAGAGAAAGTAGTGCAGATAGCCTGTAGAGGCTAAGTGTGAAAGAATACTGATTGTAGAGACCTAAAAAGGCTCGAAAAGAATACTTGTAACGTTGAAAGAAATAGTGTAAATCTCAGAAGAAACTCTGAGGACTGGACGTAGCCCACTGTTTGGGGTGAACCAGGATAAAACACTGTGTCAACCACTCTCACTGTCTATCTCTATTTTAGATTCAAGTTTTATCAGTACTTAATTAGTAAACAAGTTTTCAAAGTTTTGATTAATTAGAACTTATCGGAAGTTCTGTATAGAACTTTATTTCTAACAAACAGTTTCCAAAGATTTTTCAAAAAGGGAAATACACAATTCAACCCCCCCTTCTCGTGCATTCTATATCGTTTTATAAGTATTGTATTAACGTGTGATTCACTTCAAGATGGATTATTGATTAATGTGGATTAGGGTTGTTTAATTAAATGGGATTAATTAGAGTTTTGTCCTTTTCTTCACTTAAGTGACAAGTGTCCTTCTTCATTAATTGACTTTGTCTTGTTTCTCTTCACTCTTCCACGACACTTGCACCTTGGAATGACTTAAGAAAATCATTTTCAAAGCCTAAAGCTTCCTTCATCCGAGAGAGCTACTCTTCTCCTTTTTTCGTGGGCCTCTTCCTCCTTACAAAGTTGTTTTGTCTTGATTGCTTAATTGCTCTTCCTTCCTACTCTTTCAAACCAACCTTAAGACTTACGATGTGGATGATTGGTGTGGTGATGAGTGAGAGCGGAATGTGTGGTGAGTAGTAGCAAGTTGTAGGTGATTTATGAAGAAGTAAAGACTTGAAGATCTAAAGCTTGTTTAGGTAAGTATTTATATTGTGTTTTTTTCTTGGTAGTTTGATGCATTAATTGAGAACTATGGTTCATTAAATATGATTTATGATGCATTAATTTCATGAAAATGATAGTTTGAATTGTTGGGTATAAGGTTATGTTTGAGTATGACTTGAGGAAGTTAGCATGAATGATGTGTTTTAACTTGGTTTTAGCTTGATTTTGGATTGATTTTTGATGACTATTCTTGCATGGAAATGAAAAGTTAAGTGCCGCCAAATTTTGTCTCTTGGCCTAAGTGAAAGTAGTGATGATCTAGTGGCTGATTTCTTGTCCGTTTGGATGCTTGTTGATGTGTTATTGGCATTGGAAGTGATAGTATCTAAGTTTAGTAACAAAGCTAGAAAATTGATTTTTGTACCTATTGCACTATTTTGATCATAACTAATTGTGTGGTTATGTAAATAAGGTGAGGTTTGGACCAAATGAAACTTTAGTTGATTGGCTTAGATTTCTTGTGAAATAGTTGTAGTCTAATTGTAGCCTTAAGAGGTTGAATTTTGGCTTGGCAAGTTACTGTTGTGGACTGTGTGAACAGTAACTGAATGAGATGACCTAAACTTTTGATGATTTTTCTAGATTAATTTAGAAGGAATTGGTGAAAATGGTCTTCAAGAAAGTTGAAGCCTATCATGTTATCTTTCCATTGACACTGATTTTGCAATTTTTTGATATGTATATTGTGAGTTATGACCTGTGAATGTTGGCTGTGTATGTGCATTATGTTGGAACGTAGCCATAAGTGTAGGTTTTGTGAGTATTGTAATTGGAAGCAAATTTAGAGATTTCCATTATTTGATTTGGCTCAAGTGACCTTCTGGAAAGTTGTAGAGGAAGCAATTATCTTAAAAATGAGATATACTATACTATTTTTGGATATCAGAATTGGGAGTTATGAGTTTTCAAAGATTGGACTTAAGTTAGGTCATTGACTAGTGATCAGGGCAGCTAATTGCATGACAGTTTTGAGTTTGTTAGAAATGGAATTGTCTGTCAAGCCCTTCAAGAGAAGTGTATTATTCTATTTGATCTTTTCATTGGTATAAAGTATGCAATTTCTTGACATTTGTGCAAGAAGTTATGCTTGTTAGAAAATTACTATCCAGATTGGGTAATTGCAGTGGGCAGATTCTTTGTTGAATTGTTTGACCTAGTTATCAATTGAATTTGATTTCAGGTTGTTCATGAATGTTGTAGAAAACATTTTGATCTTTCTTTGGGAATTTATTTTGTAATTTTTGAATGAGGAACTAGAAAGTTATGGATTTTGCAAAATCCTGTACTGTTTTGAGAGGCATTGACTGGGCAGTAGCTTCGATTGGATTTTGACACCCTTATGGGTGAAGTTGATTTTTATGGTCTTCATAAAACTTATAGAGGTTTTCATGATCTTTCCAATGATATATGGTTTGTAATTTTCTGAATTGTGTGCAAAGAGTTATTGGTGTTTGAATTTCGGTTTGAAAATAGGAAAAAAAAAGAGAGAAGGAAACAGGAGCAGCATATATATATATATATATATATTGTTTTATTTGATTTTTGTGTTCTTTTGGGAATTTTTGGACGGGAAATTGACGTGTGTCCGGTTAATGGTTCTTTGGTCACTGTTTTATTTATTTTTGGACCTATAGAGGTCCGAATTGAGTAATTTCAGTACTGTAAGATTTCTACTTTTTAGACGGATTTTTGTGATTGAAAATTGTGGTTTTAGGGCCCGGAATATCATGAACATGCATTGTACACTTTTTAAGTGCTGCATGTGCATCATTAAATCGTTCCGATTGAACAACTAGTAATGGGTTTGTTCTCTAATCATTATAGAGACACATTTAGAGCGTCGATCCACCGACGTTGCAGAGACTTCCCGGCATTAGCTCGAAAGTGATAGGTGAGTGACTGAGATGATTTTCATTCAATTATTATATGTCTAATGTGGGGAATAATGGTGGGATTAGTGGTTGCGTTTGTTTCTGACTGGATTCCAGACAGATGGTCCGATGAATTGGAAGATCTGACATAGAAGTGTTTTGATGTGCAAATTGTGAATTTTTGCTATTACTGTGATACACTGTAATTAATTACCTTGCCTCGGATGTGACCTGATTGTGTTACATTGACTGATTGTGATACATTGACTATTAAATTAGGCATATGCATTTCATACACAAAGGTATAAATGGATAAAAACAGTTGTGACCAGAGTCGTCACTGATACTGAAAAAGAGCCTCGAGCTCGAAGGGAGAAGGGTTCTCCTACTCCCTAGATGCGTCTACTGCATACTGTTTACTATTAAGCGCTCGGTCGCAACACTGTAATAAACTAGAAAAGTGTCACATATGCATTGCATACATATTTAACTGACTGAATACTTGAACGGGAATAAGGCAAAATTGCCTGAGACAATTGTGATGTGTTTCTTCTGCCTGTGTTATTGGATTGACTCTGTACTTTGTTTATGTGATGAATGAATTGGGCGAACCATCGATGATGGTTCCTCACTGAGTTTACAAACTCACCCAAAATTGCAACCTATTTTTCAGGATCGAGAGTAGACTGATAGCTCCAAAGAGACTATAGAGTCGCGTAGATCAGATTGGCGAGAGAGGCTATGGCTCAAAGGTCGGTCAACTGAGATTTCTTTTGAGATGACCTAGTTAGGACTGCTATTTTTGTCTTGTTGTATATAGTATTTTTGGGTTAAGTGTTCAGAGTGATGTACAGACTGAGAACACTAACAGTTGTATAAATTACTGAGTTTGATGAAATGAGATGGAACACAGTTTGGTTTTAAAAAGTTTCAATTTCATATTACTGTTTTATTATTGTGATGCCATGTGGAGTTTAGAATTGTTTGTCTGTAGTTCTCTCTTATCGTAGGATATGTATCGGAATGACCTACGGGTGTTCCAGTGGGTACTCTACGGTAAGGGGGCGCTACATTAGGTGGTATCAGAGCATGATTTGACATCTGTTGGGATTAGTCAAATATGTAGGTTTGAATTTTACAGAAATGTAGAAATTGATCGAAATTCTTGTTTTGTTTTAGGTCATCCGCCTTAGGTGATCAGGTCGAACAACCAGCTGACCAAGGATCGGTCGGAGCAAGTAGAGAGTCCTCTATGCCTCGATCTGAGGAGTTACCTCCTAGAGTCCCTGTGAGATGGGAGAGGAGATATGATTTGCTGCGTAAGCAGGGGGCTGCAGACTTCTATGGCAGTACAGACCCCACTGAGGCTGAAGGATGGCTAGAGAGGAATGAGAGAGTCTTCGACCAGATGGACTACGAACCTGATGACGGGTTCGATTATAAGTGGTGGAAGACTGTTCCGGGCAGTACCACTAGGCCTTGCTTGTTGACATGGGATGACTTTTTGAGGACTTTCAGGGATAATTACATGCCCAAGGTCTATCTTGATATGAAGATGCAAGAGTTCCAAGAGTTGAAACAAGGCAGGATGTCTGTGGCAGAATATGAAGTGAAATTCAATGAGTTGATGGATTATGCCACTGTTATGATTCCTACTGAGGCTGATAAGTGTCGGAAGTTCAAAAATGGCCTCAATACAGAGATCCGTACCCGATTAGCTCGATCAGACATGGGTACTTTTATTGAGTTGAGGGCTGCTGTAGTGCGAGTGGAGCAGCTAATGAGACAGAGACAGTCTAAGATGGGGTCCAGAGGGAAGAGAGTGAGTGACAATCAGGGCAGTTCTGGCAGGAGTTTCAGTAAACACCAGAACAGGACCTTCAGGTCTCCGGGAGGATCTAGACAATCTAGTCTTGGGCAGAGAGGAAGATTTTTACATACTGGCAGTGGTAGTGGCAGAGGTTCAAGGCAACTTCCTCCAGTGTGTGAGCATTATGAGAGGAGACACAGTGGGGAGTGTCGGTGGCTGACGGGAGCCTGCCTTAGATGCAGTTCGATGGAGCATCAGGTCAGGGATTGCCCCGCTACTTTGGAAGTTCAGTCTGCTGTCAGTGGGCGATCAGGGAGCAACACTACTGTGCAGCAGAGTAGGGTGGGTGGATCCGGGAAGAGGGGATGAGGAAGAGGCCGAGGTAGAGCTGAAGGCTCTTTTGTGCGGACTGAGGGACGGGGCAGCCGACCCCAGTCCCAGGCCAGGGTCTATGTCATGACCAGGTAGGAGGCCCAGGATTCCCCAAATGTAGTAGCAGGTGCGCTTCTTATTTCTGGCTTTGAAGCTTTTGCACTGCTAGATCCAGGATCCACACACTCATTCATCGCATCGCATTTGGCATGTAGATTGCATGGGGATAGGAGAGGTTCTGATGTGTGTTAGAGGTGAGTACACCTCTAGGTAGCACTACTGCATTAGGAGAGGTCTGCAAGGGGTGTCCGATTGTGATTGATCGGGGAAGAGTTGAGGCGCACTGATAGTGTTCTTCTTGAGAGAGATAGATGTGATTTTGGGGATGGGTGCCTTCGCATATAGGGTCATCATGGACTGCTATACCAAGGAGGTTATCCTAGAGTCTCCTGGTCAGCCTATAGCAGTGTTCAGAGGAATTAGTCAGGCAGTGCCAGCTCGAATGATTTCCTTCTTGAGTGCCCTGAGGTTGATGCGGGGGGGATGTGAGGCCTATTTGGCTCATGTCATTGATGTGAGAGTTGAACAGAGGCAGCAGGATATTCCCGTGGTTACGGAATTCTCGGATGTGTTCCCTGATGAGTTACCGGGTTTACCGCCGGATCGGGAGACGGAGTTCACGATTGACCTCGTTCCCGGTACTGCTCCTATATCTATCCCTCCATATAGGATGGCACCTGTGGAACTGAGGGAGCTGAAGGCTCAACTACAGGAGTTATTAGAGAAGGGCTTCATTAGACCTAGTGTCTCACCGTGGGCAACTCCAGTATTATTTGTGAAGAAAAAGGATGGAACTTTGAGGCTGTGTATTGATTACAGGCAGTTGAATCGGGTGACAGTGAAGAATAAGTATCCACTGCCTAGGATCGATGATCTATTTGATCGATTCTGCGAGGAGCTCGAGGATTCACTAAGTTAGATTTGAGATCAGGGTATTATCAGCTAAAGATAGCCGAGGCTGATGTACCTAAGAGTGCCTTCAGGAGCAGGTATGGGCATTTCGAATTTCTGGTGATGCCGTTTGGGTTGACTAATGGCCCGACTTTCATGGCCTTGATGAATAAGGTCTTTCAGCCTACTGGATCGGTTCGTAATTGTCTTTATTGATGACATTTGGTGTATTCGAGGAAGAGCGGGGCATAGTGAACACTTGAGGATTGTTTCTGATTATGAGGAGAGAGCGGTTGTATGCCAAATTGATGAAGTGTGAATTTTGGTTGGATCGAGTGATATTCTTGGGGCATATAATAATGGAGAGGGTATTGGTGTAGATCAAGAGTAAGATTGAGGTCGTGCTGAAGTGGGAAGCTCCACGGAATGTGGCAGAGATTTGGAGTTTCCTCGGATTAGCTGGTTATTATCGGTGGTTTTTCGAGTGGTTTTCACTAATCTCAGCCCCTTTGACAAAGCTTCTGAGGAAGAACGTACCATTTAGATGGACTCAAGAGTGCCAGAAGAGCTTTGATGAGCTGAAACATCGGTTGACTACTGCACCGGTGTTAGCTATTCCATCAGGGACTGGAGGATTTGAGGTGTTCAGTGATGCATCGCATTAGGGATTGGGATGTGTTCTGATGCAGCATGGTAGAGTGATTGCATATGCCTCGAGACAGTTGAGGTCGCATGAGGTAAATTATCCAGTGCATGATTTGGAGTTAGCTGCAGTTGTATTTGCTCTGAAAATTTAGAGACATTATTTATATGGTGAGACCTTCCAGATTTTCACTGAACATAAGAGTTTGAGGTATTTGCTGAGCCAGAGAGAGTTGAATTTGAGACAGAGGAGGTGGATAGAGCTACTCAAGGATTATGACTGTACCATCGAGTACCACCCCGAGAAAGCCAATGTGGTGGCAGATGCTCTGAGTAGAAAGTCTTATACTAGTACAACTCATATTCAGGCAATGAGGTTGCCTAATTTGATTCAGTTGAGAGCCTTGAATGTACAGTTGACTTTGGAGTAGGATGGAGCTTTATTGGCCACCTTGAAGCTTAGACCAATGCTACTGGACAGGATCAAGAGAGTTCAGGACAAGGATCCTGCCTTGGTAAGACTGATTGAGAGAGCGAGATCTGATCGGGATTCTGATTTTGAGTTGAGAGATGAGACTTTATGGATGGGTCAGAGACTGTATGTGCCCGATGTGGATGATCTGAGGCGTGAGATTCTAGAGGAGGCGCACATGGCTGCCTATGCTATGCATCCTGGTTCTACCAAGATGTATAATACTCTTAAGCAATATTTCTGGTGGCCTGGCATGAAAAAGCAGGTAGCAAAGTATGTATCCAAGTGTATGATGTGCCAGCAGGTTAAGGCTGAGCACCAGGCTCCAGTAGGGAAACTTCATTCGTTGCCTATTCCCGAGTAGAAATGGGAACGGATTACTATGGATTTCATTATGGGATTACCCAAGACTCCGAGACTGCATGATTCTATCTGGGTCATCGTGGACTAGTTGACGAAATCGGCCCATTTCTTGCCAGTGAGGGAGAATAATTCCCTTGATCAGTTAGCCCAGAAGTATGTGGCTGAGATAGTGAGACTGCACGGGGTTCCAGTGTCGATAGTGTCAGACCGGGATCCCAAATTTACTTCAAGATTTTGGCAGAGTTTGCAGTCGACTATGGATACTAAGTTGAATTTTAGTACAGCATTTTATCCTCAGACAGATGGGCAGAGTGAGAGGATGATTAAGACTGTTGAGGACATGCTTGGGGCTTGTGTATTGGAGTTTAGAGGAGCATGGGATCAGTATTTGGCCTTGATTGAGTTTGCCTACAACAATCATTATCACAGTAGCATCGGGATGGCACCATATGAGGCCCTGTATGGACTACAGTATCGATCGTCGTTGTATTGGGATGAAGAGGGTGTCAGAATGGTTGAGGGTCTAGAGCTGATTCAAGATACAGTAGATAAGGTGAAACTGATTCGGAGCCGAATTAAAGCGACTCAAGACAAACAGAAGAGTTATGTGGATCAGCAAAGGAGGGAGATGGAGTATAATGTGGGAGACAAGGTATTCTTACGGGTGTTCCGGTGGGTACTCTACGGTAAGGGGGTGCTACATTAGGTGGTATAACATCCCACTCTCGACAGGAAGGGTAGAATAGTAATTTAGCAAAGGATAAGAGTGACTGGGACTAATTAGGAATGTTCATGCATACTGGTATTTGTGAACAGTGAATTTTTTCACATGAAAAATAATTGTACATGCATTCATGACATTCCCGATATTTGTGCCTAATGAAATTTTATTGTGAATAACGTGGTAATTGTGTTTAAAAAATTTATTGGAGTAAGTTTATGTGTGTTTTATGTTTTTAGGAAATTTTAAGAATTTTTCTAGATTTTTTCGAAGAAAATTTTCAGACCGGACAAATTGTTAGGACCCGACCCGTAGACCGAACCCCAACTGTTGGATCCCGTTACCGGAATCCAAATCTTGAACCAAAGAACATGATACTTGATCATTTTGTCTTGTAGGGTTCATTTAACTTAACCCTAATTGCATATTGATCTCCCTTGTACATCATACTCTTATGACTCTTGTTTAAATTAAGAAAAGAATTTCTTCAATCCGAGTTCTATAACTCAAGATATCAACAAAAACTAAAGAAGTTCATACCCGAAACATGCTCTCTTAACTGACCTCCCATTTCTTTTAATACAAACTTTCTCAATTTAACTCCAAATGATATAAATTTTAATATGGGGACAGATACACGTCTTAGAAAACTAACTGTTCAAGCCTCGCCTCTTTTGGAGGTCGTATGAGAAAATTATGCCCAAAACAATGGACCTTGCTCACTTCCAAAATCGAAGTGAAACCCTTTTGGCGCGATTTCTATAATTTTTTTTTTGAAAGGTCTAAAAGTGTTCATTCTTTCACCATATGAAAGTAGACATCTAGATCTACAACTCTCGTGAAGACTACAAAGGCTGATTCTATCTCTTACATTCTGTAGCGTCCACTTTTCTATCATCATTTTCTATCGTCGGTTTTCTATCACCGGTTTTGCTATCATCTGGTTTTCCTATCACCGGTTTTGCTATCATCTGGTTTTTCCTATCAGCTGGTTTTTCGATCAGCTGATTTTTCTATCAGCTAGTTTTGCTATCATCTGGTTTTTCCTATCAGCTGGTTTTGCTATCATCTGGTTTTCCTATCACCGGTTTTCGATCACCGATTTTTCTATCACCGGTTTTGCTATCATCTGGTTTTCCTATCACCGGTTTTGCTATCATCTGGTTTTTCCTATCACCTGGTTTTCGATCACCGATTGTTCTATCACCGGTTTTGCTATCATCTGGTTTTCTATCACCGGTTTTGCTATCATCTGGTTTTTCCTATCACCGGTTTTCGATCGGTGATTTTTCTATCACCGGTTTTTTTTTCTATCACCGTTTTGCTATCATCTGGTTTTCCTATCAGCTGGTTTTCCTATCATCTGGTTTTCCTATCAGCTGGTTTTTCGATCAGCTGATTGTTCTATCATCTGGTTTTCTATCGTCTGGTTTCTATCATCTGGTTTTCTATCAGCTGGTTTTGCTATCATCTGGTTTTTCCTATCAGCTGGTTTTGCTATCATCTGGTTTTTCCTATCAGCTGGTCTTTCGATCAGCTGATTTTTTCTATCAGCTGGTTTTGCTATCATCTGGTTTTTCCTATCAGCTGGTTTTGCTATCATCTGGTTTTTCCTATCATCTGGTTTTCCTATCATCTGGTTTTCCCATCAGCTGGTTTTTCTATCCAGCACATGTCTACTTATATAGATCATATCTTTTGACTCCGATATCCAAATTTAGCAAACGATATACCCTTGGAAAGCTCTAATCTTCTACTACAATATTCATGAAGGCTCATTTATCTAATTCAAGTCCTACGAAGGTCAAAAACTGGGGCGAAGTTCTGTCAAGTTTTAGGAAAATTTGGCAGCACTTCCCTTGAAAATACAACTAACCAATTTATCAATCCTAATACTTCCACCTGCAAAAAACTCATCATACAACCTCATATAATATGTTTAAACCCTAAGGTATCTTCAAATGCCATTCTAAGCAACAGCCACACTCTTAATCATCTAATCAAATCCAAACTATAATAATGATGCAATTTTCTTAAACATGCACGAATTTCTCAAAATACATTTGAACTTAGCATACTTGCATTTCATTTGCATTCATTCCATCATCATCAACTCATGTCATATTCATACAATGCTTTAGTGGGCATTTTAAGCCCAATTACAATGAAGTTTCAAAATACAAGATCATTCTCAAAATGCTACTAAAGCATTGTTTTACCAAAATCATTTCAAATACAAAACCAAAAGAAAATCTTGGAGTAAGTGCCTTTAAACTCGCTCCTCGGGATCCTTCTCATTTCCTGTAGAGTTGAGGGGGGTGAGCTTTCACTCCGTGGGTAACACATTTATATTTATCTATCAAGCAAGTTTATTTAATTATTCATACTTTTTGCATTCATTCATTAAATTATAATACAAGCATCATGCAAAGTTCATCAATATTCAAACATGATTTTTTTACAATTCAAACATTCATAATTCTTACATTTTCATGTAATTCACATAAACAACACATCAAATGGCTCGGTAAGTCCTTATTCTTGGCAACCATATAGTCTCATTTTATGTGTCTATATGGGCAAATCTTGAGGAGTCCAAAATGTTGGATCATCCTATGCCACAATCGGGCAGCCGGGCGAAGGCTTCATGGTCGACGTGCACGTGACGGTTCTTAGGACTATACCTTACCCACATAACATAACCATCATGCAAAATCATAAAATTGGACTGTTCTTGTCCAATTCATCGTTTCTTTGAAATCATCTTTTTCATACATCATTCATGCCTTTCATCATATTCATTCATCAAGCATTTACTGCAATCATTCAATCACACATATTTAATATAACTTTCAAGTAGGTGAAACTCATTAATGTCATGCATTAATTTGCATTTGTAGCTTATATACATAAAGATAAATATGAAACCCACCTTTTAGACTTGTTAAATCTTTGCTAATGGAGTTCCTCCTCTTGCTCTTCTCTTCTTTCTTGTCCCACTTCAACCATAACAAGAAAAGAACCTCATATCATTTAGGGTTTCTAAAATTGAAAACCCCATGAACTTAAATCATGAAATTAACCCTAGAATCACTAAACCCATCTTCTTTCTAAGCTTTTTAAACTATAAAACCAACAAAACTTAACCTTGAAAATATAACTTACCTTGATTCCTTAACCAAACAAGTGGTTTCTTGGTTCAAAGTGAAGCTTAGCTCCTCCTCTATCTTCTTTCTCTTTGAACTTTCTTCAAACACTTGCTAAATCTCTTAAAAAATCAAAACCCTAACAAGCTCTTCTTCTTTCTCCTTCTTCCTCCATTTCACGACACTCTCTCTCCTCTCTCCCTCAAATTTCGTTTTTCCTCTTCCTTTCCCTCCTAACTTACTTCTTTCTTTCTCCTTTTATACTCCTTCTTCATTTAACCCAAGCCCAAAGGCCCAAGTCTAACTCCCTTCTTCTTCTTCCTCTTTATTTCCTCTTTATCCTACAACTTACTTAGGCCCAATTATCTTTAAGCCCATTTTATCTTTCTTTTCTTTCCTACCTCATTAAAACCCAACTAACTCATTTAATTCCATTAATTCTTCACCCAACTCATTAATGCTATCACATGTTAATTAAATCTCAATTCAATTTACGCTAACTTAACTTACTCAATTAATCTAATCATGCTTAAATTTAAAAAAAAATTTTGGGGCTAACACAAATCGCCAAGTGGTGAATCGGCTGATTTTTGGTATCGAAAATTGTTGTCCAATGGCACTACAATATTAGGTATATTATGCTGGGATTGTTATTAGAGTTATTAACATGAGATGGATTATTGATTAATGTGGATTAGGGTTGTTTAATTAAATGGGATTAATTAGAGTTTTGTCCTTTTCTTCACTTAAGTGACAAGTGTCCTTCTTCATTAATTGACTTTGTCTTGTTTCTCTTCACTCTTCCATGACACTTGCACCTTGGAATGACTTAAGAAAATCATTTTCAAAGCCTAAAGCTTCCTTCATCCGAGAGAGCTACTCTTCTCCTTTCTTCATGGGTTTCTTCCTCCTTGCAAAGTTGTTTTGTCTTGATTTCTTAATTGCTCTTCCTTCCTACTCTTTCAAACCAACCTTAAGACTTGGGATGTGGATGATTGGTGTGGTGATGAGTGAGAGCCGAAGGTGTGGTGAGTAGTAGCAAGTTGTAGGTGATTTGTGAAGAAGTAAAGACTTGAAGATCTAAAGCTTGTTTAGGTGAGTATTTATATTGTGTTTTTTTCTTGGTAGTTTGATGCATTAATTGAGAACTATGGTTCATTGAATGTGATTTATGATGCATTAATGTCATGAAAATGATAGTTTGAATTGTTGGGTATAAGGATATGTTTGAGTATGACTTGAGGAAGTTAGCATGAATGATGTGTTTTAACTTGGTTTTAGCTTGATTTTGGATTGATTTTTGATGACTATTCTTGCATGGAAATGAAGAGTTAAGTGCTGCCAAATTTTGTCTCTTGGCCTAAGTGAAAGTAGCGATGATCTAGTGGCTGATTTCTTGTCCGTTTGGAGGCTTATTGATGTGTTATTGGCATTGGAAGTGATAGGATCTAAGTTCAGTAACAAAGCTGGAAAATTGATTTTTGTACCTATTGCACTGTTTTGATCATAACTAATTGTGTGGTTATGTAAATAAGGTGAGGTTTGGACCAAATGAAACTTTAGTTGATTGGCTTAGATTTCTTGTGAAATAGGTGTTGTCTAATTGTAGCCTTAAGAGGTTGAATTTTGGCTTGACAAGTTACTGTTGTGGACTGTGTGAACAGTAACCGAATGAGATGACCTAAACTTTTGATGATTTTTCTATATTAATTTAGAAGGAATTGGTGAAAATGGTCTTCATGAAAGTTTAAGCCTATCATGTTAGCTTTCCATTTCCACTGATTTTTCAATTTTTCGATATGTATATTGTGAGTTATGACCTGTGAATGTTGGCTGTTTATGTGCATTATGTTGGAACCTAGCCATAAGTGTAGGTTTTGTGAGTATTGTGATTAAAAGCAAATTTAGAGATTTCTGTTATTTGATTTGGCTCAAGTAACCTTCTGGAAAGTTGTAGAGGAAGCAATTATCTTAAAAATGAGATATACTATACTATTTTTGGATATTAGAATTGGGAGTTATGAATTTTCAAATATTGGACTTAAGTTAGGTCATTGACTAGTGATCAGGGAAGCCACTTGTATGACAGTTTTGAGTTTGTTAGAGATGGAATTGGCTGTCAATCCCTTCAATAGAAGTGTAGTATTCTGTTTGATCTTTTCATAGGTATAAAGTATGCAATTTCTTGACATTTGTGCAAGAAGTTATGCTTGTTAAAAAATTACTGTCCAGATTGGGTAATTGCAGTGGGCAGATTCTTTGTTGAATTGTTTGACCTAGTTAGCAATTGAATTTGATTTCAGGTTGTTCATGAATGTTGTACAAAACATTCTTATCTTTCTTTGGGCATTTATTTTGTTATTTTTGACTGAGGAACTGGGAAGTTATGGATTTTGCAATATCCTACACTGTTTTGAGAGGCATTGATTGGGCAGTATCTTCGATTGGATTTTTGACACCCTTAGGGGTGAAGTTGATTTTTATGGTCTTCATGAAACTTGTAGAAGTTTTCATGATCTTTCTAACGAGATATGGTTTGTAATTTTCTGAATTGTGTGCAAAGAGTTATTAGTGTTTGAATTTCGGTTTGGAAATAGAAAAAAAAAGAGAAGGAAACAGGGGCAGCATATATATATATATTAATTGTTTTATTTGATTTTTATGTTCTTTTGGAAATTTTTGGACGAAAAATTGACATGTGTCCGGTTAATGGTTCTTTGGTCACTGTTTTATTTATTTTTGAACCTATAGAGGTCCGAATTGAGTAATTTCAGTGCTGTAAGATTTCTACTTTTTAAATGAATTTTTGTAATTAAAAATTGTGGTTTTAGGGCCGGGAATATCATGAACATGCATCGTACACTTTTCATTGCTGCATGTGCATCATTAAACCGTTCCGATTGAACAACTAGTAATGGGTTTGTTCTCTTATTATTATAGAGACACATTTGGAGCGTCGATCCACCGACGTTGCAAAGACTTCCCGACATTAACTCGGAAGTAATAGGTGAATGACTGAGATAGTTTTCGTTCAATTATTATATGTCTAATGTGGGGAATAATGGTGGGATTAGTGGTTGCGTTTGTTTCTGACTGGATTCCGGTTGGAAGATCTGACATAGAAGTGTTTTGATTTGCAAATTGTGAATTGTTTGCTATTACTGTGATATACTGTGATTAATTGCCTTACCTCGGATGTGACCTGATTGTGTTACATTGACTGATTGTGATACATTGACTGTTAAATTAGGCATATGCATTTCATACACAAAGGCATAAATGGATAAAAATAGTTGTGACCAGAGTCGCCACTGATACTGAAAAAGAGCCTCGAGCTAAAAGGAAGAAGGGCTCTCCTACTCCCTAGACGCGTCTACTGCATACTGTTTACTGTTAAGCGCTCGGTCACAACACTGTAATAAACTGGATAAGTGTCACATATGTATTGCATACATATTTAACTGACTAAATACTTGAACAGGAATAAGGCAAAAGTGCCTGAGACAATTGTGATGTATTTCTTCTGCCTATGTTATTGGATTGACTCTGTAGTTTGTTTATGTGATGCATGAATTGGGCGAACCATTGATGATGGTTCCTCACTGAGTTCGCAAACTCACCCAAAATTGTAACCTATTTTTCAGGATCGAGAGTAGACTGATAGCTCCTGAGAGACTGTAGAGCCGCGTAGATCAGATTGGCGAGAGAGGCTATGGCTCAAAGGTCGGTCAGCTGGGATTTCTTTTGAGATGACTTAGTTAGGACTGCTATTTTTGTCTTGTTGTATATAGTATTTTGGGTTAAGTGTTCAGAGTGATGTACAGACTGAGAACACTAACAGTTGTATAAATTACTGAATTTGATGAAATGAAATGAAACACATTTTGGTTTTAAAAAGTTTCAATTTCATATTACTGTTTTATTATTGTGATGTCATGTGGAGTTTAGAGTTATTTGTCTGTAGTTCTCTCTTATCGTAGGATATGTACCGGAATGACCTACGGGTGTTCCGGTGGGTACTCTACAGTAAGGAGGCGCTACAGTGGAGGTCGAGGATGAGGACGAGGGGGTATCAAAACACCAACAACCACGATGCCTCCGGTTCGACTGCCAAGCTACATAATTGTCCTTTGTTGCTTCTACTAATGTTCTCACTGCCTGTGGTTCTTCAGCTGTCCCCAAACCATCTCTTATCGATACACTTCCCATTATACCGAGTTTTAATTCAAATGAAATTCAGCGCCTGGTGAACATATGATGTGCCTTTCCCTCAGAGAAGTTATCTGGTAAGGATGTCAATTGTGGTTTATGGCTTATTGATAATAGGGCTTCTCATCATATGACAGGCAACTTGTCCTATCTCAGTAATGTTTACGATATTGCTCCATCTCCGGTTAGCATTCTTGACGATACCCAGATGCAAGTGGTCAAGGCTGGTTGATTAGTCTTCTCCTCGGGACTCGTCTTGAAGCATGTTTTATATATTCCCAATTTATTTGTCAATTTTATTTCTGTGGGTGGACTGTGCTTTGATTCAGACTACTTTGTGACTTTTTTATTACATTTGTGTTATACAGGATTGTACCTTAAGGAAGTCGATTGGAGTAGGTGAATGGTGTAACGAGGTTTATGACTATAGGCCACGGACAGAGCTACTGCTCCATTAGCTGCAAGGGTCTTCGAGTTAGAGGATTTATGGCATAGACATCTTGTTCATCCTTCAAGTCAGCTTCTCTCTTTTGTTCCTAGTATTAGTTCTCCTTCAGTTTCAAAAAAATAAGTTGTGTGATGTGTGTTGTCGAGCAAGACAAACTTGGAGTAGTTTTCCTAGTAGTGACAGTCGTGCAACTGATTGTTTTAAGTTAATTCATACAGACATTTGGGTTCCTTATCGTATGAGTTCCCTTACAAGGACACGTTATTTTATTACTATTGTAGATGAATTTAGTCATGCAGTTTGGGTTTATTTAATGGTTAATAAAAGTGAGACAGGTGATTTGTTACACATTTTTTGTGCTAAGACTGTCATACAATTTGGAAAACATATTAAAATTATTAGAAGTGATAACGACCAAGAATTTCATTCAGGACCCATGTTGTGGTTTTATAATGTTAATGGCATCGAGCATGAAATTAGTTATAATGACACCCCACAGTAAAATGGTCGAGTTGAGCGAAAACATAAACATATTTTGGATGTAGTACGTGCATTGCGCTTTCAAGCAAACATGCCTGTTGATTTTTGGGGGGAGTGTTTTTAAAAGCATCATATGTGATTAATCAGACTCCAAATACACTTCACAAAGGAAAAACCCCTTATGAAGTCCTATTCTCCAAACCACCATTGTTGGATTGCATGCATGTTTTTGAGTGTTTGTGCTATGCTCACAATAAACCAAGAGACGGAGATAAATTTGCAGTTAGGGGATGTCGGTGTGTTTTTTTAGGTTAACCTCATGGGTGAAAGGGCTAACGTGTTTATGACTTAGAGACACGTGAGGTATTTGTGTCTCATGATATTATTTTTTATAAGGATTCCTTCCCTTTCGCCATCCATGTTGTATCTCTTCCCCTTGATGATCAACCATCTATTCCATATATTCAAAGTGTTGGCTCCCGAATTTTTTTTATTTAAGCATGTCTAAATTATTTTGAGGTATTATCTAGATTATTTGGAGGTGTTAGCTCTTAAGAAAATGGAAATTAAATGATGGAATAAGTTTAAATTAGAGTGGAGTAAGTTGTTAGAAATGAAATGAATAAGTTGAAGTAAGGGCTTTTTGGGTAGATCATAATTGTGTTTAAACACTAAGGCATTGAAGGAGGGCTATTTTGGTCCATTTGAGTGAAATTAGAAACAAAAAGGAGAGGAGCTTAAGGTGTAGCCGTATATGTGAGGAGAAAGGCTAAGAAAGTTTAAGTTTTAAGGGGGAAACCTAAAAACTACGTAGTTTTGATGATTGGGAGCTTAGGTTTTTAATATAAAAACAAGTGTTAAGGCTATTGAAAGGAGAGGCACGAAAATTCTAGAAGGAAGAAAGGAGAGAGGGAGTCTTCATGGGAAAGAAGAAGAAGAAGAAGAAGGAAAAGAGGTTAGGGCTTGTATTTTTCTTGCTTTAGAGAAGAGATGGAGAGTTCCTTGAGAAGGAAAAGGGAAGAGATGGTTTAAACTTCCATCAAAAGCCAAGATGAGAGAGAATTTCGTGGGTCTCTTTTCCAAGGTAAGAAATTGTGAATCCTTTTGGAATTATGGATAGGTTTTAGTGAAAATAGCTTAAGTTAGTTATGGGTAAAGTTAGATAGGCTTTTCTCCGTACTTTCCTCTCCTAGAAATGTTTAATTTGGGTTATTATCATGTTAATTTGGGTTATTATTGCTTAATGAAGGTGATAAGAGGTTATTAGAGCTAGAAGCAAGGTCAATTGACTCATTGCAAGGCTAAAGGATTAAGGTGGGTGATAATTTAATAGTTGAGATAATAAGCTACTTAATTGCTTTGAAGTAAATGTCATAAAATGTTTTCCTATGGTTTCCCAATTTTAATTGAATTGCTATTGTGATAATTTAAACTCATATGAAATGTTTTTGAGTGTAAAGACTTTGCGATAGTATGTGTGAATTGGTTTATCAAGAGAAAAAGATCCGAATGGGTGTTTTAAACGATTATGTGAAAGTGATTTTTGCCATTTGAGGCTAATGATTATAAATCGTTGTGAATTATATGATATACATGCTTGTTTGGGTTTGTGGTGGTCCCTCATGTGTGATAGGTGCATCTGTCAAAATTATAGCCTTCTCCCGGCTGCCCGCTAGTGGCAATGGAGCTCCTCACGGACTCCTTCATGTGTTCACGGCTACATATGACTGCTCTGCGGAAATGTGTAGTACGTCCTGTTTGGATCCACCCAAACTATCTTATATGTGATTATGTGATATGCTTATCTATGTTGTTTTTGTAAGTTATGTTATTTGATAAATGATTTTGATAAATTGGCTTATTGCTTTCTCTATGCTTATGTGAGCTTGATGTGTAATTGCTGGGATGAAATGAGTTTTTCAAAAAGGTTTTGATAAATTTATAAAGTTCTGATCATTGTGATATTGGTTTTGAAAACAAGGAGTTTTGATGAAGTCAAAGTGTTTGATCAATGTAAATTGGCCTTGATAAGTTTGAAAGATTTTTTATCAATCTAAAACTTTCTTTGAGAACGGAGAATAATGAACGTTTTTTCTTATGTCTTAATTATTAAGCTGTTACCCACTGAGTCGTCGAGCTTACACCCCTTTTCCCCTCCACAGGTGATGAGCGGGAATACGAGTTTCAGTATTTGGGATTGAGGCATCACTTCAATGTTTCTAGTTTAGAGTCATAGAAGTGAAGTATTAGGTTGCATTTTGAAAATTTGATTCAATATGTACTTCGCATTTGACATTTGGATTGTAATCGAGCTAAATGCCCTATAAAGCGTTGTAATAACTCAGATTGGTTATATAAATGCAAGAGTGTTGAGTTTTAATGTATTTTTGTGCAATTCATATATGTTTTATCACAATGTATTGTTGTATGGTTTGCATTTGACAAGAAGAAGGGAAATGTATTGTTTTATAGTTTGGATATGATTAGAGTTTTAAGAGTGTGTGGCTGCTATCATAGTTGATCCTTTGGAATTTTTGGATTGGGTGGTGTTTTGAGAGATTGAAGATTTAGGTTTATATGCAAGTACTTGAGTTAGATTGCATTGAATTGAAGATTGGATATGAATTTTTTAAAAGTTATGCTGTCAAATTTTTACAAAATTTTACAAAACCTTTGATGGTGATTTAGACCCCCTTAGCGTTTGAGTTAAATTGGGAAGTCTTCTTGAAGAATGTAACATACGTTTAGAGCTTTCTAATGGTGTATGGTATGCCTTAATTGGAGTTAGAAATAAAAACTTATAGGAGTTGAACCTATACCAGTTACTGTTCATGCTGCAAATTTTACTGTTTCATTAGTCCTTATATGAGTAAGTCATTTGAGTGAGTTTTTACCTCCTTTAATGATAGAATTGAGTTTTGCATCCTTAATAAAACTTGTAGAGCACTTTGTTATTTTTCCATTGAGGTATAATATGTACATTTTAGAATCTGGAGTAAGAAGTTATGACAATCGGAAGATAACTGTTAAAGTCATTTTTTATGTTTATTTTGCTTGTGAGCTTATGATGGCCTTGATGACTAAAGATTGAATTCATAGATTTGATTAACCATTTAAGTTGTAATTTGTGAATTTGGTGAGTTGAACTTGGTGTTTAAGGTGTTATGAAGTGTTTATACTTTAGAATAAGTTAAATTTGTGAAGAATGCAAGTGGTTATGAAGCTAGATTGAAGGTGAGTTGTTTGGAAGAGGTTTTGTAGTTGGGAAGAATGGCATGTCCGTTAAACGGACAGCCTCGGGTGCAAAAACACCCCTTAGCTTGCCCATGTCCATTAGACGGACTTGCATGTTCGTTTAACGGACATTCTCGAAGCAATTGGGACACTTTCACCCTAATGTGTCCGTTTAACGAACAGCTACGAGAAAGATGGTATTTTTGGACACTTTTAGAGGCCGAATCTCATTTTATGGTCTTCATGAGAGTTGTATATCTAGATGTCTTATTTCTAATGGTCAAAGAACGAACTCAATCCGACATCTGGAACTCAATCCGACATCTAGATTAAAAGTTATGGAAATCGCGCCAAAAGAGTTTCAATTTGATTTCGGGTGTGAACATAGTCTATTCTTTTGGGCATAACTCCCTCATCTGACCTCCAATTGAGGTGAGACTTGAACCATTAGTTTTCTAAGACATGTATCTTTCTCTCTATAAAAATTTGTACCATTTTGAGTTAAATTGAAAATGTTTGCATTAATGTAAGTGAGAGGTCGGTTTGGAGATCATATTTGGAGTATGAACTCTTTTAGGATTTTTGAGCATAACTTGAGTTATACAACTCCGTTTGAGGTGATTCTTGTTTTAAATCGATCATGAGACATAAGGCTACATTTTTTATGAATAAGTCAACCTATGATTTTGGTGTTTACATAGTGTGCACTCGCCACGAATGTGGAGTTACAGCTAAGGACCCTGCAAGGTTATAAGCTCAAAGCTTCAGGACTCCGAAAATTGGACTCTGGAAACGGGACCAATAGATGTGGAATTAAAGCAAGAGTAAGAGTGTTAGGTTATAAGAAATTGGGGTCCGGTCTCCGGATCGGGTTCCAACATTTATGGTATCAAAGCGCCGGAATTGAGATCTTACATGGGCGCATGTGTATGAGTTGCTCAGATGAAAAATTGTTAAGAGTTTGGGCTGACCGAATCAGTGAGGAAAATGAAAAAATTTTTATTGGATAAATGGAAATACAAAATAGCATATGGGTGATGCAATGTATGGCATTATGATGATATATCCCCGAACGTGAAATAGATGTAAATGTATGGACATGGCTTGTCTGAGGAAGACAAGGATATAAGTGAAAAAGGTGAGCTTAAAGTGAACAAGTGAAATGTATAGAAAACAAAGATTCTTATGGTCTTAAGAGTATGAAATCGGAACCTCAGTGGGTACAAGCTTATAATTTGAGTAATGAGTCGTTAAGTTTTCTTTTTCCGAATCAAGAAATAAAAACTTGTTTTTGAATCAAGAAAATAAAATGCTTTCAATTACTCGAAAAATGTTGCTTTTCTTGATTGTGAGTGATTTGAAAAATGTGCTACATGTTTGATATGTAAGTTGTGTAATGATTTTTCTTACATTTATAAATTGTGTGAAGATTTTTTTTAAAAATCAATGGTAAATTGATACATGTAAGATGTTATGTGAAGGAAAATGGGAAGATGATAGGAATGAAGGTGATATTAGTACAAGTCCAAGAAGGTTAAATTGTTATTATTGTGAGTATATGTATAATGACCCTTCATAATACACAAGTATATTAAGCATGTAGGTAATACATAGATATATATATATATACATGTAGAGATGATAGAGGAAGAAACTTATGACTTATTGGATAATCGTTAGTCATAGCTCCCATAGTCTAAAGTTTGAGGGGAAACTAAAGTAACATATGAAGGTGCTCATAATGATCATGTGAGAATAGATTGAAATTTGTTAAAGATGTCACAATGAGAAATAAATTGATTTAAGAAGAATATTGTTTGGGGTTAAATGGAGATCAATAAATTGGTAGATGGTTAAAATAGGTTGAATTTGATGACGCTACCCAAGCATGTGCAATAATAAGTATGTTCTTTACTCCTTTGAGTTTTATAAGTATGTTCTTTACTCCTTTGAGTTTTGGGTGTTTTGAATCATTATGACCTTGTAAGGAAGATAGAAATTGGTCTTCCTGAGGTATTACGACTAGTTGGTAATAAGTGATCGATTAAGATTGCATAAAGAGTATAGATGATGGTAGCAAGAAACCCTCTATTGAAGAAAATTTTTGTTAAGGATCAGATAGTCTATATTAAGGATGATCAATGAAAAAATTGATCATGAAGGAATATGTAATGGTTCGAAAGTGAGTACACTCCCTAGCAAAGCATCAAGCAGGGAGGTGGAATATGTTACAAAAATATAATTATGTATTTTTGTTTGATGAAAAGAGGTCATATGAGTGGATTCTTGAATCTATGGAGACATGAATTTGCTAGTATAAGGAGTATGTACATTCAAGTTACATTATGTGAAAGTATGTTGAGGAGATATTGATTTCTAATATGAGGAGTATATAGGTTCGTGTTTTATCATGTGTAAGTATGTCAGGGAGATACAAATCTGTCTTGATGAATGTCTTAAAATCAAGAAATTAAGTCTGTAAATAAATTACAATGTGTGGAGGAATTTGTATGAATGAGAAAACATGAGAATAAATCCAAGAGAGATTTGAGAAAATACAATGAATGGAGAAAAATCATTCGCGGAAGGAAGTCAAGTAGGCTATTGAAAAGAAAGTGAGACAATGTACCTCATTAAGGATCAGTTATTTAAGGAATCATGAGGGCTAATAAGGAGATATATGAAATTTGATATAAATTACTTGAGTTAACAAATGCCTAATAGCACTATGGTATTGGAGACTAAAGAGATTCAAGATTTGATGTTGTATTAAAGACATTCGAAGAATTGAGAAAAATAGTTTGAATACATGAAGAAAAATTTGTAAAGCGTATGAATAAAGCGAGTAAAAAAATTTTTGAAGGAACTATACTGAGGTAAATTATATCATATAGATTTGGGAGGTTTTATAATATGCACTGATGTTGTATAAGACATTTGACTGAAATCCAATGCAACGTAACAAAATGATTTCATATGTATGGAGAAAATTGAAGTCCTACGAGTTGACTTTTTGATACATAATTTAGAACTGCTACATTAATGATTATTTTGAAAGTTTGAAGACATTATATGTACAGGAATATCTCCAATATAAATATGCAAGTGCAGATCGTAAAAGTTTGAGCCAATCAATGAATTGGGAGAAGTAGTTATAAGACGCAGGAGATTGATATAAATACCGAAAGGCTGTGATTGTTCTAACGAGAAAGTCCAAGTGAAGCTAAGTGGTATGTAAGATGCCTTAAGTAGAAATGCGATGTAACATCCCGTTACTATCATTAAGGGTATTATGGTAATTATGGGACGAACTGATAGGATTTCACTGCATACACCGATCGAGCATGCTCTCGGCCTCTAATCATGAGGATGGTCTACCGCACATGCATATATTCATAGGTACATGCATTCATGATTTTTTGGTATTTAATTGTAAATTAGAATTGACTGGAAACTGACTGAATTGTGGGGGACTGATTGAGAAATTAGAGTAATTAAGTGTAATTGACTGATTTAATACTGTTTATGAGTGATTGGTAATTTATAGAGGCTTATAGGAAATTTTCGTGAAATTCGGGAGAAAATGCCCGGACCGAAAATTTTTGGATGACTGTATAAAATGATTTCATTTTGGATTTTTAATTTACTGATTTCGGTTATATTGTGATTTATTTTATTGCGATGCCATGTGGATATTAGTAGAACTGTTCTGGTAGTGCGCCTTTATCGTGGAATACCTGTCGGGTGTCCCGATGTGTACCCTACGGTAAGGGGGCGCTACATGCGATATTGAAGTTATCAGAACTAATGCAAGGAAAGCATAAAATAGAGGGTTTAGTTTACCCCAAATTAAGGATTAAAGGATTATGAGATTGAAAACAGATATGAATGTCAAGTTTAAATGAGAAGAAACATATAGGGTGAATGAATAAGAAGTATATGAAATCAATAAAGATGCTTGAGTTGAAAGAATTGCATATGAGATTGAGGCAATAGATAGAGTTATTCGAAGGATCATGATTGTATAAGTGAGTACTAAGCAGGTAAAGCTAATGTTATGATCAGATGCATGGGATAGAGATATTAATAGCAATGTTTCATAAATTTGGATGTTGAGGTTATTAAATCTAGTGCAGTAAAGAGTGTAGAGTGTGAAAATTGAATTTTAGGCAAAATGTTTAATCACTGAAAGTTTAGATCAGTTCATATGAACCAAGCCCAAATTTAAGATTCAGCAATTGTGAATCTTACTAAGAAATTAGAAATGAGTATGAATTTTGAGTTCGAGTAGGAAAAATGATACTGGGTAATTGAGATAAGAAGTATGCGTACCGGCAAAGATGATTAAGCAAAGAGACTGTGAGAAAAGTAATGGTGATTTTAAGTTATACATCCTAGAAGAAATATGTTAAGTGACTGAAAGTCTGAATTATCAACGATTTTAACTGTCGGAGATATGTTTAAAGTTTATAGTTCAGAGTTTGTAGGAACATGAGATCAATGTATGGTACTATTTGAATTTAAGCATCACAATCGTTGTTATAGTGTTTTCAATAGAATACTGTATGAGGAGTTAGAAGATAGAAAGAGTCATCGCTTTTGTATTATGATGAGTAAGGCTTAAAAATGATTGAATGTCAGATCGATTGAAGAGGTATTAGAAATTAAGTGATCCAGAAAGATGAATGAATTATGTGAATTCACGGCAAAGATATGGAATACGGGAGATTGACATAAGAGTTATATGAACTGAGACTAAAGTGATGTGAATTATTAAGTGAAAACTGAATTGCCTCTGAAGATATCACCTTGCTCAGGTGTGCCCAAGTTAGGAAAAAGAATTCGCTAAGTCATTATGAATTAGTTCGTATGATAGTATTATGAGTTATGAGTTAATGCTACTGATACAAGGATTCAAAATATGATATATGTGAGTTTGTTAAGGAAATATTGATGTGATAAGATTATGGTGTTATCAACAAAAGAAGTGGGAAAAAAAATTTAAGTGATCTGAAACACAAAGAGGAACTAGTTAAGAAAGTAAATGATCAAATAACGAATTGAAAGATCGACTGTGTCTACTGAATACTATATTTTGAAAGAAAGTTTTTTAGTGATGAAGTTAAATGAGAAAGGGAGGAGCATCCTACACTCCTATTCAACTCGATAAGAAATATTGGTGTTTGAATTTGATATGGATGATATTCAAGATAAGAGGTGAAAAACATTATGAATATGTGTGGTGAAAAATTTGGATATGAGAATGAATAGGATTATTTGGAAGACATAAGTAAAGAAATAGTATTGCTTGACGTTTGCTTAAGTATGAATTTTCGAGGACGAAATTCTTTTAAGAGGGGGAGAAATGTTGGCCCCCTAATTTTTTTATTTATTTAAGCATGTCTAAATTATTTTGAGGTATTATCTAGATTATTTGGAGGTGTTAGCTCTTAAGAAAATGGAAATTAAATGATGGAATAAGTTTAAATTAGAGTGGAGTAAGTTGTTAGAAATGAAATGAATAAGTTGAAGTAAGGGCTTTTTGGGTAGATCATAATTGTGTTTAAACACTAAGGCATTGAAGGAGGGCTATTTTGGTCCATTTGAGTGAAATTAGAAACAAAAAGGAGAGGAGCTTAAGGTGTAGCCGTATATATGAGGAGAAAGGCTAAGAAAGTTTAAGTTTTAAGGGGGAAACCTAAAAACTACGTAGTTTTGATTATTGGGAGCTTAGGTTTTTAATATGAAAACAAGTGTTAAGGCTATTGAAAGGAGAGGCATGAAAATTCTAGAAGGAAGAAAGGAGAGAGGGAGTCTTCGTGGGAAAGAAGAAGAAGAAGAAGAAGAAGAAGAAGAAGAGGAAGAAGAAGAAGAAGAAGGAAAAGAGGTTAGGGCTTGTATTTTTCTTGGTTTAGAGAAGAGATGGAGAGTTCCTTGAGAAGGAAAAGGGAAGAGATGGTTTAAACTTCCATCAAAAGCCAAGAGGAGAGAGAATTTCGTGGGTCTCTTTTCCAAGGTAAGAAATTGTGAATCCTTTTGGAATTATGGATAGGTTTTAGTGAAAATAGCTTAAGTTAGGTATGGGTAAAGTTAGATAGGCTTTTCTCCATACTTTCCTCTCCTAGAAATGTTTAATTTGGGTTATCATCATGTTAATTTGGGTTATTATTGCTTAATGAAGGTGATAAGAGGTTATTAGAGCTAGAAGCAAGATCAATTGACTCATTGCAAGGCTAAAGGATTAAGGTGGGTGATAATTTAATAGTTGAGATAATAAGCTACTTAATTGCTTTAAAGTAAATGTCATAAAATGTTTTCCTATGGTTTCCCAATTTTAATTGAATTGCTATTGTGATAATTTAAACTCATATGAAATGTTTTTGAGTATAAAGACTTTGTGATAGTATGTGTGAATTGGTTTATCAAGAGAAAAAGATCCGAATGGGTGTTTTAAACGATTATGTGAAAGTGATTTTTGCCATTTGAGGCTAATGATTATGAATTTTTGTGAATTATATGATATACATGCTTATTTGGGCTTGTGGTGGTCCCTCATGTGTGATAGGTGCACCTGTCAAAATTATAGCCTTCTCCCAGCTGCCCGGTAGTGGCAATGGAGCTCCTCACGGACTCCTTCATGTGTTCACGGCTATATATGACCGCTCTGCGGAAATGTGTAGTACGTCCTGTTTGGATCCACCCAAACTATCTTATATGTGATTATGTGATATGCTTGTCTATATTGTTTTTGTAAGTTATGTTGTTTGATAAATGATTTTGATAAATTGACTTATTGCTTTCTCTATGCTTATGTGAGCTTGATGTGTAATTGCTGGGATGAAATGAGTTTTTCAAAAAGGTTTTGATAAATTTATAAAGTTCTGATCATTGTGATATTGGTTTTGAAAACAAGGAGTTTTGATGAAGTGAAAGTGTTTGATCAATGTAAATTGGCCTTGATAAGTTTGAAAGATTTTTTATCAATCTAAAAGTTTCTTTGAGAACGGAGAATAATGAACGTTTTTGCTTATGTCTTAATTATTTAGTTGTTACCCACTGAGCCGTCGAGCTCACACCCCTTTTCCCCTCCGCAGGTGATGAGCGGGAATACAAGTTTCAGTATTTGGGATTGAGACATCACTTCAACGTTTCTAGTTTAGAAGTCATAGAAGTGAAGTATTAGGTTGCATTTTGAAAATTTGATTCAATATGTACTTCGGCATTTGACATTTGGATTGTAATCGGGCTAAATGCCCTAGAAAGCGTTGTAATAACTCAGATTGGTTATATAAATGCAAGATTGTTGAGTTTTAATGTATTTTTGTGCAATTCATATATGTTTTATCACAATGTATTGTTGTATGGTTTGCACTTGACAAGAAGAAGGGATAACTGTTAAAGTCATTTTTTATGTTTATTTTGCTTGTGAGCTTATGATGGCCTTGATGACTAAAGATTGAATTCATGGATTTGATTAACCATTTAAGTTGTAATTTGTGAATTTGGTGAGTTGAACTTGGTGTTTAAGGTGTTATGAAGTGTTTATACTTTAGAATAAGTTAAATTTGTGAAGAATGCAAGTGGTTATGAAGTTAGATTGAGGGTGAGGTGTTTGGAAGAGGTTTTGTAGTTGGGAAGAATGGCATGTCCGTTAAACGGACAGCCTCAGGTGCAAAAACACCCCTTAGCCTGCCCATGTCCGTTAGACGGACTTGCATGCCCGTTTAACGGACATTCTTGAAGCAATTGGGACACTTTCACCCTAATGTGTCCGTTTAACAGACAGCTACGGAAAAGATGGTGTTTTTGGACATTGATAGAGGCCGAATATCGTTTTATGGTCTTCATAAGAGTTGTATATCTAGATGTCTTATTTCTAATGGTCAAAGAACGAACTCAATCCGACATCTGGATTAAAAGTTATGGAAATCGCGCCAAAAGAGTTTCAATTTGATTTCGGGTGTGAACATAGTCTATTCTTTTGGGCATAACTCCCTCATCCGACCTCCAATTGAGGTGAGACTTGAACCATTAGTTTTCTAAGACATGTATATTTCTCTCTATAAAAATTTGAACCATTTGGAGTTAAATTTAAAATGTTTGCATTAAAGTAAGTGAGAGGTCGGTTTGGAGATCATATTTGGAGTATGAGCTCTTTTAGGCTTTTTGAGCATAACTTGAGTTATACAACTCCGTTTGAGGTGATTCTTGTTTTAAATCGATCACGAGACATAAGGCTACAATTTTTATGAATAAGTCAACCTATGATTTTGGTGTTTACATAGTGTGCACTCGCCACCAATGTGGAGTTACAACTAAGGACCCTGCAAGGTTATAAGCTCAAGGCTTCAGGACTCCGAAAATTGGACTCTGGAAACGGGACCAATAGATGTGGAATTAAAGCAAGAGTAAGAGTAAGAGTGTTAGGTTATAAGTAGTTGGGGTCCGGTCTCCGGGTCGGGTTCCAACAGAAAATTAGTTTTGGGCATCGTCTCCACCAAATGCATCATCACAACGTACGCATCATCTTCGGCGGAGGCTGCTGCACCACCTAGCTCACTGATAGAGGGAGTGTCCGTTGAGTCATCACCACCATCCATCAAAAATGTTAGTTCATGTGCCCACATTGAGCTACAGGATTATAACAATAGTCCTTAATGAGTTTGTAAGCTTCCTGCATATCTCAGTGATTATTATATGTGTCTGTCGGCCCGTGTCCTTGACCTCATTCTGTTGTCCATCTCTCCATCATCTTCTTCATGTACGCAATTATGTCACATGTAATCACTTCTCACCTGGCCACTCAAAGTTTCTAGCTGCTGTTACTGTAGGATATGAGCCTTGGTGTAACATCCCGTTACTGCGAGCAAGGATATTTTGGTAATTATGAGTTAGACTGATAGACTGCACTGCATTCACTGATTGAATATGTTACTGGCCTCTAATTATAGAGGAATTGATTTCTTATATATGCATTTAATTATAGTACATGCATTCATGATTTTTTGACATTTTAATTGTGATTTGGAACTGCCTGAACTGATTGGAACTGACTGAATTGTGACTGACTGAGAAACGAATGACAGATTTAAAATAGTGAAAGAGTGACTGGCAATTGATAGTCGCTTATAGGAAATTTCTGGGAAATTCGGGAGAAAATGCCCGGATCGGAAATTTTGGAGGGATCCACTGATTGACTGCATAGTACTGAAAGAACTGTCCAATGGCAAAGGAAAAATTAGGATTTTACTGATAGGAAATAAATATGTTGAGCCATTGAAATTTAAAAACTGAAATTTGGACTGATATGGAGACTGAGGTCTATAAATACTAGGGTTGAATGAAATTTGGGGGAAAACCTAAAACATTTCCTTTCTTCTTCTCTCCTTCGACGGCGATTTCGAGTTCCTCCATAAGTAAGGATTTTTTTTATTCTTTCTTATGGGTTTTCTTCTCATTGTGCTAAACTAACTGATTTATTATGATTGATGAAGGATTGATAAGTTATTGAGTGGATAATCGTTGGTTTTGAAAGATTTTAGGGTTACGGTGAAATCAGTGGAGAAATCGTCGATTGGTAAGTATTTTTGTGTTTAATGTTGTTTTTAATGGTTTCTATAGCATTCATGGCATTTATTAGGGTTGATATGGGTAGATGGGAGTGTTTAATGGAGATTGGTATGTGTATTAATGGCGGAAATCGATTGGAGAAGACGATCGGTCGCCGCGTCATGACGAAAGCACGAAGCTTTGTGTTTCGTCATGACGAATAAGTTGATTTAAATTAAATGTATTGGTCGCGACGATGCAGTGACGTCGCGACGAAAGTGGAAAAAGGCCACGTCGCGACGAGTCTCTCGGTTAACGTCGCGCGAGCCGCAGGGGACGACGCCTGGCATGAAAGCGTGTTTCTTAAGCGGCGAAGGCCGCAAGGTCGCGATTTGAGTAATGGCGATTCATTGATTTAATTGTGGTTCTATCTTACTTAATTGGGCATAGTTTATGGTGTAGACCTCCGATTGAGGTGATTCTCGATTCACTTAGAACTAGGGAAAGAGGTCTACCTCTGAGGAGATATTAAGAGTTGGAATTTAATTAAAATGGCACTGATTCTTGAGATTAAGGTTAATTATAGGTTATAGTGTGATCTAAGTACTGAATTAAGACAATTGGAGTTCTAATTGAGATTTTCACTGTATAATTTGGCCAATGGATAGGAAATTGTTATAGGAAGTATGAATTGAGAAAATTGAACTGAACTGAGGATTGAACTAAATCAGTGTTGATCTAATTGAGTGAAGAGTTGAGATCGATCATAGGATAACGAAATGGGGTTTTAGCACCGGAAATCGTGTTCATGCATTGGACATAATTTCATAGAGACATATGCATTACTGTACTGTTTAATTGACCAATTAGTAATGGACTGTACCTTACTGTTATAAAGGCACCGTTGGACCATCGTTCCACGGACATTGCTGGGACTTCTAGGCAGTAGCTCGGAAGTTACAGATGAGTAACCTTAATGGTTTCTCAAATTCTTGAGTGTCTAAATGTTCACTGTAAATTACTTGATAACGTGAAGTACATGATTACTGAATTATATGTGATTGGATTGCACTGTATTATTATTGAAATGTATATGACTGAGTTGTATGCTCTTACTGTATAGAACTGAATAATGTGAATTTCACTGTATGACTGCATGACTACTGGAAAGGGGTACGATCGAATTGTATGTGTTATCAGTATTGATAGGATTATCAATCACCGAAGTTATCGATTCGTTACCTTCGGGCTTTATAGCCATACACTGTGACTTACTGAATCATTGAATACTGAATTACTGAATATTGCACTGCATGCATAAATGCATGATCAGATAATGGACGTGTCCCAAGTTGCTAATCTCACTGAAAAGAGTCTAGAGCTCGAACACTATACTGTCCGAGCTTAGCCCGAGGGGAGAAATCACGCGGCCCCCATCAAGCATCGATCGAGCACTTGGGCACAACACTGAATAACCGGAAAGAGTCTCATATGCATTATATACATGACTGATTGAATTGCTGAATTGTATGACGATTACTGAACCGAGTGATGCCATGATTTACTGTAAATTGTGATGTGATACTGTGAACTGTATTATGCTACTGTAATATTGCTACTGATAATGTATATTGATATAGATTATCGTATAATCGTTATGTAAACCGTGCTACACTCATCAGTATTAAGATATCAGATCTTGTTGTAAATTGTATAGATTATCAGAAACTGTTATATAATATCAGTAAATTAATATTATCAGATCGTCTTTGTCGCATTTGCGTAATGCATGATTTAGTGAACCATCGATGATGGTTTTCACCGAGTTCGCAAACTCACCCAACATTGCAATTATTTTCAGAATCGAAGAGTACCCGCTTAGCAAAACGGGAGTATGGCGCAGATTCAAGTGAAGGTCGAAGTCGGGATCGGTTCGTATGCGCATTGCATGTCTTTACTTTTGTACTAAAGTGTTTATTTGTATTTGTAAGTTAACCTCAGTGGCTTTTGAAAATGTGTATATCCAGTTGGATATGATTGAATGAGTACCAAATTTGGATATAGAATTCCGCGCATATGTTATAAAAAGTAATGTATTGATTTCTGAGCGAGTGGTTAGCACGCCACCCTCGTGGGTCAAGGACTCGGATATCACCCACGATATCGGGTTCGGGTCTCGCGGGAGTGGGGTGTTACATTTAGGTATCGAGCCCGTAAATACAATCTTACATGGGCGCTCAAAATGTGTCAAGTGCATGCATCTAAGTCATGTCACAATGAGCAAGGACAACTAATCCCTGGTCTAGCATATGAGTCACATGCATGAGCATGTAGCAGTCGTTTAAGCAGTTAGAAACAGTGAGGAAAATGAAAGGAGAAATATGATAGAAATGGAAAGAGTTCAAGCGAATATGGTGATGAAAATACAGTATTCCCTGATAGAGAGGAGTTACCACTGGGATTGATTACCGTGACGAGAATGATGAATAATGATTTATGATTGTGAGTGATTGTACTGAATGTGTTGCTAATGTGCATGCTTGTGATTGTGAATCAGTGTATAGTATTACGAATAAGTGTTCTGATAGTAACCAGCGAGTGAAGTGATAATATATGTGCCAGTGACTGTGTAAGTGTTAGTGCATGCCTAGCATGATTCTAAGCGGTGAATAAACCGTTGTGATTGGAGCAATTAGTGATCATAGCTTTAAGCTCATATCAGTGAAAAAGGGAATAGTGCATACCCAGAGGGCTCTCCTATCCCTAAAGTGAGTGGGCAGTAGTGCATACCCTGAGGGCTCTCCTACTTGCCGAAATTGTGATCAATGTGAAAGTGATTACGCTCAGTCACAACAATAACATAGAGAATTTGCATACCTCGTGCATCTGACTGTGTAGTGGAATCGAGAATGCTTGTGATGTGTGACAATTGGAAAGTGACTATGAGTATCGAAGATCGATTAAATGCATTTAAAAGTGAAGTAAATAAACTGGCATAGTTGAGGAAATTGTAAAGCACGTAAGTTTCATAAGAGTGGATCTAAATCTGATCGAATGAATAGTGAATGATTTAGTATTTGAGTATGACTTACTGGGAGACTTAATGATGATAGAGGTATCGATAAAATGCGAAATTTTTTAGGAATATATGTATACGGGATTTGGATTTAATTGGAACTGACTGAAGGTTGAATGCGTCCAAACTGTGTCAAAGATTTTCTGGCATTAGCTTAGCCAAAATGTTTGAAGAAAATGTGTGAATAGTATGACTGATGATTGTGAAAGAGACATTTGGAGAACTGTTCAGCTTAAGTATTAATCATATTGTATTAAATTGGAGATTTGGCAATAGTTAGTGAAATGTCCCCAAAAAGGTTAAGAGGCAATTTGTTGATATAGTGCAAAGTGATTCTATGTATTTGGGGGCAGGTATGACTTCATGAACTCTACTGTGACTAATTATCTGAAATTGTTGTACTGAGTGTTGCTGTGAGAGCTTGGAGATTTTAAATTGTACATAAATGTTTATGGATATGCAAATCAATGATGATCGAGATATTTTGAGAATGTGAGTGATTCGCAAAGAGAGTAAATGGATTGAGTAGAAATTCAATAGTGTATAAGTGTGTTATTATCAAATGATAACTGTCAAATTGGTAAAGGGTAAAAAGAAAGTAGTATGAGTTATCGAAATTCCAAATCAACTGTGTATAAAAGGACTGGCAAAACAAATTGGTGATTCAGGAAAATTGCAAACCGTATGGGGAAGTTTAAATGGGAGTTAACTTTCGAGGAAATGATATTTATAACTGTATTGTGGAGTATGTGTTTTACTGCTAAAGAAACTGTTAGAGAAATCTCTAAGATCCATTGAAGTGTTGTGTTTCAACAAGAATATACCGAAAGAGTAAAAAAAAAAAAGTTTAGAGTGTGGAATCGAATAGTACTTTGTGGGGGTAACTAACAGATGTGACTGCTGAGGCAAATGTGAGGATGATATCCTTGGAGTCAGTTGAGATTGACTGAACATAGTCGAAGACTATGATTGATTTGAGTTAATGAAGATAGTGAAGTGAATCTATAATAATAATAGATTGGTAAAGTGGTTTAAAATCTAACGGATGGTTCTGATTTACAAAATGTTCTATGGACTGGACTAAGAGGTATGATAAATGTCTTTCTGATACTGAATGTAAGGATTTGCGAATAATTATCAGGATATGAGTGAGAATCAGAATAGAAAAGAGCGGCTCAATTCTCCTGTCCTCTTGATTAACCGTATATGAAATTTCGAGGACGAAATTTTAATTAGGAGGGGTGAATTGTAACATCCTGTTACTGCGAGCAAGGATATTTTGGTAATTATGAGTTAGACTGATAGACTGCACTGCATTCACTGATTGAATATGTTACTGGCCTCTAATTATAGAGGAATTAATTTCTTATATATGCATTTAATTATAGTACATGCATTCATGATTTTCCGGCATTTTAATTGTGATTTGGAACTGCCTGAACTGATTGGAACTGACTGAATTGTGACTGACTGAGAAACGAATGACTGATTTAAAATAGTGAAAGAGTGACTGGCAATTGATAGTGGCTTATAGGAAATTTCCGGGAAATTCGGGAGAAAATGCCCGGACCAGAAATTTTGGAGGACCGATGATTATTTGCGATAAGATCTTGAAAGAACGTCCCAATGGCAAAGGAAAATTTAGGATTTTACTGATAGGAAATAAATATGTTCAGCCATTGAAATTTAAAAACTGAAATTTGGACTGATATGGAGACTGAGGTCTATAAATACTAGGGTTGAATGAAATTTGGGGGAAAACCTAAAACATTTCCTTTCTTCTTCTCTCCTTCGACGGCGATTTCGAGTTCCTCCATAAGTAAGGATTTTTTTTATTCTTTCTTATGGGTTTTCTTTTCATTGTGCGAAACTAACTGATTTGTTGTGATTGATGAAGGATTGAGAAGTTATTGAGTGGATAATCGTTGGTTTTGAAAGATTTTAGGGTTACGGTGAAATCAGTGGAGAAATCGTCGATTGGTAAGTATTTTTGTGTTTAATGTTGTTTTTAATGGTTTCTATAGCATTCATGGCATTTATTAGGGTTGATATGGGTAGATGGGAGTGTTTAATGGAGATTGGTATGTGTATTAATGGCGGAAATCGATCGGAGAAGAAGATCGGACCGCCGCACGTCGCGACGAGCACAGAAGCTTTTGGGCTTCGTCGCGACGAATAAGTTGATTTAAATTAAATGTATTGGTCGCGACGATGCGTGGCGTCGCGACGAAAGCGAGAAAAAGGGCCACGTCGCGACGAGTCTCTGGCTAACGTCGCGGCGAGCCGCAAGGGGACGTACGCCGCGGAGAGCGTGCTTCACGCCTCGGCGAGCGTGTTTCTTCGCGCGGCGAAGGCCGCAAGGTCGCGACGAGTAACTGATTCATTGATTTAATTGTGGTTCTATCTTACTTAATTGGGCATAGTTTATGGTGTAGACCTCCGATTGAGGTGATTCTCGATTCACTTAGAACTAGGGAAAGAGGTCTACCTCTGAGGAGATATTGAGAGTTGGAATTTAATTGAAATGGCACTGATTCTTGAGATTAAGGTTAATTATAGGTTATAGTGTGATCTAAGTACTGAATTAAGACAATTGGAGTTCTAATTGAGATTTTCACTGTATAATTTGGCCAATGGATAGGAAATTGTTATAGGAAGTATGAATTGAGAAAATTGAACTGAACTGAGGATTGAACTAAATCAGTGTTGATCCAATTGAGTAAAGAGTTGAGATCGATCATAGGATAACGAAATGGGGTTTTAGCACCAGAAATCGTGATCATGCATTGGACATAATTTCATAGAGACATATGCATTACTGTACTGTTTAATTGACCAATTAGTAATGGACTGTACCTTACTGTTATAAAGGCACCGTTGGACCGTCGTTCTACGGATATTGCTGGGACTTCCAGGCAGTAGCTCGGAAGTTACAGGTGAGTAACCTTAATGGTTTCTCAAATTCTTGAGTGTCTAAATGTTCACTGTAAATTACTTGATAACGTGAAGTACATGATTACTAAATTATATGTGATTGGATTGCACTGTATTATTATTGAAATGTATATGACTGAGTTGTATGCTCTTACTGTATAGAACTTAATAATGTGAATTTCACTGTATGACTGCATGACTACTGGAAAGGGGTACGATCGAATTGTATGTATTCTATGTATTGGATAGATTATGAATCACCGAAGTTATCGATTCATCGTTACCTCGGGCTTTATAGCTATACACTGTGACTTACTGAATCACTGAATACTGAATTACTGAATATTGCACTGCATGCATAAATGCATGATCAGACAATGGACGTATCCCAAGTTGCTAATCTCACTGAAAAGAGCCTAGAGCTCGAACATCGCATCGTCCGGCTTAGCCCGGGGAGAAATCCCGACGCGTCCCCCATCTGTTCGATCGAGCACTTGGGCACAACACTGAATAACCGGAAAGAGTCTCATATGCATTATATACATGACTGATTGAATTGTTGAATTGTGTGACGATTACTGAACCGAGTGATGCCATGATTTATCAGAATTGTGATGTGATATCGTGGAATCAGATATGCTATCGTAATATTGCTCACGACATCAGATAATCGATATAGATTATCGTACACTATTATGTAAACTGTGCTACGCCATCAGATTAAGATATCAGATATCGTTGTAAATTGTATAGATTATCAGAAATCGTTATATAATATCAGAAATTAATATTATCAGATCGTCAGACGCAATTTTCGTAATGCATGATTTAGTGAACCATCGATGATGGTTTTCACCGAGTTCGCAAACTCACCCAACATTGCAATTATTTTTCAGGAATCGAAGAGTACCCCGTTAGCAAAACGGGAGTATGGCGCAGGATTCAAGTGAAGGTCAGAAGTCGGGATCGGTTCGTGTCTGCATTGCATGTCTTTACTTTTGTACTAAAGTGTTTATTTGTATTTGTAAGTTAACCTCAGTGGCTTTTGAAAATGTGTATATCCAGTTGGATATGATTGAATGAGTACCAAATTTGGATATAGAATTATGCGCATATGTTATAAAAAGTAATGTACTGATTTCTGAGCGAGTGGTTAGCACGCCACCCTCGTGGGTCAAGGACTCGGATATCACCCACGATATCGGGTTCGGGTCTCGCAGGAGTGGGGTGTTACACTTGGAGTTATAAAGAGGCCACTCAGGACCCTTGTTGGTGTGAAGCGATGAAGAAAGAAATCGATGCGTTGGAGAGAGACAACACCTGGACACTTGCGGACCTCCCTCCAAGTAAACATGTTTTAGGGTGTAAATGGGTTTGCCACATTAAATACAACTTTGACGGTACCATCAAGTGTTACAAGACTTATCTTGATATATTTGGAAATGATCAAGTTATCGGTATTGATTACATTGTAACTTTTGCTCCTTTTGCAAAAATGGTTAATGTTCATATCTTGTTAGCTATTGCTATGGTCAAAGGTTGGGAGTTATATCAGTTAGATATTAATAATGCATTTCTTTACGGGGACTTGCAAAAGGAAGTGTATATAAAGCTCCCACATGATTTCTCTTCTTCTACTTCTATGAAAGTGTGCAAACTTCGTAAGTCAATTTATGGCCTTCATCAATCTCCTCGTAGCTGGTTTGTTAAACTTGCTTTCTGTTGGAACCCCTCCTCGGTGAGTCGCGTGCCCGACATCCAACGTGACATCCGGACGCGCATCTCACGAGGGAGGGATTCCTCACCACGAAAGAAACTTCAAATTGAACTTAATTTATTGTCATCCGAACAAAACTTGCTAGATTCACCCTAATTATCCACAAGTAAAATTAATTTGCTTAGGGCCCATAACTAAATTCGATTCCTAAACTAAAAGGAAATTCCATATCTCTAGGGCGAATAGAAACGAACCTCACTTCAATCGGATCCCCAAAAATTCTAAGATTTATATGAAAGGGTAGGAAATTTTTCTTATAAAACCAATGCTTCAAAAGTCGAGTGAATCGGAAGCCAAACAAAAAAAAATTACAAGCAAAAGAGTAAGAGGAGGACATTCAAAGATTAGGCGTGGGCATGTTTAAGAAATTTAGAAACTAGGCGTGGCCACGCCTAAGGATGAAATCTGGATCTGTAGGAAAATTTCAGACTTTACAAAATCATAACTTTTGCTCCCATACTCCTTAGCCATAACAAGAGTCATTATTTGCTTCAAAATTTCAGCCCAAAACTAAGTTTTCCTACACAATGTCAAAAGTTTGAAAATTCATATCTTTTAGCACACAAGTCGAAACATGAAACATTATACCTCGTTGGAAAGATAAAAAGAAGATCTACAAGTTTCATGAAGATAACAAAAATCAATTCAATCATTAAAGAGGGTAAAAACCCACTTGAAGTTTCAGCCTAAAAACTAGCCAATGGAACAGTAATTTTGCAGCATGAACAATAACAGCAATCTTCAAATGCTCATAACTTCTTACTCCCATATTCAAACATTGCAAATCATACATCAAATTATAAGAGGAGAAGATAAGCTACATTTTTCGTGAAGAATGCAAAAGCCAGATCAGTCTCTAAGAGGGTGAAAAAGTCTTCCAAAGTTGCTGCAAAATTTCAGTCCCTCCTGTACAATAGCTGAAACCTTTCCATTCTCATAACTTTTTCATCCTAAGTCCAATTGTGACAAATTTTATGTCGTTGGAAAGCTCTAATCATGCTCTACATTCTTCAAGAAGACCATCCAAACCAATTCAAGCTCTAAGCCACTCTAAAATTGAATGGAAGTTGCTGCCCAATTAACTGTTGGAATTCCTCCCTCGTGAGATGCACGTCCAGATGTCACGTAGGACGTCGGGCACGCAACTGTGCGCGTCCAGATGTCACGTAGGACGTCGGGCACGCGACTCATCAGGGAGGGGTTCCAACACTTTCACTCGGCACCCTTATGGGTTCATTTAGTCTCATGTTGACCATACTTTATTTATTTACCATCGAGGTGACATTTTTCTTGTGGTTTTGGTTTAAGTTGATGATTTTATATTGTCTAGCAACAATTTTGCTATGTGTGTAGCTTTCAAGAAATATTTGAACTTGTTTTCAGATTAAAGATTTGGGTGTTTTAAAGTATTTTCTCAGTATAGAGGTGGCCCGTAATCCTGAGGGCATTTTTTATCATAGTGGAAATATGCAATAGATATCTTGTGTGAACCTTGACTTTCTACTACTAAACCTACATCTTTTCCCATGGAACAAAACTATAATCTGGCCAAGGCTTCAGGTTCTCTTCTTGACGATCCCATGTGGTACCGTCGCCTAGCAGCTTGTATTGTGTACTTGACTATTACTTGCCCTGAAATCAACTATTATGTTCACTTATTGTCACAGTTCTCCAGGCATCACGTAAAGAACATCTTGATGAAGCATATTGTGTTCTTTGTTATTTCAAAGGGAACCCAGGACAAGGTGTATTTCTCTGATCTGATAATGCTCTCCAATTGTATGTTTATAGTGATGTTGATTGGGCTACCTGCCCGTTGACTCTTTGGTCCCTCACTGGCTATTTTGTGTTACTTTAGTTTAAACGTAGCTATTAATGCTTCATTCTGCCCCAAACTTAGCTCAACATTTAGTGCTCTCAGTTAAACTAGATTTGGTAACCTTGCTGCTTGAATTTGTGCTACACTATTATTGGATTTCCTGCTTAATGCATCAGCTACAACATTAACCTTAATTAGATAGTACTCTATCGTGCAATCATAATCCTTAAGTAACTTAATCCACCTCTTTTGTCTCATATTAAATTTCTTTTGACTCAACAAATATCTTAAACTTCAATGATTTGTAAAAATTTGAAATGTTTCACCATATAAATAATGTATCCAAATTTTTAGAGCAAATACTACTAAGCAAGCTCTAAATCATGAACTGGATAATTGAACTCAAAAGGCCTTAACTGTCTCAAAGCATAAGCAATCACTTTACCATATTACATCAAAACACACCCTAACCCTTGGTGTGAAGTATCACTATATATAACATACCCTCCAGATCTAGATGGAATAGCCAACATTGGTGTTGTAGTTAAGCAATGTTTTAACTCCTCAAAGCTCCTTTGACATTCATCAGTCCATTAAAAAGGTATGTTCTTCCTTAAAAGCTTTGTCAAAGGGGCTAAGATCAATAAAAACCCCTCAACAAACTTCCTGCAATAACCTACTAGCCCAAGAAAACTCCAAATCTTTGACACATTTCTAGGTGCTTTCCACTTCATCATTGCCTCAACTTTCTTTGGGTCTACCTGTATGCCCTGTCCAAATACTATATGACCTAAGAACACCACCTGATCAAGTCAAAATTCACATTTATTAAACTTGACATACAATTGCTTCTCTTTCATTATATGTAACATTAACCTCAAATGCTCATAATGTTCCTCTCTACTCCTCGAATATGTTAAGATATCGTCTATAAATACAATAAAAAATGATCTAAGTAAGGTTGGAATACTTTATTTTTCAATGTCATAAAGGTGGTTGGAGCATTTGTCAACCCAAAAGGCATCACTAAAAAGTTGAAGTGTACATATATGGTTCTAAATGCACTCTTTGGTACATCAACTTCTGCTATTTTCAATTGATAATAATCTGACTTCAAATCTAGTTTAGCAAATACCTGAACTTCCTGTAATTGATCTAGTAAATCATCTATTCTCGATAAGGGATAATTATTCTTTACTATCACTCGATTTAATTGCTTATAATCAATGCACAGTCTCAAAGTCTCGTCCTTTTTCTTCACAAACAAAAATGGAGCTTCCCAAGGTGACACATTGGATCTGATAAAAACCTTATCTTACAACTCCTGCAACTGAGTTTTAAGTTCTTTAAGTTCCATATGTGTCATTCTATAAGGAGGAACAGATATAGGATCAGTACCTGGGACAAGGTTAATGATGAACTCTGTTTTCCTATCTAGTGGTAATCATGGTAATTTAGTAGGAAAGACATCTAGAAAATCCTTAACAATAGAACTATCCTATAACGTCTTCCCAACTCTAGTATCAGTCACGTAGGTTAAATAAGGCTTACATCCACTTCAAATCAGTCTAACAATGCTCATTGATGAAATCAATCTGGCTGGCACTGCTTGACTAACATTTCAAAATATTACTCTTGGTTAAGTAGGAGATCCAATAATAACCTCCTCATTGTAACAATTCATCATAACTCTATAAGCAGTAAGC
The DNA here is from genome assembly GCA_029891385.1 of Erythroxylum novogranatense. Classification (NCBI taxonomy): domain Eukaryota; kingdom Viridiplantae; phylum Streptophyta; class Magnoliopsida; order Malpighiales; family Erythroxylaceae; genus Erythroxylum; species Erythroxylum novogranatense. Next base: position 6,801,996 of record CM057225.1, on the reverse strand, counting down.
CAATCTATACCTAAAATAAGATCTATTTTTTCAACTGCAGTACTATCAAATCAGCTTTCAATTTAACTTGGTCAATCCAAATAATACACCCTCTACCTACTTCTCCAATCGCTATAATAGAACTTACTGGAGTACTCACCTCTAAGCCAAACTCTGATATCTCTCTCTCATAATGCAATTGAGATGCTAGATGTGGGGTAATAAAGGAATACATAGATACTGGATCTAACAATGCAAATTCCTTAAGATCAAAGATGTGTAATACACCTGCAACAACATCTGGGGAACTCTGTGCCTCATGTCTAGTAACAACAAAAATCCTAGCCTGAGATTCTGGTTGGTTACTTCGTACCTCAGAACTAGGTACACTAGGAACTGCTGAGGTTGCTTTACCCCTACCTCTGCCTCTCTGTCCTGCTCCACTAACTTTGTTATGCTAGACAGTTATCTCCATCACTAGTCCTCCTCTCACTCCAGATTGTGTTCCTAAAGTTGCTGGAAATTCTCTAATCTGATGATTTAAGGAGCCATAATGATAACAAGCTCCCGATACCTTCCAACATACTCCACCATGTCTTTTTCTATAATGTTCACAACTAGAAATCTATTGTGTTTATCCGTCATAAGTCTAACCTCTAGATGCCTAGCCTCTACCACCATCAGAATGAGCATAACTGCCTTTAGGTCTAAACCCTAACTGTCTCGATCTAGACTGTGATCTTGATGGTCTATTCCGGTATTTACTAATTTTTTTTCTAGAGTCAACTTGAAACTCACCATGCCTTTTAAACTTGAACTCTTGTCTATACTCTCCTTGTTCTTCTTTCAGTGAGTACTCAATCTAAATCGAATATGCTCGTAGTTCTGTAAAACTATTCAGATTTGTAATAGCCTATCTTGTCCTGATCTCCAAATCCAAACCATCCTCAAATTGCCTACATTTTTCTTCTTCACTTGAGATTAGAGCATTAGCATACCTCAATAGTTCATTGAATCCTACTTCATACTCAGCTACTGTGAGATTTCCCTGTTTCAAATCAAGTCCTGTCTAAATGTAATTATCTTTAAAGACCTTCAAGAAATCCTCCCATATCAGTCTGTATGGTTGGGCGGAACTATCTGGAACTGTCTTCTACCACTGATAGGCTGGACCTCGAAATAATGAGACTGCATAGTCAAACCACTCAACAGGCTCACAGTCCTTCTGATCAAACATGTAAGTGATAAGTCGACTTGTACCATGTGTAAGTCGACTTACACATGTTCGGTACCGATAAGTCGACTTGTTCATTCGATAAGTCGACTTGTTCAAAGTCGATCGTTTATTTGTGCCCTAAAGGCAATCCCTTTAAGCGCTTTTATTCAAAGTCGTGAGCGCACTTTATGAATAAATAAAGAAAGGCATTATTCATTAATTTGATATTCATAAACATTGTTTATGAATTGATTGATCTTTAATCAATTAATGAAGTCCATGATATATGACATAGCATGAAGGAAATTATGATGTGATCATACTCCGAGATTCCTATCATGTGCAATTATGTCAAGATTCAAATTCTCCTAGTCATAGGATTGATGAGACCGACATCATTAATCCGGATAGACTAGCACATGTCATATTCCTCGATTGGATCAAGCAAAGGATCTCGAAACTGTAAATATGAGATATTTAGAATTGACATGTGGATGCTTACTAATGGTAGTAAGTTCATTGGATGACCCGCCATGAGATCATCACATGGATATCTTATCTAAGTGTCGTTGATAATCTCATCATAGCAATGGTGCAAGTATCCTTAGACTTGAGGTACTCAAGGATATCTTGAATACTTGATCCGTGCTTTGACTCCATTCCTTGTTGCCTTCCGGAGGTAACTCATAGGGTGGTGCTTGGGTGCAGCTGAGAGGTATTCAAGATAATTGAGTAGCCAATAAAGGATTCACCACTTCGGATTAGCGTAAGAGATACCCATGGCCTCTTGTCGGGATCATTACTAAGGTCGGCGGCATGTATGTCATGAAGAGTGTCTTCATTGACATATAAAGTAATGAGTCCCGTGACAAGAACCGATATCACTGGGCTAGACTCATTCTAGTGAGAGTTGACACTTTGACCATACTCATAACCAAGTGGGGTATAGGATGGTGAAAGGACTAATTGCACAGAATTGTCTATGGAAGGGTTTGTGATCCGTTCGTGATGAATACATCAAACCGATTACTTTCCGGTCAATTAGGGTCATGATGTGTTGCTAGATACAGCTCATGACTTGCTCGATTAATTGTTAATCTAAGTGGCCAACATAACCGGAACCTAAAGGGTCACACGATAAGAGTGTTTCAGAGAATCAGAAAATAGTAATTGGACGAGTTCCAATTATGGAGAGCATTAGATTAAATGGATCCCAATGGATTGGGATATGTCCCGATGAGATCGCGACATCAATATTGCTAAGAAAGGTTTCCGAGTCTTTTTGAGATCGGGCCCGATGGCCGTGGGGTGAATTCCAGCTTGATCGATCGCTTTAGAATTATATATATTAATTAATTAAGTAAATAATTAATTAATATATATAAATATATATACATGTGCGTTGGAATAAGGAGAAGAGGATAAAGTCATTTGACTTTTCAAAGTTTACTTTAATTCATTAAAGAATGAATGGATATGAAGCCATACACTTGGCACCTTCTTATGGAAGCCATTTTTAAATGTTAAAAAGCAACATAAGAGGGTTTTAAGGGTGTGACCGTCGATGAGGCAGAGGGATGGAGGAGAAGAAAATTTCCTTAAGAGTTAAGGAAAGTTTGAAAGTGATTTTTCAAGTCTTCCTTCTTCAAGCATCATCATTTCTCTTCTTCCTCCAAGCACAAGGTTCCAACGTAGATCTCCAGCTCTCCAGGACAGAGGTAGGATCTAGCAGCCTTTAATCTGTTCTAGCTATTCCCGGGTCAAAAGGGTTTGATCCGGTTAGATTTTCTGATCTCTGCGTGGATCACCTTTAGAGATAGTCTCTTTTGGCTATTTAGGTTGATGTCTTCATGCGGATACCAAGATCCTGGGTTTCGGGAAAGTCCCGGGAACAAAAATTTTTGTTTTCCGCTGCCGGTACATGTGATGTACCTCCCGGGATTTTCCTACAAAACACACTCTCTATTCTTTCCAATTATCCCTCTGCCTTGGCAGGATCTGGGCTTCCATAGAAGTCTACAACTCTATGCTTTCTACGTTTATCATATCTCCTTTCACTCCTTTCAAAATAGGGTATAGGGGACTCTCTATTAGCCCCTATTAACTCAATATCAACTGAGTCTACAATACGGTCTCCTACAACAAATGGCCTATAACAAACAATAATAGTGATCACTATATGGATCTCTTAATATATGTCATGCTGAAATACTCACATATGTCCCTAAAGATGCCAAACCTGATATTCTGATACCAAATTTGTAACATACCTCCCTAATAAAACATATTCCCGAATATACCAAAGGATATTCAAAAAATACTCTAAGGAAATGATACATTAGGAAAATAAAAATTAACTTACTCTTTGACATCGAACATATCATAAGCATTTAAAACATTCATTTAATATAGTTTATCATAAATTTTCATCTATGTTGACATTTCACCTGTGAAAAATATAGTTCAAGAAAAGTTCAACTTTCCTTGTCCAAATATCTTAACAAGGACATATACTAAAACTGGTTAATGGTCCATACATCATTTCTTCTCATTTCTTTCATATGTATAAAAGGTCACATAAGTCATTATAATTCAGAATCCAACATATACATTACACATCAGTTTAGACTTTAATCTTAATACAAAAATGTGTATCATGATATAGGATGCTAATGTAAAAGACTCTAATTAGACTCTGCAGATTCAGTTGCTCATACCTTTGAGCCATTTTCATCCCCAAAATGTAAGTACTAAACCTATATTATATCATTGATTACTCCCTCAAACCTAAAAAACAATATTACAACTTTGATGAGTTTGCAAACTCTGTGAGTGAACCATCATCGATGCACTCACACAAGTTATATCATAAAGACCAGTTATATCACAATTTATTACACTTCAACAAATATATATCATATAGGCCAGTATTGCATATCACATCACATTTTCCATTGATTTCAGATGTATTTCACTATTTCAAATCATTTCAATTCAATCTTATTATGTGTGTAAGGATGCAAATGTAAATACACATGTATTTTCATTCTCATTTTGTTTTGTCATGATCAAGTTTCTATCAACACAATCTACTGTCACGTACCCCTTATAGGTACCGAGTCTATGGTTGGGCCGTACCCCTTGTGGATACCGAGTCTATGCTATCAGAGCCTGAAGCTCTTTTTCATAATTCTGAGCTTAAGGCTCTTTCTTGTACATCAATCACTCTGATTACAACTCCTTAATCTGATCATGCATTTCAATATGGTGAGATGCATCATTTCATATGCTATGCTTTCATTACTTTTCATTTATGTGTGCTCATGCCATATAACTAACATATAACTAACTCCCTAAACCTAAGTCTAGCATTTATCAATCAATTGTACACCCGTTTCATATTAAACATACAATGCATACAAAAGCCACATATATGTGAGTTTGCATCTAAATTGACTCACAGTACTCTCCAGAAATGTTATTGCCTCTATGTTCTTGTAATGTCTGGATGTTGATGATCACCTTGTGCGTCTATCGTCATGCAATGCATACACACATAGGTAACAAATCACTAAGTTGTTTATTCATATAATTATTCAATCATGCACGCACGCACGCACACACACACACACACATATATATATATATATGTTGCATGCGCAATTGACTTTTCGGGTATGTATTCTTATACATAGATCTTGACTATTCAATTCCACATTTTACCCATTATGAGTTGACTTATCAAATTAACACCAACTTGGTATCATAAACCCTTACAAATCACTTATATTTATTACCATATTCAATGTAAATCAATCTCTCCACTATACAAAATAATGTGTGCTTATATACCCTAAGACCATTCAATCATTATAGCTTGTAGACTATCATTTTGCAATCAAGTTTATACTTTTAAGTAAGCTTGATTTGCTCCAAATTCGTCAACCATACATTACACTTCTCCTTGTACATTTTCATGATCAAATAGCCTTTTATATTACACACAATTGTTACTTTAAATCTGAAAATTTCAGCAAGCTAGATATCTTAATTCTCCAAACTTTTTCCAGCAATATATATCTATACATTTATCCAATTCTCATTCATCACTACCCCAATTTCTTCAGTGCCCATTCATCCATACTTTATACACATTACACATGTCCTTAAGATCATATTTGAATTAAAAGAACACATTTATTCCTTTAACACATCATAATTTCCAACTTTGAATACAATCACATCAAAACAGTTTATTATTTAGTTTATGTCATCAATTAACTACATATCCTTATCATGCCCTTAACCAATTAATTAAGAAACAATCTAGGCTCATTCTTAGCCTTAATTAAGTCCAAATACACCAATATAGATTGAATCTTCTCAATTGGTTCGATATGTATACATGGCTGAAATTAAAGTTCCAAAATTTGTCATTAACATCACTAATGTGTGTACTTTACTTCCTTCAATATTTCACGAATTTTACAAGCTTATAGATATCACTAACACCTAAACTTTTCTGGATTTCAAGTCTTTTAAAGTCATTTAATTTCAAGTTAATTTAACTTCCATATTGGTTACACTTAGGCTCACAAAATTCTACTCACTTTTTTCTTTACCGTTCACTTTTTACAATCACACCTACAGCCCTAAATTTTCCAGATTTGAAAACACCTTTATATCACCTATCTTTAGCATGAATTCCTCATCAATTATACTTTAAATCCCAACTCAAATCATCCATGCAACAGCTCATAAGCTACTATTTTTGCACATCCAAAAACAAGACAGAAAAGTAACCAATTCATTCTTTTTCTTTTTTTTTCCAGCACATCGTTAACACCAACAATTCATTTAATCCATCCTTAATTAGCTATAATAAAATTCTGTTAGCATATACCACAGTAGGTTAGTGTTTTACTTACTTGATTAGCTTGAATGTCATCTCAAATGTCAAGCTTGCCTAGCCTCACTTGCATGCAAGAACATTTCAAGAACATTGAGGGGGTATGATGGGTTCGACCATGATTAGAAGAAAAAAAAAAGCAATATATGTAACAACATTCTGCCTCTATAATGGATTTTGCATGGGTTTTAGGGTGGTGATGTATAAAGCTAAGGCAGAAATTCAAAGGTTGAGTTAGGTGAAGGTTTCGGCGATGAGAGGGAGGATATGGAGAGTATATGCCCAGAAAAATGACAAAAGAAAATAACCATGGAATGTATAAGTCATATGGTGTAGGATGAGTGTTCCTTTTTTCTAAAGGACTCTTGTCATATATTAAAGTGAAATACATGTCCCCTCTTTAGATGGTACATATGTCCTTTATAACTGTCATATGTCACTTAATTCTCTAAGAAATGTGTCACTCATTTCATAGGCTTAGTCATCCCAAATCTTCACATGTCAACTTGTCTTACCACTTGAATTTTTTTTTGGTAAACCAAAATATAAGACATTAAAAACGCACAATCATATCAAATTCATTTTGCAACTTTCATACCCCGAAATATGTCAATTAAGTGCACATAAAATCTTTGTCACTTTGTTTTCATATTTCTATATCATGATTCATGTGTGTATGTTAATATTATGCATGTGAATGAAATCATAAAATCATATCCTAAATGCACCAAATTAATTATATAATGATGTAACTCATGTTACTCTGTATATTATAAATGAAGGCTTCTAACACTCTAACCCTCAATAGTTTTGGAGGCTGACTATTACACTTATCATAATCTTAGTCTTACTCTTAATGATATGACACATTCTTGTGATAAAGTTGTTTTATTTTTTTAGAGTTTTGCACTACACATATGCATTATTTTCAAGTTCTCTTAAATGATAGAATGCTTTACTTAACAATGTTCTAGACTTAACAGTGAAATCATTGTCTAATTCTCTATTAAATTTTAAGGTCCTCAAATTAGGTTGGCTTTGGTGGAATTATTTAGATCTTGTGATGATGTCAAGTCAAAGAGTTAAGCAAAAAGTTTAGTTAACCCACTTATGAGTTTTGAGTTTTTACCTAGTATTGATATTTGGTATGATATTTTATTTGCTATTAACATGGTCTTGCAATCTAAATATATAGTATTAACGTTATCGTTGTGCAATTAGAAGGTGTAATGATATTTTTGAGAAATATAGAAATGAAGGGTTAGTCTATAGTATGAATATTATCAAAAGCCTTACACATGAGATGAATGTAGTGCCCACATTTCCAATTAGACATCGTATTATTAGGATAAACCAATCTGACAAAAACGGTCATGATGGAGAAATATAATCAGCTAAGAAGCCTTTTAGAGTTAGTCATTTTCTAGTTGTTGTAAATATGGCAATTTTTTAGTTGAAGAATATATTTGAACAATTAACGACTTTGAAAGTATTTTTGAATTCTTATTTTATTAAAAGAAGTTAAGTTCGTTTGATGATAATAAACTAAGAGAATATTGCACTAATTTTACAACTACTTTTTCTCATAATAATCTGTCGAATGTGAATTTAGATGATCTTTTTCTAAATTAAAATTGCAACAAATGACTTTACCAAATGAGTCAATGTTAGTGATTGAAATTCTTGAATTTGTTAAAATTACATATTGATATCTAAATATTTTAATCGCTTATCGAATATTACTAATTGTAATCGTGATTGTAGCATTATCTGAGAGAAGTTTTCCACAGTTAAAATTATTGAAAATCTACTTAAGGTTATCAATATCATAAGAAAGGTTGAATGGTTTGACTATTTTATGTATCGAGAAGGATATGTTGGACAATATTGATCTTGATACTATTATTGATGATTTTGCATATAGAAATATGCAAAGAAATCATTTTTCATGATCATTTATGTGTTTATTAGTATAGTTCTGTAGCTGCTTGGTGTTTGTAATTTGATGTTGTTGTATAGTTGCTGCTATTGTTGTTTTATTGTTGTTACTGTTTTTAGTAATTTTGTTATCATTGATATTTGCAAAAAGTTGTTAACGGCTATTATGATCATTTTGTTAAGTCAAACCAGACTTCACATATTAAATAATTTTGATGACAAACAAAGAGAAATATATAAATGAAAAGTAGATGGGCGCATGAGAAGTAAAAAACAATTGAAGGAGAAAATCAGCAAGTAAGAATCAATTTTTAAAAGCGCATTTAAAGCTTTACAAGAGAAAAGCGCATTTAAAGCTTTACAAGAGAAAAGGCATTTAAAGCTTTACAAGAGAAAAGCAGACGAAAGCTTTACAAGCGAAAAGCAGACGAAAGCTTTACAAGAGAAAAGCAGACGAAAGCTTTACAAGAGAAAAGCAGACGAAAGCTTTACAAGAGAAAAGCAGACGAAAGCTTTACAAGAGAAAAGCAGACGAAAGCTTTACAAGAGAAAAGCAGCCGATACAAAATATCAGACGGAAGAAAGAAACATCAGTTTGAGTTAGTTACGGAGTCAAACTGAATAACCGTTTCTTTCAAGATTCAAGAAGCAGATATTCAAGAAACAGTTGAAGAACCCGACTATAAATAAGAGTCAAGATTGAAGAAGAGATAACTCTATGAAACCTTGAATATTCAACTTTTGATTTTCAGATTATCTGAGAGAAAAATTGTGAACAATATTTCAAGCGAACAGTGTTAAGAGCATTTCTATTGTAACAAGCTCTTTACTATTCTTTCAATTAGAAAGTGTTACAGATAGCCTGAAGAGGCTAAGAGTAAAAGAATACTTGCTGTAAAGAGACCTGGAGAGGCTCAGTCGAAAGAATACTTGTAAACAGTTCTGAAATAGTGAAATCTCATAAGGATATCTGAGGACTGGATGTAGCCCACGGTTTGGGGTGAACCAGGATAAATTGTTGTGTTTTTTCTTTCTACTCTCATATTACTTATATCGTAGTTTTCAAAATTAACAAAGTTTTTTTTAAACTAGTTACGAATTGATTTACGATAAGTTTTGAAAGAACAAGTAATTTCTAAAGGATTAACGAAAAGTTTATCACAATTCAACCCCCTTCTTGGTATCTTGATCATATTATTGTTCAATATATTAACGTGTGATTCACTTCAATTGGTATCGAGCCTGGTGTTCAAGAATCACTTTAATAAAGTGTGAATTAAAGAAAATGGTGGAATCACACATGTATATTGTCAAGGAGCTTCAATACTAGACCTCCAAAGATTCAATGGTGAAGACTATCACTATTGGAAGGACCGGATGAGATTGTTTATCGAATCTACTCACATTGACCTTTGGGACATCATCGAGAACGGACCATACACACCTGAAGATGATGATAAAATCCAATTCCACGAGAAAGATGGACAATGAAAGCGTAAAGCAAGATTTCAAGTAAACTCCAAGTGCTAAATTTTCTCGAGTCAGGCATCGAAAGCGTAGCAAGTATGACAAAGTTTATGGATGCGACACTGCCAAAGAAATGTGGGATACATTATCAATTGCATATGAAGGAACAAATCAAGTCAAGGATTCCAAGATAAGCATTCTTGGTGCATCAGTACGAATTGTTCAAAATGAAAGAAGAAGAGACCATTGATCAAATGTTTGGAAGATTTCAAACAATTGTTAATGGGCTAAAAGCTCTTGGAAGAACGCATACACCAAGACCATGTTCGAAAGATTTTGAGAGTCTGCCAAAAGATGGAGACCCAAAGTAATCGCTGACAAGAAGCCAAAGACTTAAGCGCACTAAAGCTTGATGAATTGCTTGGATCATTGAAGATACACGGCAGAGCTTGATGCGAAGACAAGCCCAAGAAAGAGAAGTCCATAGCCAAAAAGCAGTCAAAAGAATCACAAAATCCGTAAGAAAAGACAAAGGGAATACATCAAAGGCATTAAAGATTGAAGAATCAAAGGATGATGATTCCAGCAAGTCGAAATCAATCAAGTGATGAAGACGATGAGCTATCTTTCATTTCAAGAAAGATAAGAAGAATGTGGAAAAGAAGTCCAAAGGAAATTCAACATTCGGAAGGAACAAATGCAAAGACGATGGAAAAGTCGAGAAAGCATCTATTACATGTTATGAATGCAATAAGTCGACATTACAAGTCCGAGTGTCCAATGTTGAAAAGACAACCCAAAAGAGTAGGGATAACAAGAAAAGCATGATGGCAACGTGGGAGGATCTGGATTCATCGTAATCGATACAAGCTCGAAGCGCCGAAAGTGCTAACATATGTCCGTAGTCAAGAAGAAAGTGATGAAGAGGTAACTTCTAACTATAATAATATACAAGATGCATACTCGAATTGTTAGAGGATTCTCATGCTATTCTCAACAAAGACAAGCCGTTGAAGAAGAAATATGTAGAAAACCTCAAACATACTCATGAGATAGAGAGTGAGAATATAAGTCTGAGAAAGCAAGTTGAGAAACTGAATAACAACAAAGTTATAGATAGATCCAAGAGATTAAACAGTTGAAACGAGAATCAATAATCTCGATTGATCTAGCTAAATTTACAGATAAGACAAAAAGATGAATGAAATGCTAGGAAAATGCGACATCCGAGTGATAAAACCGGATTAGGTTTACTAAAATAAGTCCCAAAGATTACGTGAAATCAATTGTTCAAAAGATAAGAAAAGATATCAATCGTGTTTTCAAAAGGTCATCAACTTTTCATTCTACTTCTTATTATCATTCATTACACCATACTAACCCTAAAGGACCCAAGAGAATCTGGGTACCTAAAACAAGATAATATCTCCTACAAATCCTTCTTGGAAGAGCCAAGAAGCACCATTGGTATTTGGACAAGGATGCTCGCACACATGATGGGAAAAGGTCTATGTTCCTAGATCTTCATCTGAGAAAGGAGGTTCGGTAACTTTGGAGACAACAAACAGGGCAAGATAATCGGATTGGTAAGATTGGTAAGAATTCTATGCATGCATTAACAACGCATCGCTAGTTGATGGTCTAAAGCATAACTTGATAAGTATTAGTCAATTATGTGATTCGGTTTTGAAGTTACATTCAACCAAAACTTTTGTGAAGTCAGAAACAAAGATGGTTCTATCTTCTTTCGGCCGAAAGACTAAAACAATCTTTACAAAATTGATTTAGACGATTTTCAGTCTCAAAATATTTCATGTTTTTTATCTACTGAAGAAGAAAGACTGATCTGGCATAAAACACTAGGTCATGTCAGTTTTAAACATATTTCAAAACTTTTGAAACATGATTTGGTAAAAGGTTTGCCACAAATTTGTTTTGACAAAGATTTCTTTTGTGAAAGTTGTCAGAAAGGGAAACAAGTTAAAACCTCTTTCTCTTCAAAACATTTCATAACTTCATCTAGACCACTAGAGTTGTTACATATGGATTTATTTGGTCCAACAAGGACAATAAGTCTTGGTGGAAAGAAGTATGGACTTGTCATTGTTGATGATTTTACAAGGTTTTGTTGGATACTTTTTCTGGCACATAAAGATGAGTCTTTCAAGTGCTTTAGAAACCTTTCCATGAGGTTACAGAATGAAAAAGGAGTGTCTATAGCTAGTATAAGGAGTGATCATGGTGGAGAATTCGAGAATGAGAAATTTAGAGTATTCTGCGAAGAAAATGGATTTACTAGAGGTAAAGTAGACAAAACTCTTTTTAGGAAGAACTTGAGTAATGATTTCATTATTGTGCAAATTTATGTTGATGATATTATTTTTGGTGCAACTTCAAGAAGGTTATGCATGAGTTTTGAAAATCATGAAAATGAATTTGAGATGAGCATGATGGGTGAGTTAAAATTCTTTCTTGGATTGCAAGTAAAGCAAACCGAGGATAAGATTTTATCCATCAACAAAATATCTTAAAGAATTGTTGTCTAAGTTTGATATGTGCAAGGTTAAATATATGTCACCCCGATGCATCCTTCAAACTTGTTGTCAAAAGACGAAAGTGGTAAGAAGGTGGATCAAACCCTATTTAGAGGGATGATTGGTTCTTTGCTTTATCTTACAAAGCAAGTAGACTGACATTCTATTCAAGCAGTATGCTTGTGTGCAAGGTTTCAGCCGATCCTAGAGAATCTCATTATATTGTCAGAAACGAATTTTGAGATATCTCGCAGTACTACCGATCTTTGCTTAATGTATGAGAAAGGTAAAATTTCAGGTTGAATGGATATTGCGATGCGGACTATGCCGTGATAGGATCGAAAGGAAGAGCACGAGTGGTGGTCGTCACTTTTTCGACCAAACTCGTGTCATGGTCAAGCAAGAGACAAAGCTCGATTGCATTATCAATCAAGTTGAATATATGTCCGTCGAAGTTGTTGTTCACAAATATTGTGGATCAAATATCAATTAGAGGACTACTCAATACAAGAGGAAGAGATTCCAATATATCATGCACAACACCAAATACCATCACTTTGTCAAAGAATCCAATTCAACATTCAAGGGTAAAGCACATAGAAGTCGACATCATTTCTTGAGAGATTATGTTCAAGAAAGTTGTCACCACAATTTGTAGAAACGAAATATCGGGGGCGGATATCTTCACAAAACCACTAAGTGAAGATCGCTTTAAAGAAATCGACGAACCTCAATATGGTGATGGTTACGGACCATTCATCCGGTTTTTCATAAAGACAAGATGACATGACGAGGAGTTAACGGACCATTCATCTGGTTTTTCATAAAGACAAGACAAACAGACGGAGGAGTTAACGGACCATTCATCTGGTTTTTCATAAAGACAAGACAGACAGAAAAGGAGCAGAATCGCTAAGGAAAGCAACAATTGAGGGGGAGCGTATACTGAAGAAGTCTTCTATGAAGGAAACAAGATCACATTCTCAGGAATCAAAGTCAAGAAGTGTTCAATTTTTTGAATCAGGTGACTTGAAGCGTAAAGGGGAACCACTACTGAGTGACATTCCAAAGCAAGCAAGAAGGTCACCCAGAGCGAAAACTGTGCAACAGAAAGAAGCCAGTCAATCCAGAGAATCAAGTCAATCAAAGCATTCTAAACTGCAAAGATCAAAAGCTACAAAGTCGTTGACATCAATCCTTGAAAAAGATTCAGAAACTCAGTCTCAAGGAAGTGGAGGAAAAAGGAAAGAAGAACCTGAAAAGAAAAAAACCTAACCTAAAAAGTCACCAAGGGGAAAGAAAATGAGTGCAACAAAAGAAGGAAGTCCAACAACAGAAACAAAGTCTAAGAAGGTAAGGCAAGAAAAGTCTGTTGTTGATACTACAGAAAAGTCTGTTGTTGATACGGTTGATATTACTGAAGTAAATATAGAAGCTGTTACTGGTAATCTTAAGGATACTCACAATGTCCTTGATAATCCAATTTTTGAAGAAGTAGTTTCTACTACCTTTCAGTCTTCACTTATTCGCAAGCAAATTGCTACACATGTTATGGGACAAAAGGTTACTCAAAAAGTCTTGAGTGTGATGACTAATGTTCCATTCAAATATTTAACTTTTCAAAGAGAAAGTTGGGAACACAGATTGGTTGTCACAGAGAGAAGAAGACCAAATCCATCATCCGAGACAAACCAAAGAGATTTGTGAAAGCTTCTTCAAATCAGGTTGAAATTGATAACAAGATTCTACATCCGTTGGATAGGGGTTACAAAATTTCTATGATCAATCAAGAGAGTTGGAAGAGAACCATATCCACCAGAGCCATTTGAGAGCGCCTTACTTTTATCCAATATCGACAAGATAAAGAATCAAGGTGGTACCTAATTTACAACCACCAAATTTTGTTGAATGCAAGTGTGAAGAGAAACTGTCGAAAGTTCAACCGTAACCGCTTTTGGATGACATGACTTCGATCGATTGCGTAAGCGGGCAATTGATTGATGAAGCATGTGAAGAGAAAAGAAGTGGAAGTTCTATCTGCATTTATCAAGATCCAGGAATAAGCCAAACTAAGGCTACAGCAGATGATCCACAGGGAGGCACTATCAGAAAGGGTCAGTATCGTTCTTTTCTGATTGGCAACTTAAAATGTTCTTATAGTATTTTACGTAACATTCGCAAAATCGACCTCCGGAGATCAACTCGATTCAGGCTATGCCTTGGCTTGGAAGCACATTTCAACGATACTTGATTCCTATGATCTTGATATTCCCGATCAAGTCGTATATGTTCCTCCGCCTCTCCTACAAATTATTGAACCACATGTCTCAAACGTGGAAGCTTATACAACAACAATTCTTTGTTGTTGATGACAAGTTGTTGAGACAAGATCCTCGATCGCAAATTGAATCATTGACTTTAAAGAAACAAGTTCGAAACTTGATAAGGATATGAAGAAGATTAAGAAGATGCTGAAAAAGTTGGTGAAACAGTTTGGGAAATAATTTTTTTTTTATTAATAACAAATAGGGGGAGAAGGAAGAATGAGCAGGGAGAATCAGCTGAAAGGAAAAGGAAGAAGAAATTTTGAAAGCAGAAGTTTTTTTTTTATTTATTCATACTTCAGATATTTGATACCTTTCATATTTCTCTATTTCACAATATTTGTTATCATCAAAAGGGGAGAATGTTAAGTCAAACCAGACTTCACGATTAAATAATTTTGATGACAAACAAAGAGAAATATATAAATGAAAAGTAGATGGACGATGAGAAGTAAAAACAATTGAAGGAGAAAATCAGTCAAGTAAGAATCAAATTTAAAAGGCATTTAAAGCTTTACAAGAGAAAAGGCATTTAAAGCTTTACAAGAGAAAAGGCATTTAAAGCTTTACAAGAGAAAAGGCATTTAAAGCTTTATGTTTAAAAGCAAGCAGATTTAAAGCTTTACAAGTTTAAAAGCGCATTTAAAGCTTTACAAGAGAAAAGGCATTTAAAGCTTTACAAGAGAAAAGCGATTTAAAGCTTTACAAGAGAAAAGCACCGATACAAAATATCGACGGAAGAAAGAAACATCATTGAGTTACTTCTGAGTCAAATCAATAACCGCTTTTCAAGATTCAAAAGCGATATTCAAGAAATAGTTGAAGAACCCGACTATAAATAAGAGTCGAGATTGAAGAAGAGATAACTCTATGAAACCTTGAATATTCAACTTTGATTTTCGATTATCCGAGAGAAAATTGTGAACGATATTTCGAGTGAACAGTGTTAAGAGCATTTCTATTAGAATAAGCTCTTTACTATTCTTTCAATTAGAAAGTGTTACGATAGTCCAAGAGGCTAAGAGTAAAAGAATACTTGCGAAAGAGACCGAGAGGCTCAATCGAAAGAATACTTGTAAACAGCTCAAATAGTGAAATCTCATAAGGATATCTCGAGGATCGGATGTAGCCCACTTTTTAAAGTGAACCAGATAAATTGTTGTGTTTTTCTTTCTACTCTCATATTACTTATATCGTAGTTTTCAAAATTAACAAAGTTTTTTTAAACTAGTTACGAATTGATTTACGATAAATTTTGAAAGAACAAGTAATTTCTAAAGGGATTAACGAAATGTTTATCACAATTCAACCCCCCTTCTTGTGTATCTTGATCATATTATTGTTCAATATATTAACGTGTGATTCACTTCACATTTGGCTTTAATATTTTCTTAATTATATGGATTATGACTTGTTTCACGTATATATAATTACTGAATTTTGATAATAAAAATAGTTTTTTGAAATTTATATATTTACATATTATTGATTCATTAATATCCTTACTTTTACTTTGTCTCGGGCTCATAAAACATTAAAAACATCTTTGAATGCAACTAAGAAATGTTGTAGGGATATGGAATTGTTGATCACAAAAATGGCACCTGCAAATGGGCTTGAATTATTATAACTTGTCAGGAAGTTTTTCTATAGAGTGTGTAATTATTATCAAAATAAGTTTCAATTTCTAGATAAAATGACTTTAGTAGATTGTCTTGCCCCATAAGCTTTTCAAGAACTTGGATAAGACTACAAGTTTGTGACAACTCACATATAAAGATATAACAATATGTTTGGTTCAATGTAATAAGTATTCTATTCTTTGTGTATTCCTGACAATTACCTATTCTTATGTTTGATTAGAAAAAGAGAGTTAGAATAGTTATTCTCGGGCTTAATTATTCTTGGACCTTGGGGAATAGCCAAAGAAGACATACCCTTATCTTTACCTATTCTGGGTATGTCGAAATAAACTTTACGACGTTGAGGATCAAAATATCCTTGTCTCTCTCGCTCTTGTCTTCACGCTTCACACTCTCATCTCCCTCGCTCTTGTCTTCCTCGCTCTCATCTTCATGCTCTTGTCTTCAAGCTCTTGTCTCTGTTTGTTCTTCATGGTCTTCTCCAACATTTCTCTGCCAATTGTATGAATTAGGTATGTTTCTTGTAAACCTAACTTCACCATTTTTTTTTGCTATCAATGTGGTTGCTCGGCTTACCTCATCAGACAAAAAGCTTTTATGATGCTTATTTGGCCTTCTCGACTCTTCCATTCAACTTGATTTTCTTTTGGAATTGATTTGCTTCCCATCTATTCCCTGTATTTGTGCAAGTCTTTTTGTTTGATGAAAGGTGGTAACAGCCTACCTGTTCCCCTTTGTGGTATTCAAACAGTTGTGTCAATTTGTTTAAATGTGTTTGCATCAACTTGTTTGAAGTTGGAGTGAAAAATCATTTGAACTGCTTAGGACACGTTAATTGCTAATTGATATGATTGAAGGGTGTCCAAGTTATCTGGGTGGTATGAATTATGTTGAAGATGCATTATTTGTATGGTATTAACATGGATTATAGGGTGTCTATGTTATTTGGGTTATGGCACTGACTAGAAGAGTTTGTTCCCAAATAGATTTCAATTAGATCAAAAACTAGAAGAGGAAACCATTGGTAGTTAAAATTGGTTATGAATGAATTTAGCCATTGACAAAATTTTTATTTCTTTTAATAGGCTATATATATTATGAATGTAGTTAGAGAGATTGGTTCCTTGCATTATTTTCATGTTGTGGAAGATAGGAAAATTTGTTAAGCATCTTTATAGAGGAGATTATTACTAGTCTTAACAGAATTTCATCCTCAAAAAACTTATTAGAGCATTGATAAATTGTTGTTGGTTTTTAGATATGAAGACAGAGAATAAGGCTTAAAGTTAAAAATTTTCTCAAGCATAAGTAAAGGGATATTGTTGGACCCCAAGCATTTCTTGGAAGATAGAACGATTGTATGTGAAATGTTGGAAGTCATAAGTTGGAAAATGTAGTTGAAACATGTTCACTGAGTATGCTTCAATGTTTTATCCATAACTTTTTCTCTAGTTATCCAAATGAGATTGTTTTTAATTTGGAGTAAACTAGAGGTGTAGTGCTACAAATTGTCTGATGAAATTGAGTTTTAATTCAGTCTCTAAGAATTTTAATTTCGAGATGGAAATTGAGCACAAAATATTGTTTCAGTATAAGAACAGTTCAGAAATGTTTGAGGTATAACTTTCAGATTTTTGAACCAAATTGAATAATTTTGGTGTCATTAGAAACTTAAGACAATGAGGAACATTTTTCTAAAAAGAAGTATTATCAAATTCCTTCAATTTTTCCATGATCATTAGTTAAGGACTTAGAAGTATAAGTTATTAGTTATAAAGACAAAAGAAGGGTAAATATGGAAAGGCTAGTTAATTATAAGGTTTTGATGGATTATTTTTGGAGCTAGTTGTATGTAAATGATTGTAGGATTTTATCATATGGTTCAATTGAAATAAAGTAGTCTTGTAAAAGTATACATGTATGAGGGCATGCTAGGAAGAACACTTAAGCATTAAGGTTATAAGGCTTTGAAGGAAGGGCAAAAAAGTCAATTAAGACTCATTAAGGGCATAAGGGAGAAGAAAAGAGTGGGCTTGCATATGAAGAAGCCAAGAACGTGAATTAGAAAGAGAGAGAAGAGAGAGGCACGAAAAAGAGAGAGAAAGAGAAAAGAAGAAGAAGAAAAGCTAGTTTCAACTTTGCTTGGCTTTCAAGAAGGAATTTGTAGTTGTTCAAGAAGAGAAAAAGGAAGAGGAGGATTAGAGCTTCCATATGAGCCAACAAACTCTTCATTTGGTGAAGATCCAAGGTAAGTTGGATTTTAAATCTTTGGATTTTTTAGAGGGTTTTGGTTCATATAGCTTAAAAAATGTATGGGTTTAAGGATTCTATGATCAATTTAATGAATATGTTCTTATGGGTTCTCCAATTGAAATGCCTATTGATTGGAAATTTTTGTCAATGTTGATGAAAATCAAGAGAGGCAAGAGGAGCAAGAGTAAAGGCTTTTAAGCAAGGAAATTAAGGTTGGTACATGTTTATAATATAACAAATAAGCCACTTTTGTTTTCTTTAAATCAAGGAAATTTAATGGTTTAAATTGCATCATAAGTGTTGCATTAATTGTGTCTTGAATGAATTGAGAAATTGTTACATGTGTGATATGTGAATTGTGTGATGATTTATGAAAATGATTTCTTTGAAAAGATCGCATGTTATGGAATCATGTTTTCTGAAAGGTTTTCGAAATAAGTCAAGACATGAAATCAAGTTTTCGAAAAAAATGTCATTTTGGGTAACAAGTTTTGAAATACATGTTATATGGGTTTGGTGTAATCCATCCAAGAATTTTC
Source organism: Erythroxylum novogranatense (assembly GCA_029891385.1). NCBI lineage: Eukaryota > Viridiplantae > Streptophyta > Magnoliopsida > Malpighiales > Erythroxylaceae > Erythroxylum > Erythroxylum novogranatense. The sequence goes on along the minus strand of CM057225.1, from coordinate 6,783,194 downwards.
ATGTGCATGTTGACCAAGTTAAGGCTTCTCCTGCCTGCCCGTTAGTAACACAGGACTCCTTCATAGACTCCCTCAAGTTTACGACTACACAAGACCTTTATGTGAAAATTGTGTAATTCGTCATATTTATGGATCTACCCAAACCATCCTAATGTGCTTATGTGCTCATGATATATGAACAAGCTTGATGCATTCATGTTTTTTGGTTTGTAAATTTGACTACATGATGAGATTTTGATATAAACAAGTGTTTTATGGATTTCAACAAGAATTTTCTGTGACAATGAACTTTTTCAATGGTTTTGCTTAGTTTTCTGGTATAAGTTGTTACCCATGAGCTTTCAAGCTCACCCCTACTTTCCGTCCCATCCTCAGATGAAAAGAATGAGATCAAGCAAAAGTGACCAATTATTATTCAAATATCTTGCATAATTTGGGGATTTTGGAATATTAATGTATTGTGGCTTGGAATGCCATTAAAGTTTTGTAAATTCATATTTTGTTGTTAATGAATCATGAATGATATATGGATGACGATGATGAATGTTGAGCATGAATGGTTTATATATATACATATATACACATCAATGAGATGTTATAAAAAAGACACATAGGAATTATGAATGATGAGATGTAGTTAAATGTGAAAAGTCATATGAGTTGAGAATTAAGAGTAGATGAAGAAAAGTTGGAATTTAAAGGGTTATAAAATGATGTTACATAGAGGAAGTGAAAATGGGACAATTTTCAAGCTTTTCATAGGATTAGAAATTATGTTCTGAATTCAAGGAGAAAACTGGACTAATCTAGGCTGAATTAGACAAAGCTTTGTTTAGGAAAGTTGTAGTTTATCATCTTAGCTTTCCAATTCTATAAAGTATGTAAATTTTGGGTATGGGAGTTAAGAGATATGAGCATTATAAGTGATGATGCTGCATGGGAAGTATGAACATGATAGTTAAGGTGAATGATGAGAGTTTGTGTTTGTGATGAGTCATTTGAGTTGAGATTTGGGGGATTTACGAAGTCATTTTGGTAATTGAATGTTTTAGGAGTGTTATTGCATTAGAAGAAGTGAAATTGGGAAGATTATGAGTGAATATGATGTTAGAATGGATGTAGGAAGCATTGGAGAGACTTTGGAGGGGTTTGGGGAACCCCTATGTCCGTTAGATGGACTTTAGGTCCGTTAAATAGACCTTATAGGGTGGAAAAGAGCCCCCAGCCCAGTGCATGTCCATTAAACAGACATTAGGTCCATTAAACGGACCTTCTCAGGTTTGGAAAGCACTCCCAAGCCAGTCTATGTCCGTTAAACGGACATTCATGGGTTAACTTCATGAAATTTGCGATTTTGACTGTTTTAGAGGTAGAATCTCACTTTGTGGTCTTCATTAAAGTTGTAGATCTAGAAGTATTCTTTTAAATGGTCTAAGAATGGTCTCAATAGAAAATTCATAGGGAAAGTTATGCTAATTATCCCAAGATAGGTATAATATGATTTAGGACATAAACATGTTTGAATCTTTTGGCCATAACTTCACCATCCGACCTCCAAATGAGGTTATTCTTAAAGCAATGGATTCTTAAGACATTTTCCTATCTCTCCATAAAAATTGGTGACTTTTTGGTTTGGTATGAAAAATTTTGATGGAAAGAAAATGAGGGATCGGTTGAAAGAACATAACGAGATTATGAACATACGTTGGATTTTTAAGCATAACTTCTTCTATAGAGTTCCAATTGAGATAGTTCTTGCTTCAAATTAAACTAGAGATTTGAAACTACAATTGTTTTGAAGAAGTCAATTATGATATTGGTGATTGACTGGTGTGGACACACTCCACTCTTGGGATGATGATTGATAAGGGATCTTTGAATTTAACCCTACAAGGTAATACGCACGATCAAGTCTTATGATGAATTCGAACGTTGGGCTTCGAAAATGGAGTCTAACATATTGTGGTATCAGAGCAAGAGTTGGGTTCCAAAAACGATGCCCAACAGATATATACAGTAGTATATATAGCAATACATAGCAGTAATATATAGCAGTATATTTATAAAGGGATAGTAAATGTATGCATAAGTAATTATTGTAATGTAAACCATTACGACATAACTTAACTTCTTTAGAATAACATATTATAACTTAACTTAATTATGGTGAACTTCAAGTTGAATATTAAATAAATGGTGTTATTAGCAATTGAAACAAGTCATAAAAAATTCTTAAGATGCTTTAATATGACAATTATGTTTATGTTAAACTGTAAAAAGAAAACATTACAGAACTTCATTTGCTTCAAGCACACTTCAAATCCTTTTTTTTAATTTTTTTTAAGCTAGTATTCAAGGGATGAAGATGATTGTAATAGAAACGAAGTTGCTGCTATTTAATTCCGCATGATTCATGTTAGGGATATTATAAATAGTTTTTAGATCATTATGAATACAAATTCATTTTTTAAATGTCTTTAATCATTGCAATACTTGAAAACACATAAGTTGATAGTAAAATTGTCATCAATTGTATAAACAAAAGCAGAACTTCAAGATTGTTAATATTGTTAAAGGAGGGGGGGGAGTTATGGCATAACAACAAATAGAATCAAAGCAGTAAAACATAAGAAAGCACAAGTACATTTCTTAAAGCAATAATATGTTCTTAAAGCAAGTATCTAACACCTCTTCCTTGCTTTAAAGACCCCCAAACTGCAACTTTCTTCCTTAAAAACTCGAATTTGCTAGTTGAAAGTGACTTTGTTAATAAATTTGTCAATCAATTTCAAGCTTCTTATCATAATCAATAATACTTTGAAAATGCCTTTAAAAATATTTTTCTATTCTTAGTCCATTTCACTAGCACAATACATAAAATGTACTTCCTTATCCTTAGCCACTAGGGTCATTATGCTTATTATGGTTTTGTTGTTCTTTCTATCTTCCTTAAGTTAGTGTTGGGTTATTTAAGTTAGAGTTTCATTTAAACTGTTTGTTTGAGTTTGATTTTTATGTTCTATAATTCCCTCTTTTTAACTATGGAAATATTATCTTCTTTTTTCTCTCTTACTCTACTTTATGCCTTCAATTATTTTGTATTATTTCATGGTTGTTCTCTTACATTGTGTATTGTTTGAACAAATTTATGTAAATATATTAGAAATTTTATTTTTTGCAGTCATGGCTCGTTTTAGTTTGAGTTTACATAAAAATGTTGAAAGAACAAGAAGGATTGTGGCTGTCTTAATTGTATGGTTATAGTTGTGTAATATTTTTAGTTCGCTATTTAATTTGTTGGCATAAGAGACTTCTTTATATAGTTATAGGCTAGGGGTTAGAAGTTATTTGCTAAATTTTTATGCAAATTGAGATTATGTGAACCAAATTGTGCATGACAATGATGAGTCATATATTTCAATGGTTTTGATGAATATGCAATCTTTTTTAAACTATGTGAAATGCTGGAAAGTATAGGAGGATTAAAATCAACAAAAAAATATACTTATTGATAAACAAGTAGCAATTTTCTTACATATTATTGATCATCATGTTAAAAATCGAGTTGTTAGAAAAAAAATTTAGAAGGTCAGGTGAGACAATTAGTCGGTGTTTTTAAAATGTTTTAAATGCAGTTATGCATTTGCAAGATCTTTTGTTTAGGAAACCTAAGCCCATACTAACAAACTCTTCAGACTATCAGTGGATGTGGTTTAAGGTAGATAATCACCCTATTACTTCTATAAGAAAATATAGTGAATGTGATTAAGGTTCCTCATTATTTTTTATTTCATTTGAATTGTAGAATTGCTTAGGTGCTCTAGATAAGACATAGATCAGGGTTAATGTGCCAATTAAAGATAAGCATAGATTTCAAACTCGTAAGGGCAACATTGCAACAAATACGTTAGGTGTGTGCACACCTGATATACAATTTGTTTATTATCTTCCTGGTTGGGAAGGGTCAATTGTTGATGGTTTAGTTCTTCATGATGTAATTACTAGGAGGCATGGACTAAAAGTGCCTCATGGTAAGCTTTCCTATATAATATAGAAAGGTTGTTTGAAATTTTGTATATGAGATAATGTAAATTGAATAACTTATGTAGTTATTTTTTATATAGGTTGCTATTACCTAGTCAACGCATGTTATTCAAATTGTGAGGGCTTCCTTGCACCTTTTAGGGGTCAAAGGTACAATTTGAATGAATAAATCAAGGTTACCAACAAAAAACTTCAGAGGAATTTTTTAATATGAAACATGCGACTGCATGCAATGTAATTGATAAGTGTTTTAGGTTACTAAAAATTAGGTGGGCTATTCTTAGGAGTCCATCATTTTATCCAATAAAGACACAATCGAATTATTATAGCTTGTTGTTTGTTTCATAATTTTATTAGGCAGGAGATGAGTTTTAATCTCATAGAGAGTGATTTAGGGGATTATTTTCACACCAATCCAATTGTTGAGGAGGAGTGTATAACTACTATTGACCCAACTAATGCTTGGAAAAATTGGAGAATTGAATTGACACACGAAATGTTCAATGAATGGTGAACATCTAGCAAAATGAGAATTGACATTTTTAGGTGTCTATTATGTTTAAGTGTTAGGAGGCTTTTATTATTGTTTATGTAAGTTATTGTACTCTTTGTTGTTTATGTTGTACATTGTTATTGTAAGCTATATTGTTCTCATAAGCTGTTGATGCTTAATGTTAATTGGTATGAAGAATTTTATGAATGTTTTTATTTTTCCTTTATTATGATGATTTTTTTATTTGTCAATATTGCTTTAATTTGGTAGATAAATATTTCGATGAATTAAGTCGTCAACTATTGATTCTCAAAGTTCAAAAGGAAAAAAAAGTGGAACTATGATGAAAATGTTGTGCTAGTTTCTTGCATGGCTGATTTCCATAATGTGAGAACGCATAATGTTGATAATTGGAGTTAAAGCTTGGCATCTCAATGAATTAGAAAGAATGGTAGCAACAAAGTTTCCTAATTCAAACTTAAAAGTCAAACCTCATATAAAGTATAGGATTAAGAATTTAACGAAAGAGTAGAGCATTATTTATGATATGATAAGGAAAGATACTAGTGGATTTGGATGGGATATCGAAGGAAGATCATCATTGCAAAAGATCATGTATGGGATTCTTACTTAAGTGTAAGTATTGAACTTTTAACTTGTTTTAAGTATTTTCTTTAACTACTTTCTTGTCATTTATATATATTATTGATGCTGTTTTTTTCATCTTGTCAGAATCACAAAGTTGATGCTCAATTTTGAAGGAAGAGCTTTCCTTTCTATAATGAATTGACAGGGATCTATGGAGAAAATCGTGCAACTGGAAATGATGCACAAATTGCTACGGATATTCTTGAAGAAATAGAAGGCAAGAAGGTGTAGGTAGGATAAATAAAGGTCGTGAAGATCAATATGAGCATGGTTTGCATGACATAGATGAGTCCTTTACTCAACTTCAAACATCAAATCTTGAAAGACAAGCTGAAAATATTTCAACAAAGAGGAGAAAAAGGAGTAATGATACGGGAGAAACAAGTCGTGCAGATTCATTTATTATTGCTGCCAAGATGTTGGATGACACCATGAATCAAATTGAAGATAAATTGTATAAGAGTATTGGGACTGAAACATATATTCAACAAAGAGTTGAACAGTTAGATAGTATGTAGCGCCCCCTCACCGTAGGGTACACATCGGGACGCCCTAAGGTCACTCCGATACGTATCCCACGATAAAGGTGCACCACCAGAACATTCCCACTAATAATCCACCTGGCATCGCAATAATTAAAATCATAATATATCAGAAATCAGTAACTTTTAAAATCCAAAAGAATCTTAATACAGTCATCCAGTATTAGAATAGACAAGTCTATCAGTCCCCTAAACAAAACCAAAAAGGAAACTGATACAAGCATCTATCCTAAGATCATCCGCAAAAGTCCAACCCAGCTGACCGACCTGTGTGCCATCGCTTCTCTTGCCAGCACGCTCGCACGGCAGGAAAAGACTATCTCCGGAGCTAGGGATCTACTCTATCGATCCTGAAAAATTAGATGCAATTTTTGGGTGAGTTTGCGAACTCAGTGAGAAACCATCATCGATGGGGGGGGAGTTATGGCATAACAACAAATAGAATCAAAGCAGTAAAACATAAGAAAGCACAAGTACATTTCTTAAAGCAATAATATGTTCTTAAAGCAAGTATCTAACACCTCTTCCTTGCTTTAAAGACCCCCAAACTGCAACTTTCTTCCTTAAAAACTCGAATTTGCTAGTTGAAAGTGACTTTGTTAATAAATTTTTCAATCAATTTCAAGCTTCTTATCATAATCAATAATACTTTGAAAATGCCTTTAAAAATATTTTTCTATTCTTAGTCCATTTCACTAGCACAATACATAAAATGTACTTCCTTATCCTTAGCCACTAGGGTCATTATGCTTATTATGGTTTTGTTGTTCTTTCTATCTTCCTTAAGTTAGTGTTGGGTTATTTAAGTTAGAGTTTCATTTAAACTGTTTGTTTGAGTTTGATTTTTATGTTCTATAATTCCCTCTTTTTAACTATGGAAATATTATCTTCTTTTTTCTCTCTTACTCTACTTTATGCCTTCAATTATTTTGTATTATTTCATGGTTGTTCTCTTACATTGTGTATTGTTTGAACAAATTTATGTAAATATATTAGAAATTTTATTTTTGCAGTCATGGCTCGTTTTAGTTTGAGTTTACATAAAATGTTGAAAGAACAAGAAGGATTGTGGTGTCTTAATTGTATGGTTATAGTTGTGTAATATTTTAGTTCGCTATTTAATTTGTTGGCATAAGAGACTTCTTTATATAGTTATAGGCTAGGGGTTAGAAGTTATTTGCTAAATTTTATGCAAATTGAGATTATGTGAACCAAATTGTGCATGACAATGATGAGTCATATATTTCAATGGTTTTGATGAATATGCAATCTTTTTTAAACTATGTGAAATGCTGGAAAGTATAGGAGGATTAAAATCAACAAAAAAATATACTTATTGATAAACAAGTAGCAATTTTCTTACATATTATTGCTCATCATGTTAAAATCGAGTTGTTAGAAAAAAATTTAGAAGGTCGTGAGACAATTAGTGGTGTTTTTAAAATGTTTTAAATGCAGCTATGCATTTGCAAGATCTTTGTTTAGGAAACCTAAGCCCATACTAACAAACTCTTCGACTATCAAGGATGTGGTTTAAGGTAGATAATCACCCTATTACTTCTATAAGAAAATATAGTGAATGTGATTAAGGTTCCTCATTATTTTTATTTCATTTGAATTGTAGAATTGCTTAGGTGCTCTAGATAAGACATAGATCAGGGTTAATGTGCCAATTAAAGATAAGCATAGATTTCAAACTCATAAGGGCAACATTGCAACAAATACGTTAGGTGTGTGCACACCTGATATACAATTTGTTTATTATCTTCCTGGTTGGGAAGGGTCAATAGTTGATGGTTTAGTTCTTCATGATGTAATTACTAGGAGGCATGGACTAAAAGTGCCTCATGGTAAGCTTTCCTATATAATATAGAAAGGTTGTTTGAAATTTTGTATATGAGATAATGTAAATTGAATAACTTATGTAGTTATTTTTTATATAGGTTGCTATTACCTAGTCAACGCATGTTATACAAATTGTGAGGGCTTCCTTGCACCTTTTAGGGGTCAAAGGTACAATTTGAATGAATAGCGTCAAGGTTACCAACAAAAACTTCAGAGGAATTTTTTAATATGAAACATGCGACGCATGCAATGTAATTGATAAGTGTTTTAGGTTACTAAAATTAGGTGGGCTATTCTTAGAGTCCATCATTTTATCCAATAAAGACACAATCAATTATTATAGCTTGTTGTTTGTTTCATAATTTTATTAGGCAGGAGATGAGTTTTAATCTCATAGAGAGTGATTTAGGGGATTATTTTCACACCAATCCAATTGTTGAGGAGGAGTGTATAACTACTATTGACCCAACTAATGCTTGGAAAAATTGGAGAATTGAATTGACACACGAAATGTTCAATGAATGGTGAACATCTAGGCAAAATGAGAATTGACATTTTTTAGGTGTCTATTATGTTTAAGTGTTAGGAGGCTTTTTATTATTGTTTATGTAAGTTATTGTACTCTTTGTTGTTTATGTTGTACATTGTTATTGTAAGCTATATTGTTCTCATAAGCTGTTGATGCTTAATGTTAATTGGTATGAAGAATTTTATGAATGTTTTTATTTTTCCTTTATTATGATGATTTTTTATTTGTCAATATTGCTTTAATTTGGTAGATAAATATTTCGATGAATTCGTAAATCAACTATTGATTCTCAAAGTTCAAAAGGAAAAAAAGTGGAACTATGATGAAAATGTTGTGCTAGTTTCTTGCATGGCTGATTTCCATAATGTGAGAACGTCTAATGTTGATAATTGGAGTTAAAGCTTGGCATCTCAATGAATTAGAAAGAATGGTAGCAACAAAGTTTCCTAATTCAAACTTAAAAGTCAAACCTCATATAAAGTATAGGATTAAGAATTTAACGAAAGAGTAGAGCATTATTTATGATATGATAAGGAAAGATACTAGTGGATTTGGATGGGATATCGAAGGAAGATCATCATTGCAAAAGATCATGTATGGGATTCTTACTTAAGTGTAAGTATTGAACTTTTAACTTGTTTTAAGTATTTTCTTTAACTACTTTCTTGTCATTTATATATATTATTGATGCTGTTTTTTCATCTTGTCGAATCACAAAGTTGATGCTCAATTTGAAGGAAGAGCTTTCCTTTCTATAATGAATTGACAGGATCTATGGAGAAAATCGTGCAACCGGAAATGATGCACAAATTGCTGCGGATATTCTTGAAGAAATAGAAGGCAAGAAGGTGTAGGTAGGATAAATAAAGGTCGTGAAGATCAATATGAGCATGGTTTGCATGATATAGATGAGTCCTTTACTCAACTTCAAACATCAAATCTTGAAAGACAAGCTGAAAATATTTCAACAAAGAGGAGAAAAGGAGTAATGATACGGAGAAACAAGTCGTGCAGATTCATTTATTATTGCTGCCAAGATGTTGGATGACACCATGAATCAAATTGAAGATAAATTGTATAAGAGTATTGGGATCAAACATATATTCAACAAAGAGTTGAATGTTAGATAGTATGTAGCGCCTCACACGTAGGGTACACATCGGACGCCCTAAGGTCACTCCGATACGTATCCCACGATAAAGGTGCACCACCGAACATTCCCACTAATAATCCACCGCATCGCAATAATTAAAATCATAATATATCGTAAATCAGAACTTTTAAAATCCAAAAGAATCTTAATATGATCATCCAAGATTAGAATAGACAAGTCTATCACCCCTAAACAAAACCAAAAAGGAAACTGATACAAGCATCTATCCTAATATCATCCGCAAAAGTCCAACCCAGCTGACCGACCTGTGTGCCATCGCTTCTCTTGCCAGCATGCTCGCACGGCAGGAAAAGACTATCTCCGGAGCTAGGGATCTACTCTATCGATCCTGAAAAATTAGATGCAATTTTTGGGTGAGTTTGCGAACTCAGTGAGAAACCATCATCGATGGGGGGGGAGTTATGGCATAACAACAAATAGAATCAAAGCAGTAAAACATAAGAAAGCACAAGTACATTTCTTAAAGCAATAATATGTTCTTAAAGCAAGTATCTAACACCTCTTCCTTTCTTTAAAGACCCCCAAATTGCAACTTTCTTGCTTAAAAACTCGAATTTGCTAGTTGAAAGTGACTTTGTTAATAAATTTGTCAATCAATTTCAAGCTTCTTATCATAATCAATAATACTTTGAAAATGCCTTTAAAAATATTTTTCTATTCTTAGTCCATTTCACTAGCACAATACATAAAATGTACTTCCTTATCCTTAGTCACTAGGGTCATTATGCTTATTATGGTTTTGTTGTTCTTTCTATCTTCCTTAAGTTAGTGTTGGGTTATTTAAGTTAGAGTTTCATTTAAACTGTTTGTTTGAGTTTGATTTTATGTTCTATAATTCCCTCTTTTAACTATGGAAATATTATCTTCTTTTTTCTCTTACTCTACTTTATGCCTTCAATTATTTTGTATTATTTCATAGTTGTTCTCTTACATTGTGTATTGTTTGAACAAATTTATGTAAATATATTAGAAAATTTTATTTTTGCAGTCATGGCTCGCTTTAGTTTGAGTTTACATAAAATGTTGAAAGAACAAGAAGGATTGTGGTGTCTTAATTGTATGGTTATAGTTGTGTAATATTTTTAGTTCGCTATTTAATTTGTTGGCATAAGAGACTTCTTTATATAGTTATAGGCTAGGGGTTAGAAGTTATTTGCTAAATTTTTATGCAAATTGAGATTATGTGAACCAAATTGTGCATGACAATGATGAGTCATATATTTCAATGGTTTTGATGAATATGCAATCTTTTTTAAACTATGTGAAATGCTGGAAAGTATAGGAGGATTAAAATCAACAAAAAAATATACTTATTGATAAACAAGTAGCAATTTTCTTACATATTATTGCTCATCATGTTAAAAATCGAGTTGTTAGAAAAAAAATTTAGAAGGTCAGGTGAGACAATTAGTCGGTGTTTTTAAAATGTTTTAAATGCAGTTATGCATTTGCAAGATCTTTTGTTTAGGAAACCTAAGCCCATACTAACAAACTCTTCAGACTATCAGTGGATGTGGTTTAAGGTAGATAATCACCCTATTACTTCTATAAGAAAATATAGTGAATGTGATTAAGGTTCCTCATTATTTTTTATTTCATTTGAATTGTAGAATTGTTTAGGTGCTCTAGATAAGACATAGATCAGGGTTAATGTGCCAATTAAAGATAAGCATAGATTTCAAACTCGTAAGGGCAACATTGCAACAAATACGTTAGGTGTGTGCACACCTGATATACAATTTGTTTATTATCTTCCTGGTTGGGAAGGGTCAATTGTTGATGGTTTAGTTCTTCATGATGTAATTACTAGGAGGCATGGACTAAAAGTGCCTCATGGTAAGCTTTCCTATATAATATAGAAAGGTTGTTTGAAATTTTGTATATGAGATAATGTAAATTGAATAACTTATGTAGTTATTTTTTATATAGGTTGCTATTACCTAGTCAACGCATGTTATACAAATTGTGAGGGCTTCCTTGCACCTTTTAGGGGTCAAAGGTACAATTTGAATGAATAGCGTCAAGGTTACCAACAAAAAACTTCAGAGGAATTTTTTTAATATGAAACATGCGACTGCATGCAATGTAATTGATAAGTGTTTTAGGTTACTAAAAATTAGGTGGGCTATTCTTAGGAGTCCATCATTTTATCCAATAAAGACACAATCGAATTATTATAGCTTGTTGTTTGTTTCATAATTTTATTAGGCAGGAGATGAGTTTTAATCTCATAGAGAGTGATTTAAGGGATTATTTTCACACCAATCCAATTGTTGAGGAGGAGTGTATAACTACTATTGACCCAACTAATGCTTGGAAAAATTGGAGAATTGAATTGACACACGAAATGTTCAATGAATGGTGAACATCTAGGCAAAATGAGAATTGACATTTTTTAGGTGTCTATTATGTTTAAGTGTTAGGAGGCTTTTTATTATTGTTTATGTAAGTTATTGTACTCTTTGTTGTTTATGTTGTACATTGTTATTGTAAGCTATATTGTTCTCATAAGCTGTTAATGCTTAATGTTAATTGGTATGAAGAATTTTATGAATGTTTTTATTTTTCCTTTATTATGATGATTTTTTTATTTGTCAATATTGCTTTAATTTGGTAGATAAATATTTCGATGAATTCGTCGTCAACTATTGATTCTCAAAGTTCAAAAGGAAAAAAAAAAGTGGAACTATGATGAAAATGTTGTGCTAGTTTCTTGCATGGCTGATTTCCATAATGTGAGAACGTACAATGTTGATACTGGAGTTAAAGCTTGGCATCTCAATGAATTAGAAAGAATGGTAGCAACAAAGTTTCCTAATTCAAACTTAAAAGTCAAACCTCATATAAAGTATAGGATTAAGAATTTAACGAAAGAGTAGAGCATTATTTATGATATGATAAGGAAAGATACTAGTGGATTTGGATGGGATATCGAAAGGAAGATCATCATTGCAAAAGATCATGTATGGGATTCTTACTTAAGTGTAAGTATTGAACTTTTAACTTGTTTTAAGTATTTTCTTTAACTACTTTCTTGTCATTTATATATATTATTGATGCTGTTTTTTTCATCTTGTCAGACTCACAAAGTTGATGCTCAATTTTGAAGGAAGAGCTTTCCTTTCTATAATGAATTGACAGGGATCTATGGAGAAAATCGTGCAACTGGAAATGATGCACAAATTGCTGCGGATATTCTTGAAGAAATAGAAGGCAAGAAGGTGTAGGTAGGATAAATAAAGGTCGTGAAGATCAATATGAGCATGGTTTGCATGACATAGATGAGTCCTTTACTCAACTTCAAACATCAAATCTTGAAAGACAAGCTGAAAATATTTCAACAAAGAGGAGAAAAGGAGTAATGATACGGAGAAACAAGTCGTGCAGATTCATTTATTATTGCTGCCAAGATGTTGGATGACACCATGAATCAAATCAAGATAAATTGTATAAGAGTATTGGGATCAAACATATATTCAACAAAGAGTTGAACAGTTAGATAGTATGTAGCCCTCACCGTAGGGTACACATCGGGGCGCCTAAGGTCACTCCGATACGTATCCCACGATAAAGGTGCACCACCGAACATTCCCACTAATAATCCACCGCATCGCAATAATTAAAATCATAATATATCGAAATCGAACTTTTAAAATCCAAAAGAATCTTAATACATCATCCAAGATTAGAATAGACAAGTCTATCACCCCTAAACAAAACCAAAAGGAAACCGATACAAGCATCTATCCTAAGATCATCCGCAAAAGTCCAACCCACCGACCGACACATGTGTCATCGCTTCTCTTGCCAAAGACGCTCAGACGGCAGAAAAGACTATCTCCTGAGCTAGGATCTACTCTATCGATCCCGAAAATTAGATGCAATTTTGGGTGAGTTTGCGAACTCAAGAGAAACCATCATCGATGGGGGGGGAGTTATGGCGTAACAACAAATAGAATCAAAGCAGTAAAACATAAGAAAGCACAAGTACATTTCTTAAAGCAATAATATGTTCTTAAAGCAAGTATCTAACACCTCTTCCTTGCTTTAAAGACCCCCAAACTGCAACTTTCTTCCTTAAAAACTCGAATTTGCTAGTTGAAAGTGACTTTGTTAATAAATTTGTCAATCAATTTCAAGCTTCTTATCATAATCAATAATACTTTGAAAATGCCTTTAAAAATATTTTTCTATTCTTAGTCCATTTCACTAGCACAATACATAAAATGTACTTCCTTATCCTTAGCCACTAGGGTCATTATGCTTATTATGGTTTTGTTGTTCTTTCTATCTTCCTTAAGTTAGTGTTGGGTTATTTAAGTTAGAGTTTCATTTAAACTGTTTGTTTGAGTTTGATTTTTATGTTCTATAATTCCCTCTTTTTAACTATGGAAATATTATCTTCTTTTTTCTCTCTTACTCTACTTTATGCCTTCAATTATTTTGTATTATTTCATGGTTGTTCTCTTACATTGTGTATTGTTTGAACAAATTTATGTAAATATATTAGAAATTTTATTTTTGCAGTCATGGCTCGTTTTAGTTTGAGTTTACATAAAATGTTGAAAGAACAAGAAGGATTGTGGCTGTCTTAATTGTATGGTTATAGTTGTGTAATATTTTTAGTTCGCTATTTAATTTGTTGGCATAAGAGACTTCTTTATATAGTTATAGGCTAGGGGTTAGAAGTTATTTGCTAAATTTTTATGCAAATTGAGATTATGTGAACCAAATTGTGCATGACAATGATGAGTCATATATTTTAATGGTTTTGATGAATATGCAATCTTTTTTAAACTATGTGAAATGCTAGAAAGTATAGGAGGATTAAAATCAACAAAAAAATATACTTATTGATAAACAAGTAGCAATTTTCTTACATATTATTGCTCATCATGTTAAAAATCGAGTTGTTAGAAAAAAAATTTAGAAGGTCAGGTGAGACAATTAGTCGGTGTTTTTAAAATGTTTTAAATGCAGTTATGCATTTGCAAGATCTTTTGTTTAGGAAACCTAAGCCCATACTAACAAACTCTTCAGACTATCAGTGGATGTGGTTTAAGGTAGATAATCACCCTATTACTTCTATAAGAAAATATAGTGAATGTGATTAAGGTTCCTCATTATTTTTTATTTCATTTGAATTGTAGAATTGCTTAGGTGCTCTAGATAAGACATAGATCAGGGTTAATGTGCCAATTAAAGATAAGCATAGATTTCAAACTCGTAAGGGCAACATTGCAACAAATACGTTAGGTGTGTGCACACCTGATATACAATTTGTTTATTATCTTCCTGGTTGGGAAGGGTCAATAGTTGATGGTTTAGTTCTTCATGATGTAATTACTAGGAGGCATGGACTAAAAGTGCCTCATGGTAAGCTTTCCTATATAATATAGAAAGGTTGTTTGAAATTTTGTATATGAGATAATGTAAATTGAATAACTTATGTAGTTATTTTTTATATAGGTTGCTATTACCTAGTCAACGCATGTTATACAAATTGTGAGGGCTTCCTTGCACCTTTTAGGGGTCAAAGGTACAATTTGAATGAATAGCGTCAAGGTTACCAATAAAAAACTTCAGAGGAATTTTTTAATATGAAACATGCAACTGCATGCAATGTAATTGATAAGTGTTTTAGGTTACTAAAAATTAGGTGGGCTATTCTTAGGAGTCCATCATTTTATCCAATAAAGACACAATCGAATTATTATAGCTTGTTGTTTGTTTCATAATTTTATTAAGGTGAGATGAGTTTTAATCTCATAGAGAGTGATTTAGGGGATTATTTTCACACCAATCCAATTGTTGAGGAGGAGTGTATAACTACTATTGACCCAACTAATGCTTGGAAAAATTGGAGAATTGAATTGACACACGAAATGTTCAATGAATGGTGAACATCTAGGCAAAATGAGAATTGACATTTTTTAGGTGTCTATTATGTTTAAGTGTTAGGAGGCTTTTTATTATTGTTTATGTAAGTTATTGTACTCTTTGTTGTTTATGTTGTACATTGTTATTGTAAGCTATATTGTTCTCATAAAATTGTTGATGCTTAATGTTAATTGGTATGAAGAATTTTATGAATGTTTTATTTTTCCTTTATTATGATGATTTTTTATTTGTCAATATTGCTTTAATTTGGTAGATAAATATTTCGATGAATTAAATCGTCAACTATTGATTCTCAAAGTTCAAAAGGAAAAAAAAAGTGGAACTATGATGAAAATGTTGTGCTAGTTTCTTGCATGGCTGATTTCCATAATGTGAGAACGTCATAATGTTGATACTGGAGTTAAAGCTTGGCATCTCAATGAATTAGAAAGAATGGTAGCAACAAAGTTTCCTAATTCAAACTTAAAAGTCAAACCTCATATAAAGTATAGGATTAAGAATTTAACGAAAGAGTAGAGCATTATTTATGATATGATAAGGAAAGATACTAGTGGATTTGGATGGGATATCGAAGGAAGATCATCATTGCAAAAGATCATGTATGGGATTCTTACTTAAGTGTAAGTATTGAACTTTTAACTTGTTTTAAGTATTTTCTTTAACTACTTTCTTGTCATTTATATATATTATTGATGCTGTTTTTTTCATCTTGTCAGAATCACAAAGTTGATGCTCAATTTTGAAGGAAGAGCTTTCCTTTCTATAATGAATTGACAGGGATCTATGGAGAAAATCGTGCAACCGGAAATGATGCACAAATTGCTGCGGATATTCTCAAGAAATAGAAGGCAAGAAGGTGTAGGTAGGATAAATAAAGGTTGTGAAGATCAATATGAGCATGGTTTGCATGACATAGATGAGTCCTTTACTCAACTTCAAACATCAAATCTTGAAAGACAAGCTGAAAATATTTCAACAAAGAGGAGAAAAGGAGTAATGATACGGAGAAACAAGTCGCAGATTCATTTATTATTGCGCCAAGATGTTGGATGATACCATGAATCAAATTGAAGATAAATTGTATAAGAGTATTGGGATCAAACATATATTCAACAAAGAGTTGAATGTTAGATAGTATGTAGCGCCTCACCGTAGGGTACACATCAGACGCCCTAAGGTCACTCCGATCGTATCCCACGATAAAGGTGCACCACCGTAACATTCCCACTAATAATCCACCGCATCGCAATAATTAAAATCATAATATATCGTAAATCAAGAACTTTTAAAATCCAAAAGAATCTTAATACAATCATCCAAGATTAGAATAGACAAGTCTATCACCCCTAAATAAAACCAAAAGGAAACCGATACAAGCATCTATCCTAAGATCATCCAAAAAGTCCAACCCAATGACCGACACAGTGCCATCGCTTCTCTTGCCAAAGACGCCGCACGGCAGGGAAAGACTATCTCCGGAGCTAGGGGTCTACTCTATCGATCCTGAAAAATTAGATGCAATTTTTGGGTGAGTTTGCGAACTCAGTGAGAAACCATCATCGATGGTTCACTCAAATCATGCATTAGGCAAATTGCGTACAGCATAGTACAGTAATATTCAATTTACAGTATTATATAACAATTTACAGTAGTCTATAAAAGTTTGCATTATCAAATAGCAATTTACAATAGTATATAACAGTTTACAGTATCATACCACAATTTACAGTAAATCATGCAACAGTTTACAGTAGCATGTAACAATTTGCAATCTCTCATGTCATCACATAATTCAGTAAGTTTGCAATTCAATCAGTCATGTGTATACAATGCATATGAGACTCTTTTCCAGTTATTAATTGTTGTGCCCAAGTGCTCACCAAGATTCAGGGGGGACGCGTGGATTTCTCCCTGCTCGAGGTCCGGCCAAGACAAAGTTCGAGCTCGAGGCTCTTTTCAGTGATAATAGCACTTGGGTCACATATCCATTATCTGATCATGCATTTAAGCATGCAATGCAGTATTCAGTAATTCAGTGTATGGCTATAAAAGCCCCGTATTGCATTTCTCAGTGTCATGTAGTAGTTCAATTCAATACAGTAGTCCAATCCAATACAGTAGAAACATGCCATTCGATCATGTATATTTCAGTAATCATGCAACTTCACATTGGCAAGTAATTCACATTGAGCATTTAGACAATCAGGAATTTGAGAAACCAACTAGGTTACTCACCTGTAACTTCCGAAACTCATTGCTGGAAGTTCCAAAGAATGTCCGTGGAATGACGATCCAACGGCGCCTCTATAACAGTAAAATACAGTCCCATTACTAGATGCTCAATTAAAACGATTCAGTAATGCATATGTCTCAGTGAAATTATGTATAATGCATGCTCACGATTTTCGACGCTAAAACCCAATTTTGAACTCTTATGTCCCATTCTAACTCGCAGTTCGATTGATCGACAATAATTGATCCAATCCTATAATTCAGTTCAATTTCCTCAATCCGTACTTCCTATAACAGTTCCCTATTCACTGGATCAAAAACTCCATTGAAAACCTCAATTAAAACTCCAATTGTCTCAATTCAATACTTTGGTCACACTATGAACCCTAATTGACCTTAATCTCGATAAATCGATACCACTTAAATTAAATTCTAACTCCCATAATTATCCTCAATTGTAGACCTCTTTCTCTAGTTCGTAATGAATCAAGAATCACCTCAATCGGAGGTCTATACCATAAATTATACCCAATAAACTAAAATCAATCCAATCGAAAACCCTTCGCGCGACCTCATGCCCTCGTCATGACGTCTGAGAGATCGCTTCGCCATGGCGTGAACGACGCCGCCATGGCACACCCTTGTCACGCTGTCGCAACGTAAGCCGAAGGCTCGTCGCGACGCATACCTCGAGCGCCGCCAAAGGCGTCCGCTAAGCTTCGTGGTGGTGGCGACTATATTTTCTCGCCGTGGCGAGGCATACCAGATGTCGCGACGTGCGAGTCGCCCACTGTCTTCTCCAATCGATTTCCGTCCATTTCTCTCTCTAAAACCTCCATTAAACACTCCCATCTACCCAACTCAACCATAATAAATGCCATAAATGCAATAAAAACCATTAATAACAACATTAATGCCATTAAAACTTACCAATCGAAGATCAATCCACAAATTTCTCAAAAATCACCGTAACCCTAAAACTTTCTCAAATCAACGATTAATCCATTCTCCAAGCTTCTCAACCTTCAAAAATCACAATAAACCAGTTAGTTGTGCACAATGAGAAGAAAACCATAGAGAAAGATCGAAGAATCCTCACCCAAGGAAAAAATCGAAGAACACCGTGGAGAAGGGGAAGAGAGAAACGATAATGCCTTAGGTAAATTTCTCAAATTCAAACCTAGATATATATAGACATAGGTCTCTAAATCAGTTCAAATTTAAGTCTCTAAATTTCAATGGCTCAACATTTTTATTTACTAACAGTATAACTCTAATTTTTTCATTGCCATTAGACAATCCTTTCAAGACTATACACCAATCACCATTACTCCAAAATTTTCATTGGGCATTTTCTCCCGAATTTTTCGAAAATTTCCTATAAGTCACTATCAGTAGCCAATCACTCTTAGACTATTTTAAATCAATCACTCAAGCCCACTTACTCTTAATTTCTCAATCAATCAATCATAATTCAGTCAGTTCAGTCAGTTTTCAGTTCACAGTCCAATCAATTCATAATCACAATTAAAATGTCGAAAAATCATGAATGCATGTACCTATGAATAAATGCATATGCAATAAACCTATTCCTCTATAATTAGAGGCTAGTAACATGTTCAATCAGTGAATGCAATGAAACCTATCAGTCTAACCCAATATTACTATAATACCCTTGCTAACAGTAACGGAATGTTACATAGTACATTGGGTGAGATAGAGAGACTCACAAATGATAAAAGGGATACTGTTTTAGGCAAAATTCTTGATCATCCTACACAAATGCTTGTGTTTTTTACTTTTGTGCCTTCTCAAAAACTTAAATGGGTTAGGAGGTTTCTTGCCACACATTGAAGATTGTGTTAAAGTGTAAATATTTTGTCTAGTTATTTAAAATAGGACTAAAACTTATTTTTTTGTTCAACTAAATAACTTGTTAGTAATTTAAAGCTCTATGTTATATTTATTTTACATATCGTTCCAATATTATTTTATATTGCAATTGCGACTATTTAATGAATGCTAACATGAAAGGACCAAGAAAATTAACTACTACAAAATGTTAGAAAGTCATATAATAATAATAATAATAATAATAATAATAATAATAATATTATTATTATTATTATTATTATTATTATTATTATTATTATTATTATTATTATTATTATTATTATTATTATTATTATTATTATTATTATTATTATTATTATTATTACTACTACTACTACTACTACTACTACTACTACTACTACTACTACTACTACTACTACTACTACTACTACTACTACTACTACTACTACTACTACTACTACTACTACTACTACTACTACTACTACTACTATTATTATTACTACTACTATTATTATTACTACTACTACTACAACAACAACAACAACAACAACAATTAATTATTATTATTATTATTATTATTATTATTATTATTATTATTATTATTATTATTATTATTATTATTATTATTATTATTATTATTATTATTATTATTATTATTATTATTATTATTATTATTATCATCATCATCATTATTATTATTATTATTATCATTATCATTATTATCATTATAAATTCTATTATTATTATTATTAAGAAGAAGAAAAGAAGAAAATTAATAATAATAAGGATTTTAATAATAATATATATAATTGTAATTATAATTAATAAAATAATAATTATAAGAATAATAATAAGAAGAAGAAGAAAAGAAGAATAATAAGAGTAACAATGATGATGATGATGATGATAAGAATAAGAATAAGTAATAGAAGAAGAGGAAGAAAATTAATAATAAGAAGAAATTTAATAAGAATAAGAATAAGTAATAGAAGAAGAAGAAGGAAATTAATAATAATAAGGAATTTTATTATTATTATTATTATTATTATTATTATTATTATTATTATTATTATTATTATTATTATTATTATTATTATTATTATTATTATTATTATTATTATTATTATTATTATTATTATTATTATTATTATCTTTAATAATAAGAATAAGAATAAGAAGAAGAAGAAGAAAAAAGAAGCGTAAGAAGAAAATTAATAATAATAAGGGATTTAATAATAATAATAATTAATAAAATTAATAATAGTAAAAATAATAATAAGTAGAAAATTAATAATAAGAAGAAGAATAAAATTAATAAGAATAATAATAAGAAGAAAATTAATATTATTATTAATAATAAATTAATAATAAGAATAATAAAATTAATAAGAAGAAGAAGAAGAAAATTTAAAATAATAATAATAATCGTAATTAATAATAATAAAAGAAAATTAATAATAATAATAATAATAATAATAATAATAATAATAATAATAATAATAATAATAATAATAATAATAATAATAATAATAATAATAATAATAAAAGTAATAATAATAAGAAGAAGAAGATTATTTATTTATTTGAGTCTTTCTAATTATTTGGTCATTTGTTTGTTGAATTTTCTCATTCATTTGTTGAATTAATGTTAAGATATTTATTTGTGTTTGTATTAACGCTTCCATTTTTTGTTCCAATAATTCTTGAGCTTGTACGATTGTATCTAATTGTTGAGTAATACTTGTTAAAGTAGTCATAATTTTTGGATCAAATAAGTTGATAACGTAGAAATTTGATTTTGAATTTCGTCTAATTGTCTAGTTTGATTTGGTTCAGTTATTCGTATTGGTCTTTCTATGTATATAGGTCTATGATGTCTGGCTGTTGCTGATCAAAGAAGAAGAGTCGTATTGGATGCTGAATCAGAAAAAGAATGTCTTCTTTCAATTAATGGTGGTAGATAAAAAGGTTGTTGTATTGCTGGAAGATGTTATATTTTTGGTTGTATTTTGATTCCTACTTTTGCTACATCTTGAAATAATTGATCCAAATAAATTTGTTCTGTATGTTTAAGATCGATACTATGATGAGAATTAGTTAGAGCATAACTAATTTGATAGGTTAATGAAAAAGGGTATTGTCCTTGAGTCATAAGATTATCGCGATAGAATTTGTAAGCTATTGTAATAGTTTTATCTAATTCGGATGATATTAAGGTAATTCCTAATTTCAATCTAGTATTGAATTTTATTTTACCATATTGTAAATTTCCATTCATCATTCCTAATACTTGATCATTGAGATTATTCATTCGTTCATCTAATATAGCCATTCTGATTGGAGTATTTATTCCTTGTTGAAAAGTAGATTTTAATAAGATTTGTATTGTTAATAATTGAATATAACCTATTTTCTTTCGTTTTGATTCTGGTAGTAATTGTAATTGTCTATTAATTTGATCAGGGTCAATTAAACTAATTCGTAAATTTCCACTACATTGATCAATTCGGATGGGAGTTTCGTGAATGATTTTTCCAAAATAGATAAGGTTTTGTCTATTGAAAATTTGTTTTAATGATGATTTATAAATATCTTGTCCTTTCTTGAGATCTAATTGAGATTTTGTTATCTGTTTTTGTTTATCCTGATTAATTAAAGTAGAAACTGTAAAAGTTCCTAATGATTCAGTTAATTCTAAATTATCGACATCTAATATTGTGGAAGATTGAGAAGTCATATTGAATGATAACAGTGATGATCGTCTCGAATATGTTCTAATTGAGTGGTATATTGTTGGATCCTGAACTTTTGATGAACATTAGAAATATTAAAATGAAATTAAATGAGAAAGAAATTGGTGAGACAATGTAAGAATTTAAGAAAATTTGATGAAATTTATGAGAAATGAATTGTTTAATTTTGAGGGCTTTGATATTTGAGGGAATTTATATGGATTATGAGAAAAAAGTGGATGAGTTAATTAAAATGAAGTTAAATAGCAAGAATTAAAAAAAGAAAAAAATGTGAAAATTTGAAGAATTTAGAAAGTTTGACTTTTGGAGAGAAAATGTTTGACTTGATAGTTGACTTTTTGATTTTGGGAGACTTTGAGAAAATAATCTACATGAAATTTGTAGTGTTTGTCGAGAGTTTTCTGTGGCCATAAAATTTGCTATTTTTCGATGTCAGGATTGAGAGTTATGATTTTCCGAAGTTAGGTTAATTTACTGTCTTTGAAAATGTTCTAAGTGTAGGATTGTGTCTGTTGTATTTTGAAGCAAATCGCCGTAAGGTTATGGTTCGAATTGGAGAAAGTGACTTTACTGAAAGTTGTAGCTTGTATTTCGATCTTTCCGACGCCATAAAGTACGTAATTTTTCGATATCGAGGCTAGGAGTTATGATCGACTGAAAACTGGAAGTTGTGTAGGAAAAGTTGATTAGGATAGAATCTTTGATTGAGTTTTTGACCCCTTTCGAGGTGAAATTGATTTTTCTGTTCTTCTGGGAAGTTGTAGAGCTTCCTTCAATCTTTCCATAGACACCAAATTCGTCAAATTCTGAGTTCGGGATTACGAAATATGATTTTTGAAAAATTCAGTTTCAGTTATGTTTTTGACGTGCTGAAATTTTACTTATTATCCGACCCCTTTGCAATCTGTTGTTATAAATCCTTCGTCCGACATCCGATTGACTCGATTATCGAAGCGTTGGATTCCTAAGACAATTAATGTCATTTTATTGAAGAATTATGAATTTTAGGAGATTGAATTGAAGGTGATTGATTTTAATTAAGTGAGTTGAGAAAGTTTCGAACATGGTTCGGTATTTTGCAAATTTCGGAGCTGTAGAGCTCCGATTAAGTCGATTCTTGAGGCTAAATAAGTTAAGATATGGGACTTCAATTATGTGAAGGGCTCAAATTTTGATTCAGTCCCAAGATTTTCAAGTTCGGAATTAAGTGCGTTTCGGATTTTGTTCAGTCATTAGTATTTCGCCATAACTTCTTCGTTTTAGATCCGAATTGAGCTCCGTCAGTTGCGTTGGATTCGTATGATCGAGAGGAACAATTCTCTAGTAGAAAGTTTGTCCAAATTATTTCGTTAAGTTGCCCAAAAGTTGGAAGTAAGTTATCAGATTTTAACTAAAGAGAGGGCATTTTGGTCATTGCACCCTCATTTAAGTGACATGGCTTAAACACAAGGGGCAGGGTCGTTTTGGAGGCTGGAGCTGTCGACTATAAGCAGAATAAGAAGAGAAGAAATAGAAAGAAAATACAAAGAGAGGAGAGAAGAGATGAAGCTTGGTGATGGGTGGAGAAGAAGAAGAAGAAGAGCAAGCAAGGTCGGTTTTCTATGAGTTCAAGAGTGATGTTCGTTGGTTTCTAGAGCAAAGAGGAGGAAGAAGATGGAAGTTTACCTTGAAGCTTCATAAATCCGAAAATGGTGGAGTTAAGGTAGGTTTCAAAATTGTTTTAAGTTGAGATATTGATGGGTTTATGGTGTAGATCTATGGAAAATGTTATGGGTTTGTTAATTCCATGACAAATTTTGGGAGATTTCATGTTAAATTGAGTTAATGTTGGATATGAATGTGTTAGGGTTTTAGTCTTGAATTTGGGGATTTGAAATTTTGGAAGTGTATTGAGTTAGAAAGTTTGAAATTTTGATGAGTATGGGATTTCTATAATTCATTTAAGTATTTATGCTTTTTGTGATTTTGAAATTGGTGATTTTGGTTTAGGAACTTTTAGTTTGGATGAAGGAAAGAAGTAATGGAGGAATTGAAGCTTTGGAAAAGTGTCTAGCAAGATCATGAGGTGGGTACCATATTTATTTTCGAAATTATAAGCTTTGTGAGTATTCTTGAAAATTTCCGAAAGTGAAAAGGGTTAGAAATGTATTGTTTCGGATATTTAAATGTATTGTTTTGAATATTTTTGATGACATTGAATGATTGTCTAATTGATTTGAAAAATTTGGAAGAGAGACGTTTTTGAAAGTTATTGTTTATATTTTCGAAAAATCAAGAAGGGAAGTATTTCAATGTCATTGCCTAAATTGATTTGATAAATTGATAAAAATTTCTGACGTAGGATTATGAATGAATTGAAAATTTGTGAGGAATATTGTATTCTTGGATTTTGATATTTAAGAAATTCTTTGTGTTTGAAACAATGACATATATTGCTTTTGACATTGTTTCTAAAGTGCCGTTTACGAAAAAGTTGACATTTCTAAATTTCAAATATTTGTGAAAGCGTGTATCGAATATAGTTATGAAAAGATTTGAAAAGTTAAGGATTTCCGAAATTGTTTATAAAAGTGGTTGAAAAGTTTATGATTTTCGAAATTGTTATGAAAAGTGTTTGGAAAATTTATAATTTCCGCAATTGTTTATAAAACTGGTTGGAAAGCTTATGTTTCCGAAATTGTTTATAAAAGCGTTTGGAAAGTTTATAATTTCGAAAATGATGTATAAAAGTGTTTGAAAAAATATGATTTCAAAATTGTTTATGTAAAAGTTGAAAATGCTATTATGTAGGTAAAGGTTGAACAATTTATGATTTCGAATACTATCGAATTAGTTATAAGATTTTGCTCATAAAAGGTTTGACAATTTAGAATACTTTTGAAATTATTTATAAAATATGGTTTATGAAAATGTTGGAAAAGTAGGATTTCTAAGTGCTTTTGAAATTAGTATAAAATATTAGTTATGTAAATATTGGAAAATTTTGATTTTAGTAAGATTAAATATCTTGCCTTTGGAATAATTGGAGAAATTTGTTATACGCGATTGGAGAAACCTGAATGTTTTAAGTTCGAATGTGTTTAAGAAAAAGTGTACAAAGGTTTAATTTTCTTGTTTTCAAAAGAGTTGTGAAATTGCTTGAAAAATTTAGAAAGTAATGAATTTTAATGTTTCGAATGTTTTGGAAAAGGTTACGAGTTTTAAAATGAATTGAGCTATGAAGAAGGATTCGAAAGGATTCGACATTTTATGATTTCTAAGGATTTAAGCAATTGCTTAATTTGTTAAATTCGTTAAGGCTCTTAATTGTTCATTCAAAGGATGATGAAATAAATGTTAAATTCGTTGTGTTTGAAGGTTTTAATCAAGATTAAAATTGTTGCATTCTAAAATAAATGGTGAATTTGCTATGTGAGAATTTCTATATGAAATCATGTGCATTTTGGGAATGTCAAGTTGTTTAATATGACATTGTGTTGAATTATCTGATGATTGCTACAATTGGTTCAATCTTCAATGATTGAAAGTATGTTATGTGAATTACTTTGATGTGATGACATTATGAATGTGAATGTGTCTTGTATGACACGACATGAGGATTTGACTTTTTCGAAAAGTGCCTTCGGGCAATCTTTTTTGTAAGAATGAATATGTGAATTATATGGGTTTGGTTAGGTCCCCTCTGTAGAGTCGATTACATTGTCTCCCTCATTAGCCTTTTCCCCGCCCTTATGAGTGGCTTAGGAGTTCGGTTCGGACTCCCTCACTACAAGACATGACCACCGCTATGCGGGAATGTGCAGTACGTCCTGTTAGGACCGACCCAAACCATTTGATGTGTTATGTGATTTTGCTCTTTGTGTATTGTGATGCATTATGATGTGATGCATTCATATTTGAAATTGTGCATGATTTGTGAAAAGTTTGAGAACTTGAGAAAAATCTTAGAAAATGTTGATGAAGATTTATAAATGTTTTGAAAAGTTTGAAAAAGAGTTTTTGGATAAATTTCGAATTGGGAAAGGTTTAAAAGTTTGAAAAGACAATTTTCGCTTATGTTTCATTTATAAGTATGTTACCCATTGAGTCATCAAAGCTCACCCCTTTCATCCCCATCTCCGTGTTTGAAGGAGATCGGATGAATACGGTCAAGACGTCAGTTCGACATTTATATGTTTTTGTAATTTGTATATGGCTTGGAATGCCATTTATGCTTATAAAGTATCTGGATGTATTCGAATTTGAGTATGGAAATGAGCTATGAGATTTGTTTATGATTATAAGTAGATTGTGTGATTGATTTATGAATTTTGGATGTATGAGGTTGTTTAGAAATGGGATATGATTGTGACTTGAATTATGGATTGAGATTATGAAGTGTTTTAGATATAAGATTGCGTTATTGCTGGTGTTTGGATTCCGGACGGGAGGTCCGATGACTCTGAGTGGTGTTTGGATATATAGAAGTGTATGTTTTGACTTGCAGAAATTTTCGGTCACAAAATACAAATAGATATGTTGCCGATTTTCGAGAAAATCGGGTTATGGCAAAATAAGAATAAGTATAAGAATATGATTAAGAAGTTAGCTTTACTAAAGATAAGTGTTTAGTAAACGATGAAATTTTGGGAGAAAGAGTTTATGAATTGAGTTTGATTAAGGGTAAATTCTAAAGGAAAATGGGAATGGTTTTGTATAAAGAGGAAGGAATGACTAAGGTTGAAAAAAATTATATCGGGTTTTCAGATTAGTCTTAGGGCTTCCAACGCGTCTCGATATACTTTTCTAAGATACTTGTAAGAAGATGTCGGACATTTGTTTCATGGGATTCAATTTGATTTGCTTGATTTCGTTTCGCTTCAATTGCGATAAGACTTTCGTTTTTGATTCAATTTCATTTTCGATTCTGCTTTGCTCGTTTCCGTTTCCGTTTCCGTCTTCCGGTTGGGATCCGGTTCCTAAGATCGGGTCCCAACATTGATGGTATCGAGCCCAGATTAGGATCTTAATCGGGCGCATGAGTTGATAAGAGTTTGCGATCGAATTTCATTAATGAAAATGTGATTTTGATGTGAATGACTTATCATGAATGACAAGTTAAAAGACAAGCTTGATGATGGTATTGATTTAAATGATGATTGATCCATGTTAGGGTTCATTAAGCCTGGACCTTTGATTCGTGAAAATGGATTGAGAAGCACCGCTTTGTGGTGATTGTGCGTTCATATGATTTTAAGGGTTCCTTGTGAAGAAGTGAAAATATGTATGATGAGTGATGATTAATTATAAGAAGTGTTAATGGAAATTAAGAGGAGAATTTTATGATGAAATTGGAAGAATTGATTTTAGCTATACATGTGTGAGACGAATTAAGAAATACTTGAAGGATAGGATTAATGATATGAAGGTATGTAATGAAAATTTGAAGAATTAAATTGTTTGTTTTATTTAGATGATGAGAATGATGAATTATTTTGGGAACGTGATAATGAAAAAGAGATTAGAAATTCTTGATGAATGAGAGATAAATCGACTTGAAAGATGAGACAACTTGAGTTTATATCTATATATGTAAGGAATATTGAATTGTGGATATAGTGATGTGATATAATATTGAATGTGGTGTATTTGACTTAAGAAGTAAGTTAAGAATGTGTATGATGAGGAAATTAGATAAGAAAAGTGACTATGATCTTTTGGAAAGAGATCACTAAGAAAATGTGTTACTTGATGATTTACTACGATGAATTTCGAGGACGAAATTCTTTTAAGAGGGGAGAAATGTTGGATCCCGAACTTTTGATGAACATTAGAAATATTAAAATAAAATTAAATGAGAAAGAAATTGGTGAGACAATGTAAGAATTTAAGAAAATTTCATGAAATTTATGAGAAATGAATTGTTTAATTTTGAGGGCTTTGATATTTGAGGAATTTATATGGATTATGAGAAAAAGTGGTTGAGTTAATTGAAATGAAGTTAAATAGCAAGAATTAAAAAAGAAAAAATGTGAAAATTTGAAGAATTTAGAAAGTTTGACTTTTGGAGAAAATGTTTGACTTGATAGTTGACTTTTGATTTTGGGAGACTTTGAGAAAATAATCTACATGAAATTTGTAGTGTTTGTCGAGAGTTTTCTGTGGCCATAAAATTTGCTATTTTTCGATGTCGGGATTGAGAGTTATGATTTTCGAAGTTAGGTTAATTCTTGTCTTTGAAAATGTTCTAAGTGTAGGATTGTGTATGCATTGTATTTTGAAGCAAATCGCCGTAAGGTTATGGTTCGAATTGGAGAAAGTGACTTTACTGAAAGTTGTAGCTTGTATTTCGATCTTTCCGACGCCATAAAGTACGTAATTTTTCGATATCGAGGCTAGGAGTTATGATCGATTGAAACCGGAAGTTGTGTAGGAAAAGTTGATTAGGATAGAATCTTTGATTGAGTTTTGACCCTTTCGAGGTGAAATTGATTTTCTGTTCTTCTGGGAAGTTGTAGAGCTTCCTTCAATCTTTCCATAGACACCAAATTCGTCAAATTTCGAGTTCGGGATTACGAAATATGATTTTGAAAATTCAGTTTCAGTTATGTTTTGACGTGCTGAAATTTTACTTATTATCCACCCTTTGCAATCTGTTGTTATAAATCCTTCGTCCGACATCCGATTGACTCGATTATCGGCGTTGGATTCCTAAGACAATTAATGTCATTTTATTGAAGAATTATGAATTTTAGGAGATTGAATTGAAGGTGATTGATTTTAATTAAGTGAGTTGAGAAAGTTTCCGAACATGGTTCGGTATTTTGCAAATTTCGGGAGCTGTAGAGCTCCGATTAAGTCGATTCTTGAGGCTAAATAAGTTAAGATATGGGACTTCAATTATGTGAAGGGCTCAAATTTTGATTCAGTCCCGAAGATTTTCAAGTTCTGGAATTAAGTGCAGTTTCGGATTTTGTTCAGGTCTGTTAGTATTTCGGCCATAACTTCTTCGTTTTAGATCCGAATTGAGCTCCGTCATTTGCGTTGGATTCGTATGATCGAGAGGAACAATTCTCTAGTAGAAAGTTTGTCCAAATTATTTCGTTAAGTTGCCCAAAAGTTGGAAGTAAGTTATCAGATTTTAACTAAAGAGAGGGCATTTTGGTCATTGCACCCTCATTTAAGTGACATGGCTTAAACACAAGGGGCAGGGTCGTTTTGGAGGCTGGAGCTGTCGACTATAAGCAGAATAAGAAGAGAAGAAATAGAAAGAAAATACAAAGAGAGGAGAGAAGAGATGAAGCTTGGTGATGGGTGGAGAAGAAGAAGAAGAAGAGAGCAAGCAAGGTCGGTTTTCTATGAGTTCAAGAGTGATGTTCGTTGGTTTCTAGAGCAAAGAGGAGGAAGAAGATGGAAGTTTACCTTGAAGCTTCATAAATCCGAAAATGGTGGAGTTAAGGTAGGTTTCAAAATTGTTTTAAGTTGAGATATTGATGGGTTTATGGTGTAGATCTATGGAAAATGTTATGGGTTTGTTAATTCCATGACAAATTTTGGGAGATTTCATGTTAAATTGAGTTAATGTTGGATATGAATGTGTTAGGGTTTTAGTCTTGAATTTGGGGATTTGAAATTTTGGAAGTGTATTGAGTTAGAAAGATTGAAATTTTGATGAGTATGGGATTTCTATAATTCATTTAAGTATTTATGCTTTTTTGTGATTTTGAAATTGGTGATTTTGGTTTAGGAACTTTTAGTTTGGATGAAGGAAAGAAGTAATGGAGGAATTGAAGCTTTGGAAAAGTGTCTAGCAAGATCATGAGGTGGGTACCATATTTATTTTCAAATTATAAGCTTTGTGAGTATTCTTGAAAATTTCGAAAGTGAAAAGGGTTAGAAATGTATTGTTTGGATATTTAAATGTATTGTTTTGAATATTTTGATGACATTGAATGATTGTCTAATTGATTTGAAAAATTTGGAAGAGAGCGTTTTTGAAAGTTATTGTTTATATTTTGAAAAATCAAGAAGGAAGTATTTCAATGTCATTGCCTAAATTGATTTGATAAATTGATAAAAATTTCGACGTAGGATTATGAATGAATTGAAAATTTGTGAGGAATATTGTATTCTTGGATTTTGATATTTAAGAAATTCTTTGTGTTTGAAACAATGACATATATTGCTTTTGACATTGTTTCTAAAGTGCCATTTCTGAAAAGTTGACATTTCTAAATTTCAAATATTTGTGAAAGCGTGTATCGAATACTGATTATGAAAAGATTTGAAAAGTTAAGGATTTCAAATTGTTTATAAAAGTGGTTGAAAAGTTTATGATTTTCAAATTGTTATGAAAAGTGTTTGGAAAATTTATAATTTCCGAATTGTTTATAAAAGCTGGTTGGAAAGCTTATGTTTCAAATTGTTTATAAAAGCGTTTGGAAAGTTTATAATTTCGAAAATGATGTATAAAAGTGTTTGAAAAAAATATGATTTCAAATTGTTTATGTAAAAGTTGAAAATGCTATTATGTAGGTAAAGGTTGAACAATTTATGATTTCGAATACTATCGAATTAGTTATAAGATTTTGCTCATAAAAGGTTTGACAATTTAGAATACTTTTGAAATTATTTATAAAATATGGTTTATGAAAATGTTGGAAAAGTAGGATTTCTAAGTGCTTTTGAAATTAGTATAAAATATTAGTTATGTAAATATTGGAAAATTTTGATTTTAGTAAGATTAAATATCTTGCCTTTGGAATAATTGGAGAAATTTGTTATCTGTGATTGGAGAAACCAATGTTTTAAGTTCGAATGTGTTTAAGAAAAAGTGTACAAAGGTTTAATTTTCTTGTTTTCAAAAGAGTTGTGAAATTGCTTGAAAAATTTAGAAAGTAATGAATTTTAATGTTTCAGAATGTTTTGGAAAAAGGTTACGAGTTTTAAAATGAATTGAGCTATGAAGAAGGATTACGAAAGGATTACGACATTTTATGATTTCTAAGGATTTAAGCAATTGCTTAATTTGTTAAATTCGTTAAGGCTCTTAATTGTTCATTCAAAGATGATGAAATAAATGTTAAATTCGTTGTGTTTGAAGGTTTTAATCAAGATTAAAATTGTTGCATTCTAAAATAAATGGTGAATTTGCTATGTGAGAATTTCTATATGAAATCATGTGCATTTTGGGAATGTCAAGTTGTTTAATATGACATTGTGTTGAATTATCGATGATTGCTACAATTGGTTCAATCTTGAATGATTGAAAGTATGTTATGTGAATTACTTTGATGTGATGACATTATGAATGTGAATGTGTCTTGTATGACACGACATGAGGATTTGACTTTTTGAAAAGTGCCTTGGGCAATCTTTTTGTAAGAATGAATATGTGAATTATATGGGTTTGGTTAGGTCCCTCTGTAGAGTCGATTACCTTTGTCTCCCTCTGTTAGCCTTTTCCTACTGCCTGAGTGGCTTAGGAGTTCGGTTAGGACTCCCCTCATTCTCACTAACAAGACATGACCACCGCTATGCGAATGTGCGATCGTCTGTTAGGACCGACCCAAACCATTTGATGTGTTATGTGATTTTGCTCTTTGTGTATTGTGATGCATTATGATGTGATGCATTCATATTTGAAATTGTGCATGATTTGTGAAAAGTTTGAGAACTTGAGAAAATCTTAGAAAATGTTGATGAAGATTTATAAATGTTTTGAAAAGTTTGAAAAGAGTTTTGGATAAATTTCGAATTGGGAAAGGTTTAAAAGTTTGAAAAGACAATTTTAAACATGTTTCATTTATAAGTATGTTACCCATTGAGTGTCAAGCTCACCCCCTTTCATCCCCATCTCCGTGTTTCGAGCGGAGATCGGATGAATCTGATCAAGACGTCGATTCGACATTTATATGTTTTGTAATTTGTATATGGCTTGGAATGCCATTTATGCTTATAAAGTATCTGGATGTATTGAATTTGAGTATGGAAATGAGCTATGAGATTTGTTTATGATTATAAGTAGATTGTGTGATTGATTTATGAATTTTGGATGTATGAGGTTGTTTAGAAATGGGATATGATTGTGACTTGAATTATGGATTGAGATTATGAAGTGTTTTAGATATAAGATTGCGTTATTGCTGGTGTTTGGATTCCGGACGGAGGTCCGATGACTCTGAGTGGTGTTTGGATATATAGAAGTGTATGTTTTTGACTTGCAGAAATTTTCGGGCTGTCAAAATACAGCCGTTATGTTGCCCGATTTTCGAGAAAATCGGGTTATGGCAAAATAAGAATAAGTATAAGAATATGATTAAGAAGTTAGCTTTACTAAAGATAAGTGTTTAGTAAACGATGAAATTTTGGGAGAAAGAGTTTATGAATTGAGTTTGATTAAGGGTAAATTCCTAAAGGAAAATGGGAATGGTTTTGTATAAAGAGGAAGGAATGACTAAGGTTGAAAAAAAAATTATATCGGGTTTTTCAGATTAGTCTTAGGGCTTCCAACGCGTCTCGATATACTTTTCTAAGATACTTGTAAGAAGATGTCGGACATTTGTTTCAGTGGGATTCCGAATTTGATTTGCTTCAGTTTCGTTTCGCTTCAATTGCGATAAGACTTTCGTTTTTTGATTCAATTTCTGTTTTCGATTCTGTTTGCTCCGTTTCCGTTTCCGTTTCCGTCTTCCGGTTGGGATCCGGTTCCTAAGATCGGGTCCCAACATTGATGGTATCAGAGCCCAGTATTAGGATCTTAACTGGGCGCATGAGTTGATAAGAGTTTGCGATCGAATTTCATTAATGAAAATGTGATTTTGATGTGAATGACTTATCATGAATGACAAGTTAAAAGACAAGCTTGATGATGGTATTGATTTAAATGATGATTGATCCATGTTAGGGTTCATTAAGCCCTGGACCTTTGATTCGTGAAAATGGATTGAGAAGCACTGCTTTGTGGTGATTGTGCGTTCATATGATTTTAAGGGTTCCTTGTGAAGAAGTGAAAAATATGTATGATGAGTGATGATTAATTATAAGAAGTGTTAATGGAAATTAAGAGGAGAATTTTATGATGAAATTGGAAGAATTGATTTTAGCTATACATGTGTGAGACGAATTAAGAAATACTTGAAGGATAGGATTAATGATATGAAGGTATGTAATGAAAATTTGAAGAATTAAATTGTTTGTTTTATTTAGATGATGAGAATGATGAATTATTTTGGGAACGTGATAATGAAAAAGAGATTAGAAATTCTTGATGAATGAGAGATAAATCGACTTGAAAGATGAGACAACTTGAGTTTATATCTATATATGTAAGGAATATTGAATTGTGGATATAGTGATGTGATATAATATTGAATGTGGTGTATTTGACTTAAGAAGTAAGTTAAGAATGTGTATGATGAGGAAATTAGATAAGAAAAGTGACTATGATCTTTTGGAAAGAGATCAGCTAAGAAAATGTGTTACTTGATGATTTACTACGTATGAATTTCGAGGACGAAATTCTTTTAAGAGGGGGAGAAATGTTGGATCCCGAACTTTTGATGAACATTAGAAATATTAAAATAAAATTAAATGAGAAAGAAATTGGTGAGACAATGTAAGAATTTAAGAAAATTTCATGAAATTTATGAGAAATGAATTGTTTAATTTTGAGGGCTTTGATATTTGAGGGAATTTATATGGATTATGAGAAAAAAAGTGGTTGAGTTAATTGAAATGAAGTTAAATAGCAAGAATTAAAAAAAGAAAAAAATGTGAAAATTTGAAGAATTTAGAAAGTTTGACTTTTGGAGAGAAAATGTTTGACTTGATAGTTGACTTTTTGATTTTGGGAGACTTTGAGAAAATAATCTACATGAAATTTGTAGTGTTTGTCGAGAGTTTTCTGTGGCCATAAAATTTGCTATTTTTCGATGTCGGGATTGAGAGTTATGATTTTCCGAAGTTAGGTTAATTTACTGTCTTTGAAAATGTTCTAAGTGTAGGATTGTGTCTGTTGTATTTTGAAGCAAATCGCCGTAAGGTTATGGTTCGAATTGGAGAAAGTGACTTTACTGAAAGTTGTAGCTTGTATTTCGATCTTTCCGACGCCATAAAGTACGTAATTTTTCGATATCGAGGCTAGGAGTTATGATCATTGAAACTGGAAGTTGTGTAGGAAAAGTTGATTAGGATAGAATCTTTGATTGAGTTTTTGACCCCTTTCGAGGTGAAATTGATTTTTCTGTTCTTCTGGGAAGTTGTAGAGCTTCCTTCAATCTTTCCATAGACACCAAATTCGTCAAATTCCGAGTTCGGGATTACGAAATATGATTTTTGAAAAATTCAGTTTCAGTTATGTTTTTGACGTGCTGAAATTTTACTTATTATCCGACCCCTTTGCAATATGTTGTTATAAATCCTTCGTCCGACATCCGATTGACTCGATTATCGAAGCGTTGGATTCCTAAGACAATTAATGTCATTTTATTGAAGAATTATGAATTTTAGGAGATTGAATTGAAGGTGATTGATTTTAATTGAGTGAGTTGAGAAAGTTTAGAACATGGTTCGGTATTTTGCAAATTTCGGGAGCTGTAGAGCTCCGATTAAGTCGATTCTTGAGGCTAAATAAGTTAAGATATGGGACTTCAATTATGTGAAGGGCTCAAATTTTGATTCAGTCCCGAAGATTTTCAAGTTCTGGAATTAAGTGCAGTTTCGGATTTTGTTCAGTCATTAGTATTTCGCCATAACTTCTTCGTTTTAGATCCGAATTGAGCTCCGTCAGTTGCGTTGGATTCGTATGATCGAGAGGAACAATTCTCTAGTAGAAAGTTTGTCCAAATTATTTCGTTAAGTTGCCCAAAAGTTGGAAGTAAGTTATCAGATTTTAACTAAAGAGAGGGCATTTTGGTCATTGCACCCTCATTTAAGTGACATGGCTTAAACACAAGGGGCAGGGTCGTTTTGGAGGCTGGAGCTGTCGACTATAAGCAGAATAAGAAGAGAAGAAATAGAAAGAAAATACAAAGAGAGGAGAGAAGAGATGAAGCTTCGGTGATGGGTGGAGAAGAAGAAGAAGAAGAGAGCAAGCAAGGTCGGTTTTCTATGAGTTCAAGAGTGATGTTCGTTGGTTTCTAGAGCAAAGAGGAGGAAGAAGATGGAAGTTTACCTTGAAGCTTCATAAATCCGAAAATGGTGGAGTTAAGGTAGGTTTGAAAATTGTTTTAAGTTGAGATATTGATGGGTTTATGGTGTAGATCTATGGAAAATGTTATGGGTTTGTTAATTCCATGACAAATTTTGGGAGATTTCATGTTAAATTGAGTTAATGTTGGATATGAATGTGTTAGGGTTTTAGTCTTGAATTTGGGGATTTGAAATTTTGGAAGTGTATTGAGTTAGAAAGTTTGAAATTTTGATGAGTATGGGATTTCTATAATTCATTTAAGTATTTATGCTTTTGTGATTTTGAAATTGGTGATTTTGGTTTAGGAACTTTTAGTTTGGATGAAGGAAAGAAGTAATGGAGGAATTGAAGCTTTGGAAAAGTGTCTAGCAAGATCATGAGGTGGGTACCATATTTATTTTCAAATTATAAGCTTTGTGAGTATTCTTGAAAATTTCCGAAAGTGAAAAGGGTTAGAAATGTATTGTTTGGATATTTAAATGTATTGTTTTGAATATTTTGATGACATTGAATGATTGTCTAATTGATTTGAAAAATTTGGAAGAGAGCGTTTTTGAAAGTTATTGTTTATATTTTGAAAAATCAAGAAGGAAGTATTTCAATGTCATTGCCTAAATTGATTTGATAAATTGATAAAATTTCGACGTAGGATTATGAATGAATTGAAAATTTGTGAGGAATATTGTATTCTTGGATTTTGATATTTAAGAAATTCTTTGTGTTTGAAACAATGACATATATTGCTTTTGACATTGTTTCTAAAGTGCCGTTCTGAAAAGTTGACATTTCTAAATTTCAAATATTTGTGAAAGCGTGTATCGAATCTGATTATGAAAAGATTTGAAAAGTTAAGGATTTCAAATTGTTTATAAAAGTGGTTGAAAAGTTTATGATTTTCAAATTGTTATGAAAAGTGTTTGGAAAATTTATAATTTCCATGATTGTTTATAAAGCTGGTTGGAAAGCTTATGTTTCGAAATTGTTTATAAAAGCGTTTGGAAAGTTTATAATTTCGAAAATGATGTATAAAAGTGTTTGAAAAAAATATGATTTCAAATTGTTTATGTAAAAGTTGAAAATGCTATTATGTAGGTAAAGGTTGAACAATTTATGATTTCGAATACTATCGAATTAGTTATAAGATTTTGCTCATAAAAGGTTTGACAATTTAGAATACTTTTGAAATTATTTATAAAATATGGTTTATGAAAATGTTGGAAAAGTAGGATTTCTAAGTGCTTTTGAAATTAGTATAAAATATTAGTTATGTAAATATTGGAAAATTTTGATTTTAGTAAGATTAAATATCTTGCCTTTGGAATAATTGGAGAAATTTGTTATCTGCGATTGGAGAAACCGAATGTTTTAAGTTCGAATGTGTTTAAGAAAAAGTGTACAAAGGTTTAATTTTCTTGTTTTCAAAAGAGTTGTGAAATTGCTTGAAAAATTTAGAAAGTAATGAATTTTAATGTTTCCGAATGTTTTGGAAAAAGGTTACGAGTTTTAAAATGAATTGAGCTATGAAGAAGGATTCTGAAAGGATTCTGACATTTTATGATTTCTAAGGATTTAAGCAATTGCTTAATTTGTTAAATTCGTTAAGGCTCTTAATTGTTCATTCAAAGATGATGAAATAAATGTTAAATTCGTTGTGTTTGAAGGTTTTAATCAGTATTAAAATTGTTGCATTCTAAAATAAATGGTGAATTTGCTATGTGAGAATTTCTATATGAAATCATGTGCATTTTGGGAATGTCAAGTTGTTTAATATGACATTGTGTTGAATTATCTGATGATTGCTACAATTGGTTCAATCTTCAATGATTGAAAGTATGTTATGTGAATTACTTTGATGTGATGACATTATGAATGTGAATGTGTCTTGTATGACACGACATGAGGATTTGACTTTTTGAAAAGTGCCTTGGGCAATCTTTTTGTAAGAATGAATATGTGAATTATATGGGTTTGGTTAGGTCCCTCTGTAGAGTCGATTACCTGTCTCCTCTGTTAGCCTTTTCCCTTTGCCTGAGTGGCTTAGGAGTTCGGTTCGGACTCCCCTCATTCACTAACAAGATGACCACCGCTTATGCGAGAATGTGCGATACGTCTATTAGGACCGACCCAAACCATTTGATGTGTTATGTGATTTTGCTCTTTGTGTATTGTGATGCATTATGATGTGATGCATTCATATTTGAAATTGTGCATGATTTGTGAAAAGTTTGAGAACTTGAGAAAATCTTAGAAAATGTTGATGAAGATTTATAAATGTTTTGAAAAGTTTGAAAAGAGTTTTGGATAAATTTCGAATTGGGAAAGGTTTAAAAGTTTGAAAAGACAATTTTAAACTTATGTTTCATTTATAAGTATGTTACCCATTGAGTTGTCAAGCTCACCCCTTCATCCCCATCTCCGTGTTTGAGCGGAGATCGGATGAATCTGGTCAAGACGTCAGTTCGACATTTATATGTTTTTGTAATTTGTATATGGCTTGGAATGCCATTTATGCTTATAAAGTATCTGGATGTATTCGAATTTGAGTATGGAAATGAGCTATGAGATTTGTTTATGATTATAAGTAGATTGTGTGATTGATTTATGAATTTTGGATGTATGAGGTTGTTTAGAAATGGGATATGATTGTGACTTGAATTATGGATTGAGATTATGAAGTGTTTTAGATATAAGATTGCGTTATTGCTGGTGTTTGGATTCCGGACGGGAGGTCCGATGACTCTGAGTGGTGTTTGGATATATAGAAGTGTATGTTTTTGACTTGCAGAAATTTTCGGGCTGTCAAAATACAGCCGTTATGTTGCCCGATTTTCGAGAAAATCGGGTTATGGCAAAATAAGAATAAGTATAAGAATATGATTAAGAAGTTAGCTTTACTAAAGATAAGTGTTTAGTAAACGATGAAATTTTGGGAGAAAGAGTTTATGAATTGAGTTTGATTAAGGGTAAATTCTAAAGGAAAATGGGAATGGTTTTGTATAAAGAGGAAGGAATGACTAAGGTTGAAAAAAATTATATCGGGTTTTCAGATTAGTCTTAGGGCTTCCAACGCGTCTCGATATACTTTTCTAAGATACTTGTAAGAAGATGTCGGACATTTGTTTGATGGGATTCAATTTGATTTGCTTGATTTCGTTTCGCTTGAATTGCGATAAGACTTTCGTTTTTGATTCAATTTCATTTTCGATTCTGTTTGCTCCGCTTCCGTTTCCGTTTCGTCTTCCGTTGGGATCCGGTTCCTAAGATCGGGTCCCAACATTGATGGTATCGAGCCCGATATTAGGATCTTAATCTGGCGCATGAGTTGATAAGAGTTTGCGATCGAATTTCATTAATGAAAATGTGATTTTGATGTGAATGACTTATCATGAATGACAAGTTAAAAGACAAGCTTGATGATGGTATTGATTTAAATGATGATTGATCCATGTTAGGGTTCATTAAGCCTGGACCTTTGATTCGTGAAAATGGATTGAGAAGCACCTTTGTGGTGATTGTGCGTTCATATGATTTTAAGGGTTCCTTGTGAAGAAGTGAAAATATGTATGATGAGTGATGATTAATTATAAGAAGTGTTAATGGAAATTAAGAGGAGAATTTTATGATGAAATTGGAAGAATTGATTTTAGCTATACATGTGTGAGACGAATTAAGAAATACTTGAAGGATAGGATTAATGATATGAAGGTATGTAATGAAAATTTGAAGAATTAAATTGTTTGTTTTATTTAGATGATGAGAATGATGAATTATTTTGGGAACGTGATAATGAAAAAGAGATTAGAAATTCTTGATGAATGAGAGATAAATCGACTTGAAAGATGAGACAACTTGAGTTTATATCTATATATGTAAGGAATATTGAATTGTGGATATAGTGATGTGATATAATATTGAATGTGGTGTATTTGACTTAAGAAGTAAGTTAAGAATGTGTATGATGAGGAAATTAGATAAGAAAAGTGACTATGATCTTTTGGAAAGAGATCAGCTAAGAAAATGTGTTACTTGATGATTTACTACGTATGAATTTCGAGGACGAAATTCTTTTAAGAGGGAGAAATGTTGGATCCCGAACTTTTGATGAACATTAGAAATATTAAAATAAAATTAAATGAGAAAGAAATTGGTGAGACAATGTAAGAATTTAAGAAAATTTCATGAAATTTATGAAAATGAATTGTTTAATTTTGAGGGCTTTGATATTTGAGGAATTTATATGGATTATGAGAAAAAAGTGGTTGAGTTAATTGAAATGAAGTTAAATAGCAAGAATTAAAAAAGAAAAAATGTGAAAATTTGAAGAATTTAGAAAGTTTGACTTTTGGAGAGAAATGTTTGACTTGATAGTTGACTTTTGATTTTGGGAGACTTTGAGAAAATAATCTACATGAAATTTGTAGTGTTTGTCGAGAGTTTTCTGTGGCCATAAAATTTGCTATTTTTCGATGTCGGGATTGAGAGTTATGATTTTCGAAGTTAGGTTAATTCTTGTCTTTGAAAATGTTCTAAGTGTAGGATTGTATGCATTGTATTTTGAAGCAAATCGCCGTAAGGTTATGGTTCGAATTGGAGAAAGTGACTTTACTGAAAGTTGTAGCTTGTATTTCGATCTTTCCGACGCCATAAAGTCGTAATTTTTCGATATCGAGGCTAGGAGTTATGATCGACTGAAAACTGGAAGTTGTGTAGGAAAAGTTGATTAGGATAGAATCTTTGATTGAGTTTTTGACCCCTTTCGAGGTGAAATTGATTTTTCTGTTCTTCTGGGAAGTTGTAGAGCTTCCTTCAATCTTTCCATAGACACCAAATTCGTCAAATTCGAGTTCGGGATTACGAAATATGATTTTTGAAAAATTCAGTTTCAGTTATGTTTTTGACGTGCTGAAATTTTACTTATTATCCGACCCCTTTGCAATCTGTTGTTATAAATCCTTCGTCCGACATCCGATTGACTCGATTATCGAAGCGTTGGATTCCTAAGACAATTAATGTCATTTTATTGAAGAATTATGAATTTTAGGAGATTGAATTGAAGGTGATTGATTTTAATTGAGTTGAGAAAGTTTCCGAACATGGTTCGGTATTTTGCAAATTTCGGGAGCTGTAGAGCTCCGATTAAGTCGATTCTTGAGGCTAAATAAGTTAAGATATGGGACTTCAATTATGTGAAGGGCTCAAATTTTGATTCAGTCCCGAAGATTTTCAAGTTCTGGAATTAAGTGCAGTTTCGGATTTTGTTCAGGTCTGTTAGTATTTCGGCCATAACTTCTTCGTTTTAGATCCGAATTGAGCTCCGTCAGTTGCGTTGGATTCGTATGATCGAGAGGAACAATTCTCTAGTAGAAAGTTTGTCCAAATTATTTCGTTAAGTTGCCCAAAAGTTGGAAGTAAGTTATCAGATTTTTAACTAAAGAGAGGGGCATTTTGGTCATTGCACCCTCATTTAAGTGACATGGCTTAAACACAAGGGGCAGGGTCGTTTTGGAGGCTGGAGCTGTCGACTATAAGCAGAATAAGAAGAGAAGAAATAGAAAGAAAATACAAAGAGAGGGAGAGAAGAGATGAAGCTTCGGTGATGGGTGGAGAAGAAGAAGAAGAAGAGAGCAAGCAAGGTCAGTTTTTCTATGAGTTCAAGAGTGATGTTCGTTGGTTTCTAGAGCAAAGAGGAGGAAGAAGATGGAAGTTTACCTTGAAGCTTCATAAATCCGAAAATGGTGGAGTTAAGGTAGGTTTGAAAATTGTTTTAAGTTGAGATATTGATGGGTTTATGGTGTAGATCTATGGAAAATGTTATGGGTTTGTTAATTCCATGACAAATTTTGGGAGATTTCATGTTAAATTGAGTTAATGTTGGATATGAATGTGTTAGGGTTTTAGTCTTGAATTTGGGGATTTGAAATTTTGGAAGTGTATTGAGTTAGAAAGATTGAAATTTTGATGAGTATGGGATTTCTATAATTCATTTAAGTATTTATGCTTTTGTGATTTTGAAATTGGTGATTTTGGTTTAGGAACTTTTAGTTTGGATGAAGGAAAGAAGTAATGGAGGAATTGAAGCTTTGGAAAAGTGTCTAGCAAGATCATGAGGTGGGTACCATATTTATTTTCAAATTATAAGCTTTGTGAGTATTCTTGAAAATTTCCGAAAGTGAAAAGGGTTAGAAATGTATTGTTTGGATATTTAAATGTATTGTTTTGAATATTTTGATGACATTGAATGATTGTCTAATTGATTTGAAAAATTTGGAAGAGAGCGTTTTTGAAAGTTATTGTTTATATTTTGAAAAATCAAGAAGGAAGTATTTCAATGTCATTGCCTAAATTGATTTGATAAATTGATAAAATTTCGACGTAGGATTATGAATGAATTGAAAATTTGTGAGGAATATTGTATTCTTGGATTTTGATATTTAAGAAATTCTTTGTGTTTGAAACAATGACATATATTGCTTTTGACATTGTTTCTAAAGTGCCGTTCTGAAAAGTTGACATTTCTAAATTTCAAATATTTGTGAAAGCGTGTATCGAATCTGATTATGAAAAGATTTGAAAAGTTAAGGATTTCGAAATTGTTTATAAAAGTGGTTGAAAAGTTTATGATTTTCGAAATTGTTATGAAAAGTGTTTGGAAAATTTATAATTTCCAATTGTTTATAAAGCTGGTTGGAAAGCTTATGTTTCAAATTGTTTATAAAAGCGTTTGGAAAGTTTATAATTTCGAAAATGATGTATAAAAGTGTTTGAAAAAAATATGATTTCGAAATTGTTTATGTAAAAGTTGAAAATGCTATTATGTAGGTAAAGGTTGAACAATTTATGATTTCGAATACTATCGAATTAGTTATAAGATTTTGCTCATAAAAGGTTTGACAATTTAGAATACTTTTGAAATTATTTATAAAATATGGTTTATGAAAATGTTGGAAAAGTAGGATTTCTAAGTGCTTTTGAAATTAGTATAAAAATATTAGTTATGTAAATATTGGAAAATTTTGATTTTAGTAAGATTAAATATCTTGCCTTTGGAATAATTGGAGAAATTTGTTATACGCGATTGGAGAAACTGAATGTTTTAAGTTCGAATGTGTTTAAGAAAAAGTGTACAAAGGTTTAATTTTCTTGTTTTCAAAAGAGTTGTGAAATTGCTTGAAAAATTTAGAAAGTAATGAATTTTAATGTTTCCGAATGTTTTGGAAAAAGGTTACGAGTTTTAAAATGAATTGAGCTATGAAGAAGGATTCTGAAAGGATTCTGACATTTTATGATTTCTAAGGATTTAAGCAATTGCTTAATTTGTTAAATTCGTTAAGGCTCTTAATTGTTCATTCAGTGATGATGAAATAAATGTTAAATTCGTTGTGTTTGAAGGTTTTAATCAGTATTAAAATTGTTGCATTCTAAAATAAATGGTGAATTTGCTATGTGAGAATTTCTATATGAAATCATGTGCATTTTGGGAATGTCAAGTTGTTTAATATGACATTGTGTTGAATTATCTGATGATTGCTACAATTGGTTCAATCTTCAATGATTGAAAGTATGTTATGTGAATTACTTTGATGTGATGACATTATGAATGTGAATGTGTCTTGTATGACACGACATGAGGATTTGACTTTTTCGAAAAGTGCCTTCGG
The DNA here is from genome assembly GCA_029891385.1 of Erythroxylum novogranatense. Classification (NCBI taxonomy): domain Eukaryota; kingdom Viridiplantae; phylum Streptophyta; class Magnoliopsida; order Malpighiales; family Erythroxylaceae; genus Erythroxylum; species Erythroxylum novogranatense. The sequence goes on along the minus strand of CM057225.1, from coordinate 6,740,350 downwards.
GCAATCTTTTTGTAAGAATGAATATGTGAATTATATGGGTTTGGTTAGGTCCCTCTGTAGAGTCGATTACTGTCTCCTCTGTTAGCCTTTTCCCGCTGCCATGAGTGGCTTAGGAGTTCCTGTTCGGACTCCCTCATTCACTACAAGACATGACCACCGCTATGCAGGAATGTGCGATCGTCTGTTAGGACCGACCCAAACCATTTGATGTGTTATGTGATTTTGCTCTTTGTGTATTGTGATGCATTATGATGTGATGCATTCATATTTGAAATTGTGCATGATTTGTGAAAAGTTTGAGAACTTGAGAAAATCTTAGAAAATGTTGATGAAGATTTATAAATGTTTTGAAAAGTTTGAAAAGAGTTTTGGATAAATTTCGAATTGGGAAAGGTTTAAAAGTTTGAAAAGACAATTTTCGCTTATGTTTCATTTATAAGTATGTTACCCATTGAGTGTCAAGCTCACCCCCTTCATCCCCATCTCCGTGTTTGACGGAGATCGGATGAATCTGATCAAGACGTCGATTCGACATTTATATGTTTTGTAATTTGTATATGGCTTGGAATGCCATTTATGCTTATAAAGTATCTGGATGTATTCGAATTTGAGTATGGAAATGAGCTATGAGATTTGTTTATGATTATAAGTAGATTGTGTGATTGATTTATGAATTTTGGATGTATGAGGTTGTTTAGAAATGGGATATGATTGTGACTTGAATTATGGATTGAGATTATGAAGTGTTTTAGATATAAGATTGCGTTATTGCTGGTGTTTGGATTCCGGACGGGAGGTCCGATGACTCTGAGTGGTGTTTGGATATATAGAAGTGTATGTTTTTGACTTGCAGAAATTTTCGGGCTGTCAAAATACAGCCGTTATGTTGCCCGATTTTCGAGAAAATCGGGTTATGGCAAAATAAGAATAAGTATAAGAATATGATTAAGAAGTTAGCTTTACTAAAGATAAGTGTTTAGTAAACGATGAAATTTTGGGAGAAAGAGTTTATGAATTGAGTTTGATTAAGGGTAAATTCCTAAAGGAAAATGGGAATGGTTTTGTATAAAGAGGAAGGAATGACTAAGGTTGAAAAAAAAATTATATCGGGTTTTTCAGATTAGTCTTAGGGCTTCCAACGCGTCTCGATATACTTTTCTAAGATACTTGTAAGAAGATGTCGGACATTTGTTTGATGGGATTCGAATTTGATTTGCTTGATTTCGTTTAACTTCAATTGCGATAAGACTTTCGTTTTTGATTCAATTTCGCTTCGATTCTGCTTGCTCCGTTTCCGTTTCCGTTTCGTCTTAGGTTGGGATCCGGTTCCTAAGATCGGGTCCCAACATTGATGGTATCGAGCCCAGATTAGGATCTTAACTGGGCGCGTGAGTTGATAAGAGTTTGCGATCGAATTTCATTAATGAAAATGTGATTTTGATGTGAATGACTTATCATGAATGACAAGTTAAAAGACAAGCTTGATGATGGTATTGATTTAAATGATGATTGATCCATGTTAGGGTTCATTAAGCCTGGACCTTTGATTCGTGAAAATGGATTGAGAAGCACCGCTTTGTGGTGATTGTGCGTTCATATGATTTTAAGGGTTCCTTGTGAAGAAGTGAAAATATGTATGATGAGTGATGATTAATTATAAGAAGTGTTAATGGAAATTAAGAGGAGAATTTTATGATGAAATTGGAAGAATTGATTTTAGCTATACATGTGTGAGACAATTAAGAAATACTTGAAGGATAGGATTAATGATATGAAGGTATGTAATGAAAATTTGAAGAATTAAATTGTTTGTTTTATTTAGATGATGAGAATGATGAATTATTTTGGGAACGTGATAATGAAAAAGAGATTAGAAATTCTTGATGAATGAGAGATAAATCGACTTGAAAGATGAGACAACTTGAGTTTATATCTATATATGTAAGGAATATTGAATTGTGGATATAGTGATGTGATATAATATTGAATGTGGTGTATTTGACTTAAGAAGTAAGTTAAGAATGTGTATGATGAGGAAATTAGATAAGAAAAGTGACTATGATCTTTTGGAAAGAGATCAGCTAAGAAAATGTGTTACTTGATGATTTACTACGTATGAATTTCGAGGACGAAATTCTTTTAAGAGGGGGAGAAATGTTGGATCCCGAACTTTTGATGAACATTAGAAATATTAAAATAAAATTAAATGAGAAAGAAATTGGTGAGACAATGTAAGAATTTAAGAAAATTTCATGAAATTTATGAGAAATGAATTGTTTAATTTTGAGGGCTTTGATATTTGAGGGAATTTATATGGATTATGAGAAAAAAGTGGTTGAGTTAATTGAAATGAAGTTAAATAGCAAGAATTAAAAAAAGAAAAAAATGTGAAAATTTGAAGAATTTAGAAAGTTTGACTTTTGGAGAGAAAATGTTTGACTTGATAGTTGACTTTTTGATTTTGGGAGACTTTGAGAAAATAATCTACATGAAATTTGTAGTGTTTGTCGAGAGTTTTCTGTGGCCATAAAATTTGCTATTTTTCGATGTCGGGATTGAGAGTTATGATTTTCCGAAGTTAGGTTAATTTACTGTCTTTGAAAATGTTCTAAGTGTAGGATTGTGTCAGTTGTATTTTGAAGCAAATCGCCGTAAGGTTATGGTTCGAATTGGAGAAAGTGACTTTACTGAAAGTTGTAGCTTGTATTTCGATCTTTCCGGCGCCATAAAGTCGTAATTTTTCGATATCGAGGCTAGGAGTTATGATCATTGAAAGCTGGAAGTTGTGTAGGAAAAGTTGATTAGGATAGAATCTTTGATTGAGTTTTGACCCTTCGAGGTGAAATTGATTTTCTGTTCTTCTGGGAAGTTGTAGAGCTTCCTTCAATCTTTCCATAGACACCAAATTCGTCAAATTCCGAGTTCGGGATTACGAAATATGATTTTTGAAAAATTCAGTTTCAGTTATGTTTTTGACGTGCTGAAATTTTACTTATTATCCGACCCCTTTGCAATCTGTTGTTATAAATCCTTCGTCCGACATCCGATTGACTCGATTATCGAAGCGTTGGATTCCTAAGACAATTAATGTCATTTTATTGAAGAATTATGAATTTTAGGAGATTGAATTGAAGGTGATTGATTTTAATTGAGTTGAGAAAGTTTAGAACATGGTTCGGTATTTTGCAAATTTCGGAGCTGTAGAGCTCCGATTAAGTCGATTCTTGAGGCTAAATAAGTTAAGATATGGGACTTCAATTATGTGAAGGGCTCAAATTTTGATTCAGTCCCGAAGATTTTCAAGTTCGGAATTAAGTGCGCTTTCGGATTTTGTTCAGTCATTAGTATTTCGCCATAACTTCTTCGTTTTAGATCCGAATTGAGCTCCGTCAGTTGCGTTGGATTCGTATGATCGAGAGGAACAATTCTCTAGTAGAAAGTTTGTCCAAATTATTTCGTTAAGTTGCCCAAAAGTTGGAAGTAAGTTATCAGATTTTAACTAAAGAGAGGGCATTTTGGTCATTGCACCCTCATTTAAGTGACATGGCTTAAACACAAGGGGCAGGGTCGTTTTGGAGGCTGGAGCTGTCGACTATAAGCAGAATAAGAAGAGAAGAAATAGAAAGAAAATACAAAGAGAGGAGAGAAGAGATGAAGCTTCGGTGATGGGTGGAGAAGAAGAAGAAGAAGAGAGCAAGCAAGGTCGGTTTTCTATGAGTTCAAGAGTGATGTTCGTTGGTTTCTAGAGCAAAGAGGAGGAAGAAGATGGAAGTTTACCTTGAAGCTTCATAAATCCGAAAATGGTGGAGTTAAGGTAGGTTTGAAAATTGTTTTAAGTTGAGATATTGATGGGTTTATGGTGTAGATCTATGGAAAATGTTATGGGTTTGTTAATTCCATGACAAATTTTGGGAGATTTCATGTTAAATTGAGTTAATGTTGGATATGAATGTGTTAGGGTTTTAGTCTTGAATTTGGGGATTTGAAATTTTGGAAGTGTATTGAGTTAGAAAGTTTGAAATTTTGATGAGTATGGGATTTCTATAATTCATTTAAGTATTTATGCTTTTTGTGATTTTGAAATTGGTGATTTTGGTTTAGGAACTTTTAGTTTGGATGAAGGAAAGAAGTAATGGAGGAATTGAAGCTTTGGAAAAGTGTCTAGCAAGATCATGAGGTGGGTACCATATTTATTTTCAAATTATAAGCTTTGTGAGTATTCTTGAAAATTTCGAAAGTGAAAAGGGTTAGAAATGTATTGTTTGGATATTTAAATGTATTGTTTTGAATATTTTGATGACATTGAATGATTGTCTAATTGATTTGAAAAATTTGGAAGAGAGCGTTTTTGAAAGTTATTGTTTATATTTTGAAAAATCAAGAAGGAAGTATTTCAATGTCATTGCCTAAATTGATTTGATAAATTGATAAAAATTTCGGCGTAGGATTATGAATGAATTGAAAATTTGTGAGGAATATTGTATTCTTGGATTTTGATATTTAAGAAATTCTTTGTGTTTGAAACAATGACATATATTGCTTTTGACATTGTTTCTAAAGTGCCGTTTACGAAAAAGTTGACATTTCTAAATTTCAAATATTTGTGAAAGCGTGTATCGAATCTGATTATGAAAAGATTTGAAAAGTTAAGGATTTCGAAATTGTTTATAAAAGTGGTTGAAAAGTTTATGATTTTGAAATTGTTATGAAAAGTGTTTGGAAAATTTATAATTTCCATGATTGTTTATAAACCTGGTTGGAAAGCTTATGTTTCAAATTGTTTATAAAAGCGTTTGGAAAGTTTATAATTTCGAAAATGATGTATAAAAGTGTTTGAAAAAAATATGATTTCAAATTGTTTATGTAAAAGTTGAAAATGCTATTATGTAGGTAAAGGTTGAACAATTTATGATTTCGAATACTATCGAATTAGTTATAAGATTTTGCTCATAAAAGGTTTGACAATTTAGAATACTTTTGAAATTATTTATAAAATATGGTTTATGAAAATGTTGGAAAAGTAGGATTTCTAAGTGCTTTTGAAATTAGTATAAAATATTAGTTATGTAAATATTGGAAAATTTTGATTTTAGTAAGATTAAATATCTTGCCTTTGGAATAATTGGAGAAATTTGTTATCTGTGATTGGAGAAACTGAATGTTTTAAGTTCGAATGTGTTTAAGAAAAAGTGTACAAAGGTTTAATTTTCTTGTTTTCAAAAGAGTTGTGAAATTGCTTGAAAATTTTAGAAAGTAATGAATTTTAATGTTTCCGAATGTTTTGGAAAAAGGTTACGAGTTTTAAAATGAATTGAGCTATGAAGAAGGATTCTGAAAGGATTCTGACATTTTATGATTTCTAAGGATTTAAGCAATTGCTTAATTTGTTAAATTCGTTAAGGCTCTTAATTGTTCATTCAGTGATGATGAAATAAATGTTAAATTCGTTGTGTTTGAAGGTTTTAATCAGTATTAAAATTGTTGCATTCTAAAATAAATGGTGAATTTGCTATATGAGAATTTCTATATGAAATCATGTGCATTTTGGGAATGTCAAGTTGTTTAATATGACATTGTGTTGAATTATCGATGATTGCTACAATTGGTTCAATCTTGATGATTGAAAGTATGTTATGTGAATTACTTTGATGTGATGACATTATGAATGTGAATGTGTCTTGTATGACACGACATGAGGATTTGACTTTTTGAAAAGTGCCTTGGGCAATCTTTTTTGTAAGAATGAATATGTGAATTATATGGGTTTGGTTAGGTCCCCTCTGTAGAGTCAGTGCACTGTCTCCCTCTGTTAGCCTTTTCCCGGCTGCCCGCAAGTGGCTTAGGAGTTCGGTTCGGACTCCCTCATTCACAAGACATGACCACCGCTATGCGGAATGTGTGCGATCGTCTGTTAGGACCGACCCAAACCATTTGATGTGTTATGTGATTTTGCTCTTTGTGTATTGTGATGCATTATGATGTGATGCATTCATATTTGAAATTGTGCATGATTTGTGAAAAGTTTGAGAACTTGAGAAAATCTTAGAAAATGTTGATGAAGATTTATAAATGTTTTGAAAAGTTTGAAAAGAGTTTTGGATAAATTTCGAATTGGGAAAGGTTTAAAAGTTTGAAAAGACAATTTTAACTTATGTTTCATTTATAAGTATGTTACCCATTGAGTTGTCAAGCTCACCCCTTTCATCCCCATCTCCGTGTTTGACGGGAGATCGGATGAATCTGATCAAGACGTCGGTTCGACATTTATATGTTTTTGTAATTTGTATATGGCTTGGAATGCCATTTATGCTTATAAAGTATCTGGATGTATTCGAATTTGAGTATGGAAATGAGCTATGAGATTTGTTTATGATTATAAGTAGATTGTGTGATTGATTTATGAATTTTGGATGTATGAGGTTGTTTAGAAATGGGATATGATTGTGACTTGAATTATGGATTGAGATTATGAAGTGTTTTAGATATAAGATTGCGTTATTGCTGGTGTTTGGATTCCGGACGGGAGGTCCGATGACTCTGAGTGGTGTTTGGATATATAGAAGTGTATGTTTTTGACTTGCAGAAATTTTCGGGCCATCAAAATACAGCCGTTATGTTGCCCGATTTTCGAGAAAATCGGGTTATGGCAAAATAAGAATAAGTATAAGAATATGATTAAGAAGTTAGCTTTACTAAAGATAAGTGTTTAGTAAACGATGAAATTTTGGGAGAAAGAGTTTATGAATTGAGTTTGATTAAGGGTAAATTCTAAAGGAAAATGGGAATGGTTTTGTATAAAGAGGAAGGAATGACTAAGGTTGAAAAAAAATTATATCGGGTTTTCAGATTAGTCTTAGGGCTTCCAACGCGTCTCGATATACTTTTCTAAGATACTTGTAAGAAGATGTCGGACATTTGTTTGATGGGATTCGAATTTGATTTGCTTGATTTCGTTTAAACTTCAATTGCGATAAGACTTTCGTTTTTGATTCAATTTCATTTTCGATTCTGTTTGCTCCGTTTCGTTTCCGTTTCCGTCTTAGGTTGGGATCCGGTTCCTAAGATCGGGTCCCAACATTGATGGTATCGAGCCCGATATTAGGATCTTAACTGGGCGTGAGTTGATAAGAGTTTGCGATCGAATTTCATTAATGAAAATGTGATTTTGATGTGAATGACTTATCATGAATGACAAGTTAAAAGACAAGCTTGATGATGGTATTGATTTAAATGATGATTGATCCATGTTAGGGTTCATTAAGCCCTGGACCTTTGATTCGTGAAAATGGATTGAGAAGCACTGCTTTGTGGTGATTGTGCGTTCATATGATTTTAAGGGTTCCTTGTGAAGAAGTGAAAAATATGTATGATGAGTGATGATTAATTATAAGAAGTGTTAATGGAAATTAAGAGGAGAATTTTATGATGAAATTGGAAGAATTGATTTTAGCTATACATGTGTGAGACGAATTAAGAAATACTTGAAGGATAGGATTAATGATATGAAGGTATGTAATGAAAAATTTGAAGAATTAAATTGTTTGTTTTATTTAGATGATGAGAATGATGAATTATTTTGGGAACGTGATAATGAAAAAGAGATTAGAAATTCTTGATGAATGAGAGATAAATCGACTTGAAAGATGAGACAACTTGAGTTTATATCTATATATGTAAGGAATATTGAATTGTGGATATAGTGATGTGATATAATATTGAATGTGGTGTATTTGACTTAAGAAGTAAGTTAAGAATGTGTATGATGAGGAAATTAGATAAGAAAAGTGACTATGATCTTTTGGAAAGAGATCAGCTAAGAAAATGTGTTACTTGATGATTTACTACGTATGAATTTCGAGGACGAAATTCTTTTAAGAGGGGGAGAAATGTTGGATCCCGAACTTTTGATGAACATTAGAAATATTAAAATAAAATTAAATGAGAAAGAAATTGGTGAGACAATGTAAGAATTTAAGAAAATTTCATGAAATTTATGAGAAATGAATTGTTTAATTTTGAGGGCTTTGATATTTGAGGAATTTATATGGATTATGAGAAAAAAGTGGTTGAGTTAATTGAAATGAAGTTAAATAGCAAGAATTAAAAAAAAAATGTGAAAATTTGAAGAATTTAGAAAGTTTGACTTTTGGAGAGAAAATGTTTGACTTGATAGTTGACTTTTTGATTTTGGGAGACTTTGAGAAAATAATCTACATGAAATTTGTAGTGTTTGTCGAGAGTTTTCTGTGGCCATAAAATTTGCTATTTTTCGATGTCGGGATTGAGAGTTATGATTTTCCGAAGTTAGGTTAATTTACTGTCTTTGAAAATGTTCTAAGTGTAGGATTGTGTCTGTTGTATTTTAAAGCAAATCGCCGTAAGGTTATGGTTCGAATTGGAGAAAGTGACTTTACTGAAAGTTGTAGCTTGTATTTCGATCTTTCCGACGCCATAAAGTACGTAATTTTTCGATATCGAGGCTAGGAGTTATGATCGACTGAAAACTGGAAGTTGTGTAGGAAAAGTTGATTAGGATAGAATCTTTGATTGAGTTTTTGACCCCTTTCGAGGTGAAATTGATTTTTCTGTTCTTCTGGGAAGTTGTAGAGCTTCCTTCAATCTTTCCATAGACACCAAATTCGTCAAATTCCGAGTTCGGGATTACGAAATATGATTTTTGAAAAATTCAGTTTCAGTTATGTTTTTGACGTGCTGAAATTTTACTTATTATCCGACCCCTTTGCAATCTGTTGTTATAAATCCTTCGTCCGACATCCGATTGACTCGATTATCGAAGCGTTGGATTCCTAAGACAATTAATGTCATTTTATTGAAGAATTATGAATTTTAGGAGATTGAATTGAAGGTGATTGATTTTAATTGAGTTGAGAAAGTTTCCGAACATGGTTCGGTATTTTGCAAATTTCGGGAGCTGTAGAGCTCCGATTAAGTCGATTCTTGAGGCTAAATAAGTTAAGATATGGGACTTCAATTATGTGAAGGGCTCAAATTTTGATTCAGTCCCGAAGATTTTCAAGTTCTGGAATTAAGTGCAGTTTCGGATTTTGTTCAGTCATTAGTATTTCGCCATAACTTCTTCGTTTTAGATCCGAATTGAGCTCCGTCAGTTGCGTTGGATTCGTATGATCGAGAGGAACAATTCTCTAGTAGAAAGTTTGTCCAAATTATTTCGTTAAGTTGCCCAAAAGTTGGAAGTAAGTTATCAGATTTTTAACTAAAGAGAGGGGCATTTTGGTCATTGCACCCTCATTTAAGTGACATGGCTTAAACACAAGGGGCAGGGTCGTTTTGGAGGCTGGAGCTGTCGACTATAAGCAGAATAAGAAGAGAAGAAATAGAAAGAAAATACAAAGAGAGGGAGAGAAGAGATGAAGCTTCGGTGATGGGTGGAGAAGAAGAAGAAGAAGAGAGCAAGCAAGGTCGGTTTTCTATGAGTTCAAGAGTGATGTTCGTTGGTTTCTAGAGCAAAGAGGAGGAAGAAGATGGAAGTTTACCTTGAAGCTTCATAAATCCGAAAATGGTGGAGTTAAGGTAGGTTTGAAAATTGTTTTAAGTTGAGATATTGATGGGTTTATGGTGTAGATCTATGGAAAATGTTATGGGTTTGTTAATTCCATGACAAATTTTGGGAGATTTCATGTTAAATTGAGTTAATGTTGGATATGAATGTGTTAGGGTTTTAGTCTTGAATTTGGGGATTTGAAATTTTGGAAGTGTATTGAGTTAGAAAGTTTGAAATTTTGATGAGTATGGGATTTCTATAATTCATTTAAGTATTTATGCTTTTTGTGATTTTGAAATTGGTGATTTTGGTTTAGGAACTTTTAGTTTGGATGAAGGAAAGAAGTAATGGAGGAATTGAAGCTTTGGAAAAGTGTCTAGCAAGATCATGAGGTGGGTACCATATTTATTTTCGAAATTATAAGCTTTGTGAGTATTCTTGAAAATTTCCGAAAGTGAAAAGGGTTAGAAATGTATTGTTTCGGATATTTAAATGTATTGTTTTGAATATTTTTGATGACATTGAATGATTGTCTAATTGATTTGAAAAATTTGGAAGAGAGCGTTTTGAAAGTTATTATTTATATTTTCGAAAAATCAAGAAGGGAAGTATTTCAATGTCATTGCCTAAATTGATTTGATAAATTGATAAAAATTTCTGACGTAGGATTATGAATGAATTGAAAATTTGTGAGGAATATTGTATTCTTGGATTTTGATATTTAAGAAATTCTTTGTGTTTGAAACAATGACATATATTGCTTTTGACATTGTTTCTAAAGTGCCGTTTACGAAAAAGTTGACATTTCTAAATTTCAAATATTTGTGAAAGCGTGTATCGAATCTGATTATGAAAAGATTTGAAAAGTTAAGGATTTCGAAATTGTTTATAAAAGTGGTTGAAAAGTTTATGATTTTCAAATTGTTATGAAAAGTGTTTGGAAAATTTATAATTTCATGATTGTTTATAAAGCTGGTTGGAAAGCTTATGTTTAGAAATTGTTTATAAAAGCGTTTGGAAAGTTTATAATTTCGAAAATGATGTATAAAAGTGTTTGAAAAAAATATGATTTCAAATTGTTTATGTAAAAGTTGAAAATGCTATTATGTAGGTAAAGGTTGAACAATTTATGATTTCGAATACTATCGGAATTAGTTATAAGATTTTGCTCATAAAAGGTTTGACAATTTAGAATACTTTTGAAATTATTTATAAAATATGGTTTATGAAAATGTTGGAAAAGTAGGATTTCTAAGTGCTTTTGAAATTAGTATAAAATATTAGTTATGTAAATATTGGAAAATTTTGATTTTAGTAAGATTAAATATCTTGCCTTTGGAATAATTGGAGAAATTTGTTATCTGTGATTGGAGAAACCTAATGTTTTAAGTTCGAATGTGTTTAAGAAAAAGTGTACAAAGGTTTAATTTTCTTGTTTTCAAAAGAGTTGTGAAATTGCTTGAAAAATTTAGAAAGTAATGAATTTTAATGTTTAGAATGTTTTGGAAAAAGGTTACGAGTTTTAAAATGAATTGAGCTATGAAGAAGGATTACGAAAGGATTCGACATTTTATGATTTCTAAGGATTTAAGCAATTGCTTAATTTGTTAAATTCGTTAAGGCTCTTAATTGTTCATTCGGTGATGATGAAATAAATGTTAAATTCGTTGTGTTTGAAGGTTTTAATCAGTATTAAAATTGTTGCATTCTAAAATAAATGGTGAATTTGCTATGTGAGAATTTCTATATGAAATCATGTGCATTTTGGGAATGTCAAGTTGTTTAATATGACATTGTGTTGAATTATCGATGATTGCTACAATTGGTTCAATCTTGATGATTGAAAGTATGTTATGTGAATTACTTTGATGTGATGACATTATGAATGTGAATGTGTCTTGTATGACACGACACGAGGATTTGACTTTTTCAAAAGTGCCTTGGGCAATCTTTTTGTAAGAATGAATATGTGAATTATATGGGTTTGGTTAGGTCCCTCTGTAGAGTCGGTAATCGTCTCCCTCTGTTAGCCTTTTCCCTACTGCCATGAAGTGGCTTAGGAGTTCGGTTCGGACTCCCTCATTCTCACTACCAAGATATGACCACCGCTTATCTTGAGAATGTGCGATCGTCTGTTAGGACCGACCCAAACCATTTGATGTGTTATGTGATTTTGCTCTTTGTGTATTGTGATGCATTATGATGTGATGCATTCATATTTGAAATTGTGCATGATTTGTGAAAAGTTTGAGAACTTGAGAAAATCTTAGAAAATGTTGATGAAGATTTATAAATGTTTTGAAAAGTTTGAAAAGAGTTTTGGATAAATTTCCGAATTGGGAAAGGTTTAAAAGTTTGAAAAGACAATTTTAAACTTATGTTTCATTTATAAGTATGTTACCCATTGAGTCATCAAGCTCACCCCTTTTCATCCCCATCTCCGGGTTTGACGGGAGATCGGATGAATCTGATCAAGACGTCGATTCGACATTTATATGTTTTTGTAATTTGTATATGGCTTGGAATGCCATTTATGCTTATAAAGTATCTGGATGTATTGAATTTGAGTATGGAAATGAGCTATGAGATTTGTTTATGATTATAAGTAGATTGTGTGATTGATTTATGAATTTTGGATGTATGAGGTTGTTTAGAAATGGGATATGATTGTGACTTGAATTATGGATTGAGATTATGAAGTGTTTTAGATATAAGATTGCGTTATTGCTGGTGTTTGGATTCCGGACGGGAGGTCCGATGACTCTGAGTGGTGTTTGGATATATAGAAGTGTATGTTTTTGACTTGCAGAAATTTTCGGGCTGTCAAAATACAGCCACGTTATGTTGCCCGATTTTCGAGAAAATCGGGTTATGGCAAAATAAGAATAAGTATAAGAATATGATTAAGAAGTTAGCTTTACTAAAGATAAGTGTTTAGTAAACGATGAAATTTTGGGAGAAAGAGTTTATGAATTGAGTTTGATTAAGGGTAAATTCCTAAAGGAAAATGGGAATGGTTTTGTATAAAGAGGAAGGAATGACTAAGGTTGAAAAAAAAATTATATCGGGTTTTTCAGATTAGTCTTAGGGCTTCCAACGCGTCGCGATATACTTTTCTAAGATACTTGTAAGAAGATGTCGGACATTTGTTTGATGGGATTCAATTTGATTTGCTTGATTTCGTTTAACTTGATTGCGATAAGACTTTCGTTTTGATTCAATTTCATTTTCGATTCTGTTTGCTCCGTTTCGCTTCCGTTTCCGTCTTAGGTTGGGATCCGGTTCCTAAGATCGGGTCCCAACATTGATGGTATCGAGCCCGATATTAGGATCTTAGCGGGCGCATGAGTTGATAAGAGTTTGCGATCGAATTTCATTAATGAAAATGTGATTTTGATGTGAATGACTTATCATGAATGACAAGTTAAAAGACAAGCTTGATGATGGTATTGATTTAAATGATGATTGATCCATGTTAGGGTTCATTAAGCCTGGACCTTTGATTCGTGAAAATGGATTGAGAAGCACCGCTTTGTGGTGATTGTGCGTTCATATGATTTTAAGGGTTCCTTGTGAAGAAGTGAAAATATGTATGATGAGTGATGATTAATTATAAGAAGTGTTAATGGAAATTAAGAGGAGAATTTTATGATGAAATTGGAAGAATTGATTTTAGCTATACATGTGTGAGACGAATTAAGAAATACTTGAAGGATAGGATTAATGATATGAAGGTATGTAATGAAAATTTGAAGAATTAAATTGTTTGTTTTATTTAGATGATGAGAATGATGAATTATTTTGGGAGCGTGATAATGAAAAGAGATTAGAAATTCTTGATGAATGAGAGATAAATCGACTTGAAAGATGAGACAACTTGAGTTTATATCTATATATGTAAGGAATATTGAATTGTGGATATAGTGATGTGATATAATATTGAATGTGGTGTATTTGACTTAAGAAGTAAGTTAAGAATGTGTATGATGAGGAAATTAGATAAGAAAAGTGACTATGATCTTTTGGAAGAGATCACTAAGAAAATGTGTTACTTGATGATTTACTACGTATGAATTTCGAGGACGAAATTCTTTTAAGAGGGAGAAATGTTGGATCCCGAACTTTTGATGAACATTAGAAATATTAAAATAAAATTAAATGAGAAAGAAATTGGTGAGACAATGTAAGAATTTAAGAAAATTTCATGAAATTTATGAGAAATGAATTGTTTAATTTTGAGGGCTTTGATATTTGAGGAATTTATATGGATTATGAGAAAAAAGTGGTTGAGTTAATTGAAATGAAGTTAAATAGCAAGAATTAAAAAAATGTGAAAATTTGAAGAATTTAGAAAGTTTGACTTTTGGAGAAAATGTTTGACTTGATAGTTGACTTTTGATTTTGGGAGACTTTGAGAAAATAATCTACATGAAATTTGTAGTGTTTGTCGAGAGTTTTCTGTGGCCATAAAATTTGCTATTTTTCGATGTCGGGATTGAGAGTTATGATTTTCGAAGTTAGGTTAATTCTTGTCTTTGAAAATGTTCTAAGTGTAGGATTGTGTGCATTGTATTTTAAAGCAAATCGCCGTAAGGTTATGGTTCGAATTGGAGAAAGTGACTTTACTGAAAGTTGTAGCTTGTATTTCGATCTTTCCGACGCCATAAAGTCGTAATTTTTCGATATCGAGGCTAGGAGTTATGATCATTGAAAACTGGAAGTTGTGTAGGAAAAGTTGATTAGGATAGAATCTTTGATTGAGTTTTGACCCTTTCGAGGTGAAATTGATTTTCTGTTCTTCTGGGAAGTTGTAGAGCTTCCTTCAATCTTTCCATAGACACCAAATTCGTCAAATTCGAGTTCGGGATTACGAAATATGATTTTGAAAAATTCAGTTTCAGTTATGTTTTGACGTGCTGAAATTTTACTTATTATCAGGCCCTTTGCAATCTGTTGTTATAAATCCTTCGTCGACATCCGATTGACTCGATTATCGAAGCGTTGGATTCCTAAGACAATTAATGTCATTTTATTGAAGAATTATGAATTTTAGGAGATTGAATTGAAGGTGATTGATTTTAATTAAGTGAGTTGAGAAAGTTTCCGAACATGGTTCGGTATTTTGCAAATTTCGGGAGCTGTAGAGCTCCGATTAAGTCGATTCTTGAGGCTAAATAAGTTAAGATATGGGACTTCAATTATGTGAAGGGCTCAAATTTTGATTCAGTCCCGAAGATTTTCAAGTTCTGGAATTAAGTGCAGTTTCGGATTTTGTTCAGGTCTGTTAGTATTTCGGCCATAACTTCTTCGTTTTAGATCCGAATTGAGCTCCGTCAGTTGCGTTGGATTCGTATGATCGAGAGGAACAATTCTCTAGTAGAAAGTTTGTCCAAATTATTTCGTTAAGTTGCCCAAAAGTTGGAAGTAAGTTATCAGATTTTAACTAAAGAGAGGGCATTTGGTCATTGCACCCTCATTTAAGTGACATGGCTTAAACACAAGGGGCAGGGTCGTTTTGGAGGCTGGAGCTGTCGACTATAAGCAGAATAAGAAGAGAAGAAATAGAAAGAAAATACAAAGAGAGGAGAGAAGAGATGAAGCTTGGTGATGGGTGGAGAAGAAGAAGAAGAAGAGCAAGCAAGGTCGGTTTTCTATGAGTTCAAGAGTGATGTTCGTTGGTTTCTAGAGCAAAGAGGAGGAAGAAGATGGAAGTTTACCTTGAAGCTTCATAAATCCGAAAATGGTGGAGTTAAGGTAGGTTTGAAAATTGTTTTAAGTTGAGATATTGATGGGTTTATGGTGTAGATCTATGGAAAATGTTATGGGTTTGTTAATTCCATGACAAATTTTGGGAGATTTCATGTTAAATTGAGTTAATGTTGGATATGAATGTGTTAGGGTTTTAGTCTTGAATTTGGGGATTTGAAATTTTGGAAGTGTATTGAGTTAGAAAGATTGAAATTTTGATGAGTATGGGATTTCTATAATTCATTTAAGTATTTATGCTTTTTTGTGATTTTGAAATTGGTGATTTTGGTTTAGGAACTTTTAGTTTGGATGAAGGAAAGAAGTAATGGAGGAATTGAAGCTTTGGAAAAGTGTCTAGCAAGATCATGAGGTGGGTACCATATTTATTTTCGAAATTATAAGCTTTGTGAGTATTCTTGAAAATTTCGAAAGTGAAAAGGGTTAGAAATGTATTGTTTGGATATTTAAATGTATTGTTTTGAATATTTTGATGACATTGAATGATTGTCTAATTGATTTGAAAAATTTGGAAGAGAGCGTTTTGAAAGTTATTGTTATATTTTGAAAAATCAAGAAGGAAGTATTTCAATGTCATTGCCTAAATTGATTTGATAAATTGATAAAAATTTCGACGTAGGATTATGAATGAATTGAAAATTTGTGAGGAATATTGTATTCTTGGATTTTGATATTTAAGAAATTCTTTGTGTTTGAAACAATGACATATATTGCTTTTGACATTGTTTCTAAAGTGCTGATTCTGAAAAGTTGACATTTCTAAATTTCAAATATTTGTGAAAGCGTGTATCGAATCTGATTATGAAAAGATTTGAAAAGTTAAGGATTTCGAAATTGTTTATAAAAGTGGTTGAAAAGTTTATGATTTTGAAATTGTTATGAAAAGTGTTTGGAAAATTTATAATTTCATGATTGTTTATAAAGCTGGTTGGAAAGCTTATGTTTCGAAATTGTTTATAAAAGCGTTTGGAAAGTTTATAATTTCGAAAATGATGTATAAAAGTGTTTGAAAAAAATATGATTTCGAAATTGTTTATGTAAAAGTTAAAAATGCTATTATGTAGGTAAAGGTTGAACAATTTATGATTTCGAATACTATCGGAATTAGTTATAAGATTTTGCTCATAAAAGGTTTGACAATTTAGAATACTTTTGAAATTATTTATAAAATATGGTTTATGAAAATGTTGGAAAAGTAGGATTTCTAAGTGCTTTTGAAATTAGTATAAAATATTAGTTATGTAAATATTGGAAAATTTTGATTTTAGTAAGATTAAATATCTTGCCTTTGGAATAATTGGAGAAATTTGTTATCTGCGATTGGAGAAACCGAATGTTTTAAGTTGAATGTGTTTAAGAAAAAGTGTACAAAGGTTTAATTTTCTTGTTTTCAAAAGAGTTGTGAAATTGCTTGAAAAATTTAGAAAGTAATGAATTTTAATGTTTCCGAATGTTTTGGAAAAAGGTTACGAGTTTTAAAATGAATTGAGCTATGAAGAAGGATTCTGAAAGGATTCTGACATTTTATGATTTCTAAGGATTTAAGCAATTGCTTAATTTGTTAAATTCGTTAAGGCTCTTAATTGTTCATTCAGGTGATGATGAAATAAATGTTAAATTCGTTGTGTTTGAAGGTTTTAATCAGTATTAAAATTGTTGCATTCTAAAATAAATGGTGAATTTGCTATGTGAGAATTTCTATATGAAATCATGTGCATTTTGGGAATGTCAAGTTGTTTAATATGACATTGTGTTGAATTATCTGATGATTGCTACAATTGGTTCAATCTTGATGATTGAAAGTATGTTATGTGAATTACTTTGATGTGATGACATTATGAATGTGAATGTGTCTTGTATGACACGACATGAGGATTTGACTTTTTCGAAAAGTGCCTTCGGGCAATCTTTTTTGTAAGAATGAATATGTGAATTATATGGGTTTGGTTAGGTCCCCTCTGTAGAGTCGATTACTTGTCTCCCTCTGTTAGCCTTTTCCTATTGCTTGAGTGGCTTAGGAGTTCGGTTAGGACTCCCCTCATTCCTCACTACCAAGACATGACCACCGCTATGCGGAATGTGCGATCGTCTGTTAGGACCGACCCAAACCATTTGATGTGTTATGTGATTTTGCTCTTTGTGTATTGTGATGCATTATGATGTGATGCATTCATATTTGAAATTGTGCATGATTTGTGAAAAGTTTGAGAACTTGAGAAAATCTTAGAAAATGTTGATGAAGATTTATAAATGTTTTGAAAAGTTTGAAAAGAGTTTTGGATAAATTTCGAATTGGGAAAGGTTTAAAAGTTTGAAAAGACAATTTTCGCTTATGTTTCATTTATAAGTATGTTACCCATTGAAATATCAAGCTCTCCCCCTTCATCCCCATCTCCGGTTTGAGCGGAGATCGGATGAATCTGGTCAAGACGTCGATTCGACATTTATATGTTTTTGTAATTTGTATATGGCTTGGAATGCCATTTATGCTTATAAAGTATCTGGATGTATTGAATTTGAGTATGGAAATGAGCTATGAGATTTGTTTATGATTATAAGTAGATTGTGTGATTGATTTATGAATTTTGGATGTATGAGGTTGTTTAGAAATGGGATATGATTGTGACTTGAATTATGGATTGAGATTATGAAGTGTTTTAGATATAAGATTGCGTTATTCTTTGGTGTTTGGATTAGGACGGGAGGTCCGATGACTCTGAGTGGTGTTTGGATATATAGAAGTGTATGTTTTTGACTTGCAGAAATTTTCGGTCTGTCAAAATACAGCCGTTATGTTGCCCGATTTTCGAGAAAATCGGGTTATGGCAAAATAAGAATAAGTATAAGAATATGATTAAGAAGTTAGCTTTACTAAAGATAAGTGTTTAGTAAACGATGAAATTTTGGGAGAAAGAGTTTATGAATTGAGTTTGATTAAGGGTAAATTCCTAAAGGAAAATGGGAATGGTTTTGTATAAAGAGGAAGGAATGACTAAGGTTGAAAAAAAATTATATCGGGTTTTCAGATTAGTCTTAGGGCTTCAACGTCATGATATACTTTTCTAAGATACTTGTAAGAAGATGTCGGACATTTGTTTGATGGGATTCAATTTGATTTGCTTGATTTCGTTTAAGCTTCAATTGCGATAAGACTTTCGTTTTCGATTCAATTTCTGTTTTCGATTCTGTTTGCTCCATTTCCGTTTCCGTCTTCCGGTTGGGATCCGGTTCCTGAGATCGGGTCCCAACATATATGATTGATGTAATCTTTGTACTATTGATAAATGTTCAGTATATGGTCTTCAGGTATCCATGAATAATTTGTAGGTTGAAATTCTTTTTTACGTTTATCTCTTAACTTTCCTTTTAATTTTAATTCTTGAGTATTACTGCTTTCTGGTTCTTCATAATGTGCTTCTTGTTTATTTAAACTCTTAATCTGCTTCTTGAGTTCATGCTTATAGTTGAAGTAAGAATATGCCATGCTGAAATAAATTAGAACTGGGTAAGACGAGAGAATAATTTATAAATGATGATAATAACTTGAATAATTTTAAAAATGATGATAATAATGCTGCAAATGAGTTTATGTATAATAGCAATGATTAGAAGGAATAATATGATAATAAATTGACAAAAAATAATCATAAACAAACTCTAACCTGATGCTTCTCTGGAATCGCTTAAACATCAAAGGCAGACTGGAACGCGAAGAGAGAATAGTAGAGAAAGAGAATGTTTATTGATAACTTCTTGTGCCGAATGAAGGCACTCAAACTAGCTATTTATACATGAGAAGGGAATAAAAAGGACAGACATAACAAGACGTAAAGAAAAATAAAGGACTGAAACAGACATAAAGTAAAAGGTACAGCAAAGATGCTTGTACCGTAAAGAGAAAAGTAAAAGTTAATTACAGCTGGATGGTCTTTATTCAAAGACCTACATTATTGAATGCTTTGATGCTTTGTCCGTTTGCTCCGACGAACTATTCTTCGATGATGACTAGCTCGTCGTCTGTAGTACTGTTAACATCTGGTACTTTTGATGATGTGGGGCAATTCCTACAACGATGAGTAGGATACTCTTGAATTTGTTTGCATATGGCTTCTTTCCATGCTAGACTCAATTCTTGGAAACATTCTGATAGATCATCGAATGGTGCTCTGAATCTTTGTAGAACTTGTAGCTCATTTGATAATATGGAACTTTTATAAGTGGAGGTTAATAAAATATGATTGCCTCGATAATTGATCTTGATTGTTGATTCTGGAGTGATCTTGATACACTGATTGTAGATTCCTTCCAAACAGTTCAAATTGAACTTGTTGATTAAGTCTCAATTGAACTCATATTGTGGTGCTTCATCTATAGGTGGATACTGAAGATTGTTGACTCCAATCTGAAGAAAGACAATCCTTGGTGCTTTGATTGCTGCCTGAATGGCATGTTCTGCTTCTGATGCTTCAAAAATAGGATAGCTGCTATATACCTTAATGTATAATTCTCGTTCTTTTGCTTGATGGCGTTGACTAATCCTGCTGGAAAGTCTGCTAGTAATTTCAAATATTGGAGATGGATGGTATCTGCTAATCCACTTTGAAATAATAAATATGTTGTTAATGGATCAGCTCCTGGAAATATGACTGCTTTTGGTCCATATCGTCCACGGTTTGTGGATAATACTGAAACTGCTTCATTTCATCAGTCCACTGATTTAATGCTTGGAAACAGTCGATGAACATTTCTAAAGTTAATACTTTGAATTCTTCATATAGTGCTTTGGCTGGAACGGAATTAATACTTTCCATATCTATTGATTTTCCCAAAGAAATCATCTTTGAGACTGGTGGTGCTGGTGCTTGAAGAACTGCTTTGTATTGTGGTCTTAGTGACGGATGCTGAAATTCTTGATAAGACTTTTCAACTTCTGTTCTGCTTGAAAAACTTTTTTGGATGATGCTGCTTTTGCCAGTAATATGAATGGCTGCTTTGTGTCATTGATCATTAATACCTGCAAAAGGTCCATTATAGATAACGTAATGCTTTGATTCTTGATTATTAGAGATCTTTTGTGGTACTGAGGACAAAGGTTTCACCGAAAGGGAAACTGATACTTTTGGTATGATGGTAGAAGTAGGGGTTGAAGGGATAGTAGTGGATTTTGGTAATTCAACGGTGTTTACTGATAATTTAGTGGTTTGTTGGTCTGGTATTTTTCGAGAAATACTAGGCTGGTCTTTTGGTTGATCCTTCAACATCAAGAGGGTAGTTTTAATCTTTCAAGTTCCTGGGTAATTGCTTCAGTCTTGATCTGAATATTCATACTTTGAAGTTGTAATTCATTTAACTTTGCTTCTTTTAATTCAATGGTGCTTTCCAATTGTGCTATTAGTCCTTCCATTCTCTGGTTAATATATCTGCAAGGAAATTATTAGCAGATTTAATATAATGAATCTCAAATTGATACTGACCTAATTCAAGCTGCCACCTGATGAGTCGGCCTTGATTATAATTCTTGCTTGTAGTAATATGGTATTTAGTGAATCCACATAAATACTGAGAATCAGTATGAATGGTGAATTTCACTGGTAGTAAATCAATGCGCCATTTTCTCAATGTCTTGAGACAGGCTAGTGCTTCTTTTTCATGAATGGGATAATTTAAGATATTTATTTGTGTTTGTATTAACGCTTCCATTTTTTGTTCCAATAATTCTTGAGCTTGTACGATTGTATCTAATTGTTGAGTGATACTTGTTAAAGTAGTCATAATTTTTGGATCAAATAAGTTGATAACGTAGAAATTTGATTTTGAATTTCGTCTAATTGTCTAATTTGATTTGGTTCAGTTATTCGTATTGGTCTTTCTATGTATATAGGTCTATGATGTCTGGCTGATGCTGATCGAAGAAGAGGAGTCGTGCATTAGTTGTACAATCGAGATTTAAGATACTATCAGAACCTAATTTTGAAAGTTTTGGTTTATATTCATCGGGATACTTTCGGATTTTAGTGCCTTTATAATAATAACCTTGTTGATTTAAAAAGTCATCCTTTTTGTCAAGTATCCATGAATAATTTGTAGGTTGAAATTCTTTTTTACGTTTATCTTCTAACTTTCCTTTTAATTTTAATTCTTGAGTATTACTGCTTTCTGATTTTTCATCCTTATCCATAAACAGCTCTTGATCTTGATCAGATTCATATCCAATAATAATTTCGTCTTTATGATCATTTGAAAAAACTGGATTTAAATAATCTTTAGTTTCCAATGGTGTTAAATGTAATTTCGTTACTAATTCTGTGACTTCAATTAATTGTTGTTGAATATTCTTTTCTATATCTTCTATAGATTGATCCTGCATTTAACCTCGTTGTCGGGGTATTTTTGTAATTACTAGCTCTGATACCAATTTTGGGGTTGGAGTCTTTCTAATTATTTGGTCATTTGTTTGTTGAATTTTCTCGTTCATTTGTTGAATTAATGTTAAGATATTTATTTGTGTTTGTATTACCGCTTCCATTTTTTGTTCCAATAATTCTTGAGCTTGTACGATTGTATCTAATTGTTGAGTGATACTTGTTAAAGTAGTCATAATTTTTGGATCAAATAAGTTGATAACGTAGAAATTTGATTTTGAATTTCGTCTAATTGTCTAGTTTGATTTGGTTCAGTTATTCGTATTGGTCTTTCTATGTATATAGGTCTATGATGTCTGGCTAATGCTGATCGAAGAAGAGGAGTCGTATTGGATGCTGAATCAGAAAAAGAATGTCTTCTTTCAATTAATGGTGGTAGATAAAAAGGTTGTTGTATTGCTGGAATTGTCGATGGAAGTTTTAACTCCATATGGTATGTCAGTTATTATAATACTCTTATTATTGAAAACTATACTTTTATAGTTCCTTCTATCTATCAGAAAGAATCAGGATTACCATTAATTATTGGAAATAATTTTCTCAAATTATATAATTCCTTCTGTCAGTATTTACATTATATTACTCTACGAACACCTTATATTAAAGAACTTAATCAAAAGTCCATTATTTTACGAATACCTATCTATCATACATCCTATTATCAACAACTAAAATTAGTTCTTGAAAAGCAACATATTACAATTTTATTTACTTA
This sequence comes from Erythroxylum novogranatense, assembly GCA_029891385.1. Taxonomy (NCBI): domain Eukaryota; kingdom Viridiplantae; phylum Streptophyta; class Magnoliopsida; order Malpighiales; family Erythroxylaceae; genus Erythroxylum; species Erythroxylum novogranatense. The sequence continues at coordinate 6,717,924 of CM057225.1, read as the reverse complement.
ATAATACAATAGTAAAATTAATAATAAGTAGAAAATTAATAATAAGAAGAAGAATAAAATTAATAAGAATAATAATAAGAAGAAAATTAATATTATTATTAATAATAAATTAATAATAAGAATAATAAAATTAATAAGAAGAAGAAGAAGAAAAAATTTAAAATAATAATAATAATCGTAATTAATAATAATAATAAGAAAATTAATAAAATAATAATAATAATAATAATAAAAGTAATAATAATAAGAAGAAGAATAAGGAGAAGAAGATTATTTATTTATTTATTTATTTATTATTATTATTATTATTATTATTATTATTATTATCATCATCATTATTAAGAAGAAGAAGAAAAATCAATAATAATAAGGAATTTAATAATAATAATAATAAGAAAAGAAAATTAATAATAATAAGAAATCTAATTACTAATAATAAATTATTAATAATTATTATTAAGAATAAATTAAGAATAATAATAATAATAATAATAATAAGGAATAAATTAAAATCACAAATAACAATAATAAGGAAATTAATATTAATATTAATGTTAATAATAATAATAATAGCGAAATTAATAATAATAATAATTATTATTATTATTATTATTATTATTATAAGGATAATAAGAATATTTTGATCTTTTTGTTAATTATTCTTTTGTCATTTGAAGTTTATATTTAAAAAAAACTTTAACAATAAACCAAACAAAATAATATTTATCTTTTTTATTTTTATTTTTAAAAATATTTTTAAAAATAATTAGTGTATTGCTTATCTATTTCGGATGTCAAGATCGCGAGAGTTGTTGCTGCAATTATGTTGAGCGAGATTTACTTCCCTGGCTAGACCTGTTACCCAACTGCAAAGCCCTAATCAAATACAGCCCAAATTTGCATAAACACTTCAAGTCCGTTCAATTTGCAGCCACTTCCTGCCAATTTTGATGTCTTCATTTTGTTGATTGTCTTTTAAAATATCCTCTCTATCATTTAAGGTAAGGCTAATTATTCCAGACTCCATATTTCAGCAAGACTCTCGCCAGATGCTGTCGTAGTCTTCAAATTCAAAGTTTCAGGCTGCAACGTTGAAAATTTCTCACAGTAGGAGGGAAAAAATGGCTTGGCAAATGACTTATGCTCACCTAAACTATGTTGAACGAGTCTTCTGTTTGGTAATCCAATTGTACTTCTTAATTCTCTTTGTTGACTTCTCTTTAGAAAGAGATGCAATCCTCAGTTACAGACAGAAGAATTATGCATTCATTTAGTTGGTATTAATTAACCAATGATTGTTAACTGTATCCACCATGAGTTTTCCTATTCAAGCCCAGCAGTCACTTGCCTTTTCGTCAGGTTTACTTTGGCATGCTAAAAGGGGAAGACATCATTACAACCTATCTCCTTTCTCGTTAACTACATATGTTATTGTGAAGCAAGCTAGCTATGTCATCTTTGGTACGTAAATTTAGACCGTACGATACCTTCGACATTGTTATTAATAGTTATAACTGTTGTACGTAGTACTGAATTTTCCCAGAATTGAACATTTCTTTTCATTCCACCTACACCTCTGATTAAGCGACCAAAGATGGGGTTTCACTCTTCTTTTCTTTCTCATTCATACCCTTTTCCTCAACATCTGGAGATTTGATCGATGATCTTTTCAGCTTTTTTATCTGTTTCCTTTTTCTACTTGCAGAACTTTCTGATAGTGAGCTTTATACTAGAGTTCCAATCTTTAAGTACCTCAATCGTTTATGTAGATTCACTATTTAGGTCTCTTAACTGGGAAAAAAAAAACATTCTGTGATTCAGATTTGTCTTCATGGCAATAATTCGTCAAAGCCAGGCATAATCTTGATGGCAGGGAACCATTATTGCAACCTTTTCTCTTTGTTTTAGCGTGTTGATTTGATTTTATGAAATTTCAATCTCTTTCTGATTAAATATATTGTCGATTTTGTCTTATAGTATACTTCCTATAGACGGAGGGTATAACTTCACTCGGAGGCAATAATCTTGAGAAGACATCATAATCAGAGATGAACAGGGAACTTTAATCAATCAGTTCGTGAATTGTGATTGGTCTTCTTCTCGTTTTTTACAAAAAGTTTGACAGCAGATTCAGGAAAAAAAACTTGGAAATTTCCTCCCCTAGACACAAGACAAATACAAATCCCGATTCTTGCGGGGAATCAGTGTCACCATGATGAAATCATACTAACAATAATCATTCCTGGAAGGTCAAGAAGCAGAATAGATTTTGATGAGAAGAATGAGATTAAAGCCATAGAACTTCATTAAAACCTCTATAAATATCTTAATTTCGAACTCAGTTTTCACTTGTATATAAGCATCAGTTTGTACGCAGGTATACAACAACGGAATAAGGAAGAGTTCAACTGGAAAATTTATATCTATACAGTCTATATATTAGCATTTGATCTACTCTTCCGAAGCTCTGATGGAGTTCTTGCAATGAGCAATAGCAGCTTGAATCGCAGCTTGCAACTCCTCCATGGTACTGTCACTAGTATATGGAGGAAATGATGTCGTTGCAAGAAGATGACCACTGTTGGTCGGAGATGTCCTCATCGAGACAGGAGCAGAGAATTCACCTCTCCTTCCTCGTAACTCATGCTTGTTTCTCATGTTCAAGTTCCCTGAAAAAGAATAAGGTTGTCTGTGGAATTGAAGATTGTCCCTCCTTCCTCTGAAGAACAACAAAGGCCTCACCATCCTCACGTATCTTTTAAGTACGTGAGTCACATCGAACCTCAGCTTTTTCTTTTGCTTCTCTTTATCTTCACCATCTTTAACTTCACAACCTTTTCGCCATCCGAATAAAGAGAAAGACTTTAGCTTGCTTCTTCCCTTTGTTTCGATGTTGTTGCTCTGGAAGTGCTTGCCTTTCTGGTTGCAATCATAACTATAATTCATATTGCTGATATTGTGATCGTTTATGATGCAGTCGCTGGGACTCTTTCTGGGGTTTTGGTCTTCTAACAAGTCCGTGATGGGAAGTGTGAAGCTGTCCATGGAGTTGGTCGACGAGCGGGGAGACACAGGAAGCTGAGAGAGGAGGCGGAGAGGAAGCAAATGACCGTGGAAGAAAATGTCATCAGCTGGAGACAAATCAATAGCAAATGTTGGCTGGTTTTTGGCCTTATCAGGAACCGGTGTTGAAGAAGAGTGAAGAGAGATTGTGAAGGAGAATTCATGGGAAGGAGATGAAGACGAAGAAGGTGGAGAAGCAGAGGTTGTTGTTTCCTGCTGCTTAGCTTTCAGTTCCTTATCTTTTGCCTCCTGTTTTATTTTCCCAGCTTCAAACTTTTCTCTGCTGCTTGGATGCTGCTGAATTTCCATCGTCACAGGACTGTCCTGAAGAACTGATAAGATCTGTTTGTTGCAGTAGAAGAAGAAGCTCTTCACTTTTATCCTTTGCTCTTTGTTCCTTGACCGACAGATGTTGCCAAAAACTTTTTCGGAAGGATCAATGGTATGAGGAACCAAATGGGAACGTGTTGAAGAATTTGGAAATGGAGAGGGATGATGATAGAATGAGGGGGTGAGAGTTTCGTCGTAGTTTGTTGGCAATCAGCAATTGGGCTTCGTATGTCTTTACTACAAAGATAATTGAAACCCCTTAAATTATTCTAAAACAAATTATTACGTAAGCGTATGTAATAATTTAGACTCTTAGTATATAAATAATAATAATATACAACAAATTATTTGATAACTTAATAATTCAAAATCACTTTAATAGTTAATAAAATATGTCGTATAAATTATGTATAATAAATAAATTATTAGCTTAAAATCAATTAAATAGCTAATAAAAGCTTTTATTTAATAAAGTAACAAGTAACCAAAAGCTTTTGTGTTATAAATTAACAATTTAAAATCAATTAAATAGCTAATAAAAACTTTTATATCATAAATTATTTAATAAGTTAATATTTTAAAATTAATTAGATCATTATCACACCCAGTTAGAAGTTTCGTAATAAATTAAGTAGATAACAAATAAAAATTTATTTAATAAATCAATTACGTAATTAATAAATATTTTTAATCGGTAATTTAAAATAAGGTAAATATCTAATAAAAGCTTTGAATGTATCTTATCCTTTACACAAAATGTTGAATAAGATAGAAACTCAAAACTCCTAACCTCTCTACCACTTGAATCAACCTTTTTCTTGGGTGATCTTTATCTTGATTGTATTATTCTTCGCATGTTCACATAAGAGTGTGTGGTGGCTGAATCAACTCTTTGAATGTCGGTGGGTCCTTCTCAAAATCTAACAGCTATTCCAGATTTTGGGAATGGGAAATCACAAACACCCCACCAAAAGCTTAGATCGAATTGCCAAACCCAACACTTCGCTCTTAAGGTACATTGTAATTACTGGAACTTTGGTTATCTGTACCAATTTTGTTGTCCACCTACGTTTTAATTCATCTCATCCATACATTTATATGTATTAATTTTGTTAGACCGTACACTTTTCCCACTGTACCTTAGAAGAGGTATGTGTGCAAAACTATACTCTAATTTATCTCGTTCACGTATTTACGTAAGATTAGAAATAGGTTTCTAAATATAGTGATGTATATCTGTTAGTATTATACCTGAAAATGAACAGAAACATGGGATCTAAAGAGAAAACTCTCTTTTATTTCTAATTATGATAAGACATGAAACCAAATGGTTTGTTTTCAGTTGAAGGACCGAACCCCACCATACCCAACAAGAACGACTTTGGCACAATTACATTTCTCAGCTCAATCATACTCAAGGGTAATACCAAGATACTCAACAAAGGAAAATATGAAAATTTCCGGAAAACAAATCAATTTAGTCCTCATTTAACACCGTAAATTATTTTCTATTAAACAAATTTTAAATTAGTGAAACTTCCAATATAGGGGTTTCTTTTTTTTTCCCTAAAATAGTTATGTGAAGAAAACAAAAACAACCACAGCTGTTAGGCAAAGAAGTGGGAAGACCCCACACACACGTGTGTGCACAGTGGTCCAGTTCTTCCATAAGAGGAGTTATATACGTTTTGTGTTCAGGTCAACATCCCAATCATGGAGCCATTATTTTCTTCTTTTGGATGCACTCTTTGTCCATGCACATCCTCTCTAATTCAAACACCCTTTTCTCTATTATTGTATAATAAGATTAAAAAAAAGCAGAATGAAATAAAGGAAGGGAGTATGTACTGAAAAAACAGAAGTTTCATGGCAGCTGCCATAAGATCCTTTCCATTGGTGCAAATACTTACCATTTTTCTGCTTTTGCCACTGTCCATTCTTTATAATCTCTGTACTTAATATTCTTCCTTCAGAAGACAGAGCCTGAGAGCCAGTCTTAGGATAGGAAAAAAGAGAACATGATATCTTTTAACCAAAAAGCTAAAAGAAAAAACAAACCCAAACCCATATACTCTCCTTCTATTCCTAAGAACCACATCACACGTTGGAGTATGCTGATGCAGTAAAAAGTTTGGCCAATGAATTTTTGAGACTTATCACGTGTGAGCTGTCAAACTACAGAATCACTACTTACGGGTCCACGGGGACTAGAAAAGCAAGACTTCCAAAAGCTCTAAGAGTTTGGGGAATTTGTTCTGACACGAAAATTGCCTCCAGGATAGGACTGAAGATTTTATCATCTTTCTAGGTGAAATGAATGAGAACCGTGTTTGAGATGTGTCTATCCAAAAAGGGTTGGAGATGGCGTATGGAAACGTTTTGACATTGAAGTTCTTACAAATGACAAAATAAGTTATTCAAAACAAGAAGAAACATACAACAGAAGTCTCCATTAAGAACACGACTAGTTCACATGCAATTTGACTACCATGCGAAGGTACAGCCAGGAAATGTCCACATATTGTCCCGGAAGGGATGGACCCAATCATGTGGAGCCACAGGAAACGCTAAACCGTGCTCGAGGCCACTACCCATCAGACAAGACTCAACATAAGCAAAAGGAATAACAACTTACAGGAGCCTGCATTTCGATAGCCTTGATGGGAGTACATCACACTGTCTGGACGGGTTCAAAGCTTATCAGAGTCTTCCTTGACCAAGTCACAACAAGCGAATTTCTAAAAGCTTCAAAGATAACCAGTCAGGGGCAAGCCACAGATTAAGAAAGAGAGAAAGAATGTTGTTTACTGCTAACTCGCCACACCGAAAGGAATGGCTGACTAACAAGAAACATGGAATTATCTTTTGAACGAAATTAAAAACGTTGGATAGCCAATTATCCTATCCTAGGATTTACTTAATCGACAAACGTGCGACTTTTTACATGAACAAATTCATTCCATAAGCTGATTATCGAATTTTCCCCCTAATGTGGGATGAATCTGTGTCAAATAATTGTAAAAAATCCTTATATTGTGACATTACAAATGAAGCAGCCTTCAGGCATTTGAAGTCAGCTCTGTGAACAGGAGAGGGATGACTCAGTTGGAAAATTTAAGAACTCCTGGTGTATTGATCAGCCGGTGGGCTTATCAATCTCCTTCAAAAATGCTTCACGTCAGAAACTTAGGTCAACAACGCTAGTAGCTTTAGTTCAAATCTTCACACTTGCAGCAAGGGAACTCCTAAAAAGAGATCCAAATGTGTGCTTTGATAATAGACAAATGGATCGACATGGGCAAATATCCCTTCAAAAATTAATACCGTAAGGAAGTTCCATTTTTCCATTTAAGCTGGACTCCCAATAAATGACAGCCTCTGATGCTAGTCACTTTCACCACTATGCCTATCTGTTAAAACAGAACAAGAACAAACCCAATTATCAATCTTTCAAAGAAGGAAACTTCCGAACGACTCGTATAGAGAAAAATTGCTGTACCTCCTGATGGTCTTTTGCCTTCCATGGCTTCTCTCTTCTCTTGGCAACTTAAGCAAAGAAAAGGGCCATCCCAGGGACGTAACCTTCTTGAAATTGTTGAACCCACATGTATTGAGACGCCTTCTTCAGGTTTTATCTCTACTTGACAGACCGCACACATAAACAACTTAAACATGTTGCACAGGGGATATTTCGTACTTAACCTGCATCCAATAAAACAGTGCCTCATGTTATAACAGTAAAAGCTACACCTTGTAGACAAACAGTTGTGCCAACAAAAGTAATATGTATCCACCCAGGCACGTCAACATACGAACAAAGCACTCTTTAACCACAAAAGGCTCAACATAGAAACCCAGAAGGAAAAAGAAATAGCCAACAGAGATCATCTTCACAGCATCAACCTTTCTGAAAGCATAGCAGATCCGTCTTCATACAGTTCTTCCACAACATCTGGTCCTGCATACTTTTTATCAATTTGAGGAGCTGATTCAGAAGATTTTTTTCGAAACATGGACTTGAACACTCCTTTACTATGCTTTTTCGGTGTTGGCAAATGAGCGACTGGCTTCTCTTGAGGTAATATATCAATTACAATGCAGGTGGTATCATCTCTAAGTCCCTTCAGCTGTACTGCTTCCTAAAAAAGTAACAAATAACAAAATAATACAGTCAGAAATAATTGATCTGAAAATGTAAATACTGATATGTCATATTTTACATCCATTCAGCTATGCAAACTGAAGTGAGGGGCAACGTCAAAATTGCTGTCGCCAAAACAACTTAAAAATCTTAACCACAAGAAAGTATATCAGAATGCTAGCACTATCATACTTTTACAATCTGGGAGGCTGCAGCGTCTGCAGGCATCCCACGACAACAATCAAGTGCCACCTCTGCAGATATGGCATCCCAAACACCATCACTTGAGATGATAATCCTACCTCCCGCAGTAGACAACTGCACATTTTATAAATTAATAAAAACAGGGACAAGATAAAGCCACAATCCTCAACAGAGACCTGAGAACAGATAAGCTTATAATTCTCAGTGGACAAGAACATATCAAAGCGACAGTACATGCAAGCATGCAACATGGCCAAGGACCAACCTTAACTTGCTTCACAAAAGGAACAGGAACAATGAATTCTCCAACATCAACATCTCCTATAGATCGTGAAAGACACAAGCCACCAGGCCAACATCTCAAAGGACCGATCTACAAAAAATTAACAAGCAAGTAGAAAAGCATCTAAGCATCAGTTTTGTATATATATGTCTTGGATATAGCTTATCATAACATTTTGAGCATTTGACACGATTCAAAACTATGACAAGACATCTTACTATGCATAAACAAAGCTTAAATACTTTACAACTACAGTACTGCACTAATAAGAATCTAATATCAAGCTAACTAATTAAGCAAAAACCTTTACAAACAGCAGACAAAACCTTGTAAAAAGAACATGATTGTGTAAAACAAGTGAAAAATACCTCCGCCCCACCACCAGTGCTTAGCCGTCCCACTTCACCTCCACTGGAGGTCACGCGCTCTACCCTAATACAACACAAAAAAGAAATAATGCTTTGGTGAAAAATAATGCGCGCAAACAGAAACACCTGAGAAACTCACTGCATCTGACTTACTCCTCAAAATTGCTATCAAGCCTGTGGTCTGCTGACAAGTAATAGATATCACCTTCAGCAGATTCAAGAATGCACCTGGAGTCGCCAACAGAGGCAACTGTCACAACCCATCCATCTATTATCACAAAAGTCACAGTTGTTCCAGATGTTTGCGCTGAAAAGGAGAAAAAACAGGAGAACAGATTGAGCAAGTTCAAAAAGCATTTACAATAATCAACTTACAACTACAAGCATGTGGTGAATGTGAATGTGAATGTGAATGAAAAAAGTTCTTATTAGTCAATCTGTCTGAGGATGACTTCACAACATTCTAAACAAGATGTAGGATTCTCCGTAATAGGACAGACCTTTTGATTGAAAATCTTTATCTGTTTTAACAAACCCAGCAACCAAAGCCCTAGGAAGTGCTGCCAACCATTCATCCCTGTTTAGATCTGGAGGAATGGCGGATATGACATTCTTTAAAAGATTCTCTTTAGTGTATATCGCAGCTGCAGATCCATTGTGCCCATCAAACAACTGCAAAAAAAATCATCATGACCATCCTACTCGACGAAAAACTCCACAGATTAATAAACTTGTGACTACAAGAAGCAGCTTAATCTCAAAGGCTCTGAAGAAACTGAAAAGGCGCCAAAAAGTAAAAACAGGTTTTGTAATATCCTCTCAAGTACTCAATTGATCAAACATCCAACATCAGTTACCAATATGTTAAACAAAAGTTTCGTTCATGCAAATAGGACGTCTCAACTAAGTAATCAGGCTAATCTGATCACTGACAAAACAATTTCCAATTCTGGAATTAAGTCATCAGAGGCCAAGATTTACCCCAAAAACGGAATAAGTGGTGACCCCATCACCAACAACCCTTTGGCATTCGGTTTTAAGAAGTGTAAAGTCTTCTCCTTTCTTGCTCTGGTTGGCCTGACCGTGCAAGATCTCCGGTTTTTCCACTTGCTCATGTGCCAACTCTCGCTTTAACAGCACCGAAAGCGGCACCGTTTGATGGCCTCTGACAGACATCACTAATCATACACTAAATTCAACCACCCACTCGCTGCTACTTCCTCAGACGTGTCACGGATTCACACCACAACCACCTTCAGTTCTACAACAAACTGCAAAACCGAAATAGATAAAGAATAAAGTAAACTACATAGAAGATACTTCACATTCACTGAAATGAAACGAAATGAAGACGAACAGAATCAAAGAGATCTTCACAGAGACAAACTACATTAAAAAGAAAAGGCAAAAATACGGTACAACAAACTTCAACGATCTGTCATTTAAAAAGAGAAGGTAATCTTTTGGGACAGAAAAGGAAAATCGGAAAACGAGTAAAACCAAACAAGGAAACAAAATCAGCGACCAGGTTATGAGATGAATGTGGAAAATATCTCCCAAACAAAACCGTTGAATTTTCCAAATCTCGACGAAAACAGATTCAGGAACGGAAAGAAACAAATAAACATAAATAACAAAGGGTAGGATGGGAGACACTGAGAGAGAGATTACGGTGGAGGTGCGCCAATAAAAGAACTTTACGCGCGAAGTGATACAATTGGAAGTCGCCACTATCGAGAAACTCGGATCCCGGCGAGCTGCGAGAATTCCATTGTCGAAAACTTTGAAACCAACAGTGAGAGGCAGAGACACGGTGAGAGGGCGAGGGGCAGAGATTAAGCAAATTACAGTTACTATATAATATGATCAGTCAATCAATTATTACAAGAGGAAGCACATTAAACCTCATTTGACGTCTTTGGCGGGCATCGTGTTGACCCCGTTTAGTTACGTTCCTTCCAGCGGTGAAAATAAAGGAAAAAGTAAATAATTAAAAAATTCAAATGAGGTTAAACGACGTCTTTTTAGTGAAATAATCATAAGATAAATCAATAAATAGACAAAAATAACATCATATGATGTTGTGTAATTGATTTGATTAGCTGTTAAACTTAAACCTACGACCTATGACCCAAGACCCGAAACTCTCGGCGCCAGTTATCCCAATCATACATAGTCTTACACGTTCTTTACTAAACACCTTAAACGATTATTTGAAACTTTAAATAGCTTTAATTATATATATATATATATATATATATATATATATATATATATATATACTATGATTTGAAACTTTAAATAGCTTTAATTATTTATATATATATATATATTTTTTTATGATTAATGTAATCAAACATGGTGTTGGTCACGTTGGCAAGGAAAAAGCGCGTGGAAGGTGACAACTGGTGTGGATTTCCGCGTGAAGTGAAGAATAATGATAGCGTTAATAATTATTATTATAAGTAACTGCGCTAATTAATCACCAACCGCTGCTAATAAATAAATATGAAACAATGGGCTTAGTGGAATAGTGGGTCACAGGACCAGGTCAATGGGACCCACGAACATGAAGCCGAAATTACATTAGAAAATGTCAGAGCACTTTCCTTTCTTTCGCTCGGCTAAGGTATCTTATTATAATTGGAGAGAAGATTAATTTAAAAGTGGATAGTTTAAAAGTACTTTATTATAATTGGGATCCTTTAAAGATATCTCGTAGATAATTAAAAAAAATAAGACATGTAAAATTAAAAATTAAAATGAATAAACAAGAAGAAAAAATTCGGTCTACCTTTTTTCGGTCTCATATTGAATGTGGACCACATGCCAGCGACAACAGTAATGTGGGTTGGATACAATTTGGAGGAATCAACTATACGCAGAGGACTTTCAAGTTGAAGTGCGCATTTATGCAAGCATTTCGAAGTCAGGTATCTGTCAATGCTAGAGTAGTTGATGAACGGACTCAAGCGAAAACCCCCCACATGGATGATACTTACCGTCACCATGTTCGTCTAGCGAAGTTAAAACTGTCTGAGACTCACCAACCAAAATCCGCCATTAACATGGGATTGAAGCAATGACTTGGATGTAACTAAATCAAGTCAATGCTAGTACTTCCCTTCATTTTTATTTTTAGATTCATGTGAATCGAAATCATAGGGATAGCAAATTCATTTCTTATTCAAAACAAAAGCAACTAGTTTAGCAAATCTTGAGTGCTGAAATTCTTACAAATTGGAACAATAGCACTAGTTAAAACAAAATCATCATAATATTTGTACATTTTTCATTATTTTTTTTCCCTATTTCAACACCCCTCCAAGCTAAGGGCTTCTTCTATCCCGCATATTCACAAATTTGTCAGTAAAAAACTTTACAATCTTGATCTTCTTATGCACCTGATAGGGTTAAACGGAGTGTGTCTCCTTGAGAAAGTATGGGGAGGTGCATTGAAGGACGCAGATGAACTTATGTCCCAACCTTCAACATCTCTAGGAACACAAACGTCAAAAAGGATCTGACCAAGAACTCCATGAGCATTGATACTTGGCAGTTTGCTCAGATGAATCAAATCTTCCTTCTGTTGATCTTGAACCGACCCGACATCTCTACCCTCATAATACTCCAATGAACTTGGCATATAAAGAGCAGTAGAGGATGTGGTAGCTCCCCTAATGCTCCTGTCTGGACTGTAAATTGCCTTTTTCAGATTACCAATTTTTGATTTCTCGTCATGTGACCCTTCTAAACCCATCTTTTCTCCTTCAAGTAATTGAATTCTTTGGGAATAAACAGCAGCTGCCTTACCAAGGAGCCCAGTCACAGCAGCCTGGTAATCAATCGGATAAAGCCGATAATGACCTAACCAACATCAAGATACCATCAAATTTAGAAAAATATGGTGAAAAAAATACTTTGTGCTCTTAAAAGCACACGATGCAACCATGATTAAACATAGGATTACCAAACTTTTGAGACATACCTACATGAGGAGACCCATTCATTGTCACCAATTTGACATCTCCGCCAAGTTCACGTAGCCTTTGAGTAAAATTGCAAATTACTTGATAAGAAGCGAGTTCATCATTGTCTGAACAAAGAATTAGATATGGAGCCCTCATACACTACAGCACGAGGTACAAAGTTAAATTAAGAAAACAATAATAAAATTGCATAGCTCTGTATTAATATATACTTACAACAGAAGAGTATAGAGTCTGCCAATATTCAGCACGTTGTGATTCAAACTTGCTCAGGAACATTGCATCAAGACTGTTGCTAATGCCATTTGCAATCCATGAAAATATTCTTGGTGGATTAGACACTCCAGTAACAGATGGGTGAACAGCAAATCGTCTTCCCAAATCACTAATAAAATCCACTGGACTAGAATCAAAGATAAAGCCTGCTAAACAGTCCCTTACCAGCTTACAGTCATCCTTTACATAAAAAAAATATTGAAGTCAAGAGATTGAATGATTGCAATCATCCTTTATTATGAAAAATATTAAGGAATAGTCAAGAGATAGAATGAGATATAAGAAAAGACAAGTGTAGAAAATGCAATTGTAGAAAAATGGAAAATAATGGAACAGAATGTTGGACCATTGCATTTAAAAGTTTCGATGATATTTATACCAAAAACTAGCCACCCCATAAAACCATAAAATAGGACAGTTTAAGCTAAAACAATACTAAATAAATAAGCATGATAGTATTGCAGGCACAGAACGAACTAAGAAAGCAAAAGTTACTTATGAACTTGAAAGACCAATATACCAGATTCAGAGTTACTACACACTTTGCTTCAATGATCTGCACAAAAGAGAAAATAGAATGTATTTACTCTTCTAGAGTCTAGATAGTAGAAAGTTTCATCAATGAGAATAGATAAAGAGTTGTAAATAGGCCTGTTTACCTGCAGAACCTTGTACATGCAGGCTTTGGGACCACCAGAAAATGATGCAAAGACTACAGGGGATGGCCTAAGCTTCAGCTCCTAATACATCAAAAAAAAAGACAAAGCAATTACAACTAGGCAAAATTATCTGAAGAGCTGCAGTTCAAGTTGGAAAAAGTGCCAATAGCAAGAAGATGCTGTGCAAAATCTAATGCTACATCCATCATTCACCAATTGAATTAGGATAGTTGCTTTCCAATGGCAAAAAGTGTTCCACCAGCATTCAAAAGATATCTATTATAACTAACCTCAAGAAGTTCCCTGAGAATGTCCGATGCTAAAGCTTCAGCCTTTTCTGGGAAAAACCTGCACATGTCACAAATATTAGACATCAAGATCAACTGAGCTTGAAAAGTCAAATACTTATTATCAAAGAATAAGCAGAAAATAACGAGAGGAATCAGATTTAGAATCAATCATTATAATTGAGAGGTTAACAACAGCTAGCAGTTAAGAAAGCATTGTCAGTACCACTTATTTATTTACATAGAAGTTTAATTTACTCCCTTTGAGAAATATACTGGTAGTGTTAACATCGCTCTACCTCCACCTCCAGACAAAATGAAATATCATCGAAACAGCTTTTAAGTTCATCAGAACAGAGGAGGAAAAGATGGGACAAGGGATTGGTCAGGTTTGGTGAACAAAGTTCCCCAACCTTTTTAAGGACCATAACTTCAACAACAGCCATATCAAATCCTTCCCGTCCTTCATGTTTCTCAGTGTAAATGCAAATTTTTTAAGGAAGAGAGGACAATCCCCATCACTTGTGAACATTTATCCATGAATTATAATGGCTCCAAATAACAGATAGGAGAAATGAATGTATCTTAAATTCTAAATTACTTAGTGTTTAGACTAGCATTTCCAGACACAAAATCAGTACAAGAAAGAAAAAAAAAACAACTGAAACCACATTTCTGCATATAACAAATGAAAAAGATTTCAACAGAAAACCAGAGAAAAGAAAAGGAAAAAAAAAACTTACAAATTTAGGAATTGAGAATGACAAATGAGGGAATCCCATCCAAGAGAAGAGTAGAGCTGAACGTAGCTCTTAACATGTCTTTCTTGACTCGACATCCAAGCAAATATCACCACAATTCCTTCTCTTTTCTTCCCCTTTCTCCCCCAATAATACCTACCCCCAAATCCCCACATCTCCTCTCTTTTCCCTTCCAAGAAATGCAAAAACAAACACGTAAAACGGGCTTCGCAGTACTGTTTGCAGCAACTCGTCGCCGATAAGCTTGCTCAAGTTCCGATAAAAGTACAATTTGAAGACAATCGGATCCGATTTATGGACAATGATGTAGAGACGGTAGGTAACTGTCCCTCCGAGGCTGTTCTGGTTTTTGTCGTCACAGATTTTTCACTGCACAATACATAATCATTTTAAGCGTTGAATTATTTGATTTGATCCTCTGGGGAATCCAACACCCAATGCTCCGTGCAATTGGTTACTATAGCTAATGACAATTCGCCACGTCACGAGTTTGATTGGATGGATCAAGTTAGGAAGAGTCAAACCGTGCTAAAAAGAAAAGAAGAGGCTGCTGATTATTTTTTTATAATATATATATATATATATATGTGTAGCCCAAAGTGGATGTCACATATCTAATCTTTTAAATCAAATATAAATTTAGCTTCACCAATCACAAGAAATCACGTTTTTTGTATGTCAATTCCTTTTAGAAAGTAAGCAGATGTAAATAGCTTTTGTATTATATTACTTAAGAGTAAACCTTTCCAAATTTTCATATATCAATAATTATTGTTACAATAGATAAGTAGATGAACGAGATGGTTTTACTCTTTACAAATGTCTCGTATATTAATATTATTAAACACTACATTAGTATCATCGTTGTGACTTTACACATGTTTAATTTATTTTAAAATTTGACTAAATTCTTAACTCTATTAAAATTTGAAGTACTATTTTATTATTTTAAAACTTAAGATTGAATGCTAGCTCTTATATGTGAGTCATGCACAATAATATCTTCTTTGGTGAATATCCTCATCATAAGTTGTGATCCATCCATCTCTAACATCTGGAGATCCTTAATTAAGTTTAAACAATGCTTGAACTTCTCTATTAAGTAACTTTGTTAATATGTCAATTGCATTATTCAAAATGTAAACTTTTTTCCAACAAGATTTGTATATGTTATCAATTCCCTGATTTAGGAAACTTCATTTCTATGTTGCTTAGTCTTAACATGGTACACTTGATAGATTCTTATCAGCTAATGGTACTTTGAGTATCACACTACATTTAAAGTCCACCTTAATCATTGTTCACCTCCTTCACTGGCCTTATAGTGAAGGAGCCTTAGTCACTATCATGTACTTTTCTTTAATTGTAAACATTGTAACCATAGATTGTAATATTGATTTCCAACAAATAAGCCCTCTTGCGAGAATAAAGATGTACCATGTTGTTGATCTCGTGTTTTCCAAATCTCCTACATATTTTGAATTCTCATACCCTAAATTTAAAAAAATCACCTTTATTAACTGCTAAATATAAGCCAACCTTTTCTATCGAAATATTGATAATAAATAATATAAAGAAAACTCGAGACACTTTTAATTTGAAACTATTTACAATAAACACTTAAGAACTTTCTATTTAAATCTATTAATTAAGAACTTTCACAAAGTTATCAAACTCTCTCAAAATAGATGTTGAACGTGCATTATATTAAATGAACTAAACATGATAACTTTATATAATCTTATAAGAATATATGGACAAAGTAAATTAAAAGCCACTATTTTCACTAGATTTACTGAAACTATACATTTTTGTTTAACAATTCCACTAAGATGATTGAGAACAAGTTATTAAATAAAGTTTTCGACCCACCTTGTTACAACTTTAAATAGTGCCATAAATGGAGACTCACTTTTGATGGTTGTAAGAATCAAAATTTTGGCTTGTGGAGTTTTCACATAACTGCCAAATCGGTCAAATTAAGCAAGAAATTTTGTCTAAATTGGAGTTTATAGAGTGTGAAATAGATCTAATAAAATATTTTAAAAAAATTGATAGGGAGACAAATAGGGCTATAATCCTATAGTTGTTGGGATAATCAAGGTTGTTATCTTCATTAATTTGATATGTATTTTGTTTAGTCATTCCCAGTTATTTTAGTGTATGGTTTAATCAAAAATACTTATGATGCATTCATGGTGGTCCTAACTAAATTTATTAACCATATTATTATTATTATTATTTGTTATTTATTTTATTATTAACTTTATTTGTTAATAAAATAAATAACAAATAATAATAATAATAATATGGTTAATAAAGTTAATAATAATAACAATAATAACGTTAATAATAATAACGTTAATAATAATAATAATAATAATAAGGATATTTTGATCTTTTAGTTAGTTATTCCTTTACTATTCCAAATTTATTTTTTCAAACCAAACAATGGAATAGAAATTCTTTAGCTATTCTATGCTTTGAGCCAAACAAAGTAATACACATTCTATTATATTCCTCATCTTTTCTATTCCAAATAATAACTATTCTATTCTTTATCTATTCTATTCCGTGAACCAAACAGGCAATATTAAGACTTCTACTTCAATTAAGGCTTGTGACATTACATTAGTGACATATGATTTGCAAATTAGGCCAGATTTAAATCTTTCCAAAAAACCGTATTATTTTAATATCTTTAATTTAATTGAAATGAAATTAGGAGTAAATTAGACCCATTTCTAATTTTTGAAAAAATAATTTAGTTTAATTAAATCAAGTTTGGACTAAATCTTCTGACTCAAATTTGCTTAATGAATTCTGATGTCTAGTTTTAGGGTCAATGATTAAAAATTTAACTGATTTGTTAGATTTAGTTGTAAAAATTTTAAATCATCCAACTTTTCTATTTGATTTTAATTTTTGATTCAATTTATTTTAATAATTTTATTGTTAAAATTTAAAATCGATCAATTTATTAATAAATAGGTTAATTTTACAAATTAATAAATTTTATAAATTACAATTAATTATTTAATTTTATTTAATAATATTTTAAATTAAATTTCAATTAAAATAATATTTTTTAATTATATTTTAATTTATTTAATATTTAAATAAAATCTTTAAACCTACTAATTTTGCTTAAATTCTTGAAGAGAAGTTACAAAATGACACACAAAATAGAAACAAAGAAACTATTTTTGGAACATTATGAATGATCATGAATGGGGAGCTTGATGTCTGTAATAATCAACAAGCGAACTTGTAAAGAGCACGAACCGCAAGGAATAACAACAGAAGCTGGCAAATCCTCGGGTGTCTCAAACCACAACTCCTTCTCTTCCCTCGACACTTTATATCCCATTTTCTCCAACTCCGAGGAATCAACACTGAAGTAATCCCCACACCGGCACTGGTAACATAAGATTAGGACTTGTGCGTCATCTTCAATCGTCATGTCCTCCAAGCTAAGCTCTTCTGCTACTCCTAAATCTTGTCTGGAGGCCCGCAGCTCGTTGTCGTAAGCTGCTCGCAATTTGGGATTTCCGAGGATTTCCCAAGCCTGTTGGACCTTCAAAAACCTGTCTCCCACATCGCTTTGACGTGGGGTTTGGAGTTTGTCGGGATGACAGGCGAGGAGGGCAGATCGGTAATTAGACCTGATTTCTTCCAAGTTTGCGTCTTCTTCCACAGAAAGAGTGTGGTAGTGGGTTTCACGGGAAGTGTTCTTCCATGGAAACATGTTAAGATCACCTGAAACGCCAAAACCAACCCAAAATATTATCATTTCGGATAAAATCCTTATTCTTTTAAAACTTAACATACAAAGCCACAAATTGCATATTGAGTCAGATTTCAAGCAATTAAAATAGCGCTTAATAAATAAGCCAATCTCAAGATATCAACATTTTTATCCGTAACAATTAAACGTTCATCAAACAAGAATTTTGTTTTTAACTAGAATCTACATCTATAAACTAAAAAAAAAGTGAAAAGAGATATAAGAAATTGCAATGCATATGGACGAAAAAGAATTTCTTAATACAACAATCTCTATTATCAAACATCTAAATAGGATATAATTTAGTCATATTTTCATGGGTGACTTAGGCAACTTTTAATTACATCTGTAATCCCTAATGAACTCTATAGCAAAAAGATATGCCGCGAATTGACAGATTTCTCAATATCCATATCTTTTTTAAATTTGAGGGACAATAGTTGCTTTTAAAGCATCAAGCAATTTTTCATCATTAAAAGTGGATACTACTCTTAGTCAGGTAATAGTTTGAGACTGGAGTGACATGATCACTAGGAAAGTAAAAGAATTGTCAATGAAGAAAATTAAAACTAAAGGATGAAAATGAGTTCGTATGATAAATGGAGGTAGTAAAAAGTAGTGGAATAAAATCTTTATACAATTGCATTACTAAAAAAAGGAAAAGTGCATATTCCCACTCTTTGTTGTCACTCCTACAATGATAGCAGAACTTGGCGTTCATTGTAAATTCTTTTTAACAACTTTATTTGCAGCACCTTTGATCTCTTATTTGAGATGAGTATGGATCATTCGAACAAATTCATTGGTAAAGTTTTGGTATGAAAAGGTCATCTTGTTGCTTTTGAAAGTTACAAGCTTAATAGTGTCGAGTAGCGATACTTAACCCGTGAAAAGAAGATGTTGCTAGCAGTTCATTGTTTAAAAGCTTGGCTAGTTTACCTATTGGGAATAAGGTTGGTTATTTGTACAGACAATATTGATAAAAAGAAATTCTTTGCAATGCAAGCTTGATGGTAAGAATTTCTTGTTAAATATGAATTCATATGAAAGCATAAATTAGGGAGGCACAACAATATGGTGAATGCATTAAGTTGAAAAGAAGTCTTTTTAGTCATATATGCTATCACTCGAGTAGAATTGGACCTATTAGAGCAATTTAAACAAACAGCTCCCCTCACAATACCTACAAGTAAATTGTGTAAAAGTGAAGGATGGTGTTGTGTAAAGATTTTGGATTGATGATGATGGGATATTGATGATAAAGAATATCCAATTGTATGCGTCAAGTTTTAAGGCTTTGCTGAAGCAACTGATGAAGGAGATGTATGACTTACAGCAGGTTGGTAATCCCAGAGTTCAACAAATGTCTACGCTCCTTTGACGTTCTTACTACTGGCTAAAGACGAAGAATGACATAAAGGTATATGTCAAAATTTGCCTTTTTTATCAATTAGATAAGCCCGAAAGGAAGGAGACATGATTATTGTAGTCTTTTCCCATATGAAAAACTATAGACATGTTTTTGTTTGATTTTGGTTGTGATTTAGCTAGCCTATTAATTATATCTTAAATCAATTACATGTAACAAAACTAAGCTCTCATAACAAAATGTGCATAGGAATTGTAATCTCTCTTTAAGTGGGTTAGTAGAAAGATTTGAATTATGAGTTAAGTTTTGTCCAAGTTTTTAGTACATAACAAGCAATTCCAAGTATCTTAAGGGCTGTTATTATTGAATGAATAAATATTATCAACTACATAATGTAAGATCCTAAAAAGCGATGATTATATAAACATGTGTGTTATGTTGATAAGTATAGGTGGTGTAGAAGACCAAGATGTATCGTTGTAATTGAGGAAAAGCAATCAACTTTTTGATATTTGGGAAGAGAACTTGTCTTAAAAGCAATCAACTTTTTGATAGCAATCATCGAATTACTTATACACTTTAGTAATATCATTGTTTCTTTATGCAAATTGTCAACTTTTAATTAGTAGAATTTATAGTGTTCTTTGGAGTGCATTATTAAAATAGCATATATAACAAGCTACAGTTAATCCTAATGACCAATTACTACTCAATAACGCACATCAAGCCTAATGGGACAAAAATATGAATGGAACAAAAGAAGAGGACAAACAAATTTATTTCAGCTAACATTATTGGTACAAATCTCTACATGCAGTCATATAATTACCAAATTCAAGCATCCAAAATATATGCAAAACATCAATCACAAGGACAAAGAGTCACAATTTGAAATGAAGCAATACTAACAGCAATCCATACCTAAACAACGTAAAGAAGAAACACCTACTACGCTTCCACTCAAGGGAGTAACCGAATTTAATAGTCCAACCTCCTGCAATCACAATCCTAAAAATCAAAATACCATACACAGAAAACCTAGATAATTAATTCGTATTGTATTGAATGCAAGTTTTGAAGTTAGTCACATTAACATCACAAAACAACAAAACCAATCAGGATCCATATTTCAGTCACGAGAATAAGGAATTGTTAATCATTCTTCGTTAAATAATAATCTCAGTTTGTCACTTACAGACCTCACTAAAATATTTTTTTAAAAAAAAGATAGACACTGAAGTGAACATATAAATTGAAATGAAGCGTGAATGTTCAGCGTGAACAGTGACTGTTCAGCATGAATCACTGTTCACGTGAACAGTGTGCACGCTGAACAGTTTAACGCTGAAGACGCTGAACTTCATATTCTCAGTTCAGCGTCCATATTCTCATACCAGATCTGAACTTTAATCGAAGAAATCTCAAAGTAAGGTCGTGAGATGGACTTTTACGGTGATGAAATAGGTAGAGAGTTAATGTGAGTGAGACACAAAATTGGGTAAAGAGGGATTCCGACGATGTATCAACTTCAAAGAAGGAGAAGAACACACGATGTAATTCATCGAAACCCATTGAAATTATCCAGATGAAATACCCATACGAAAAACAAAACCCAAACAAATTACCCAGATGCAATTCATCGAAAATACCCAGATAAAATACCCACATGAACAACATATCCCTCACTCAATCGAAACCCATCACCCAATCAAAACAATACAAACAACTTACCTACAATCTGGTGGTAGAATGCTCGAACGTCAAGAAGAGGAAGAACTTTTGTAGAGAAGAGGAAGAACTTTTGAAGAGAGACTCCAAAATATTTCACATGTTGAAGAAGTCGGAAGGAGGCTTTTTTGTAAGGATATGTTTGTAAAAGGGAACAAGGTTAGAGGGAGAAGAAGATTACGTATTCGACGATTAAGTAAAAACAAGTTTCAGTCGGTTTTAGGTATTCTTTAAAATCGAAGAATATGTATTGCCGTAGAACGACTGTTATGTGTTTACTTTAAACCAAACAAGGGTTCTATAATTACCGTGGAATAGGGTAAACAGGCCAAAATTGGGTTGGGCCAAGTGGTGGAGAGAGAAATATGAATCCTAAGAGCTAAAATCGTTATCAGTTGTTAGTTAATACCGTCCTATTCACTTCTGTCAGCCATTTTTCGCGCAAGCTAGAGGCTTCCAATTCGCTCCTTTCGTGTCTTTAGAGGTAACCTTATTGTCCCAATCTTCTTTCTGTATCGAAAATTTGGAAAACCCAATTTAATTTTAGTTCGAAAAGCATGTGAAAGGCTTGATTTTTCCTCATTAATTGGCCTCATACGCGAAGAATTTGATAAACCCAATCTGAAAGGATGATGGAATTGCTATCTTTTGAATGGAGCAATGTTTAATTGTCAGGATTTGGGGAGACCTACGTTGGATTGGTACTTATATGAAGGTGAATCTGAGATGGGGTCTGAAGAAGGAAACTCCCGATCAGGATGGAGCGTATTTGATGGAGTGAAAAGTTTTCGAACAACCCCGGAAGTTTTAATGGCAGATATTGACGCTGCCATTAAGAAATTGGAGTACGCTCGTGCCACTAAGCTTTTAGAGTCTCCTCCGTCTCTTTCACAAGTAAAGAACAAGTTTACTGATGTCCGGTCACCAACTCATGATGCCCGTGCCGCTGATGAAGCTTACAGGGCAGGGTGCGCCGCTTTGGCTGCAGGGAAGCTTGATGAGGCTCTTCAATTTTTGAATATTTCTCTTGCCAAATGCCCTCCTGATAAGACCTCTGCTGTTGCTAAACTTCAGTCTCTCATTTCTCTTACTTCTCAGGAACTTCATAAACTTTCCATTTGACTTCATGAAAAGGTATATATACTTTGTTCTTTCTCCTATTCCCATACTTATTGATTTGTGTTGCTTGATCTTCATTGCTCTGTGCTGTTCCCAGTGAGCGTACATATATCCTGTAAAGTACACAGTTTTATCTGTAAAGAAATAAACACTTGATGAGACTCTTTAGTATGGACATTGAAAACTACCAAGTTTTTGCTTCCTGATTATATGCTCATGCTTCGTTATCTTTCTTTTTTTTTTTTTTTTCCTTTTTGTACTTCAGATTTGGACTCCAGTAGCAACTTTCATATAAAGAACTTCATAAAATGAAGTCGATCGTTGCATAATTTGATAAAGTTTTCCTCTAATTAATACAATGAGTGAAGACAGTACCAATATAAAATTGGGGATATCTTTATGTTACGGGGCATATTGCAGAAACAATAAACACAATACAACATGTCTAGTTCTTCTGCTTTGCAGTTGACCCTGACAGAAAATTGTTGCTTTGCGTCCCCGTGGCTGAAAATCATCCCAATTAATTTCATGTTCTTCACCACCGTCTCTCTTCCGCTCTCTTCAATGACATTTTGTTAGAATTTTGATCATGACAATCAAAGCAGTTGGCTCTCTGAATGCTTTTTCAAAACATCAAAGGTGATGCAATGACCTATTTGTAGGTTATTTTGGGGAAATTAGTCGAGAAAACTTCTTTGCAAGGCCATGGCAATGCAGTGTGGACAAGGATATCACTCTTGCTCGATCTCCAAGCATCAGAACAACAGTGAAGTAACTGTTATGAAGGACAGTATGAAGTGAAAGAATGGTTATGCAAGATTGTACAAATTGGTGAATAGTTCATGTTGGCAACCTGATGTCTCTCTGTTTCTCATCTTTGAAACATTAGTAGCTTTGATATATATCAAAAGCTTTACCCTTGTTTGTCTATTTATAGGATGGGATGTTGAAAGCATTTCGTTTCATATTCACTAATTTGAGTCTGAATTTGTTAACAGGAAAGATTTTTTATTTTTTAACTTTTCTGGACTTCCAGATGCAGCCACGGGTTGTTCTTCTTTGTGTTTTCATTACCTGAAATGATCCCTCAAGAGAACCATTGAATTTGCCTTATTAGCCACTAAATTTTGTTATGATGTGTGTTTTACTTCAGTAGTTGAAGGTTCATCTCCAAGGAATAATTCAAGTAATGGCACCTTATCCGTTCCTGTTCTTTTACGACTTCTCTTTCTTCTAATTCTTAGCCATCTATTTCATCCGACTCGGTAATCTCTTCCCATTTAACCGAATTAACTTCCCTGGACGGCCATTTTATCTAATATTAATAAACTATAAGACAGTGTAGTAATCTTATCAAGTTAATACCTTTCACGGTTTGGTATCACGTCCACTTCCACCGTAACTTGAGCCTGAAGAGATGGTTGAAAATGATGAATTCATCCCTTATCTTTCAGACACGAATGTTCATAAATTGACAACTGAGGGTCCGCAAAATAGTTTTTTTCAGCTAACAAATCAAATCTTTGATACAATAAGATACTGATTTGGAATGGAATATGAGGTAATTTGTTCATATGTCTCTCGAAGCTCTGTTTTAACTTTGTCTTTACCCCAAAGTATAGGGAAAACAGTATTTTCAGTAAGTTGCAAGGCCATTATCACCTCTTTGAAGGTCAATTTATATCATCGACATGAAAGTACACCACCAGATTGTGGCTCATATATATGACTGTAGTGGGGTAATACCAATAGAATTGTTAAAATTCCCACCATGGGTGTTTTTCATCAAGAAGAGCCACCAAATCCTTCCAAGAAATGCAAGTTTCTGGTTGCAACTTTGAAGGACGTGTTTTCCAACTGCAGTACTGGTGGTGGTCGGCTTTCAAATTCGAGCCCTGAGCATGATTATCCGGCGACTGACTTTGATGATGAACAGGAAGTATACACACTTTACACCTCTTAACTTTTTCCATCTTCCCTTGCTAGTTCAGGTTTGTTTCATGATTGCTGCTACCTCTTCTTTTTGTGTCTTCAGATTATCGTCTCAGAAATCCGTAGTAGAATTATGGAGAGGTCGAGACAGAGGTCTTTTGTTTTGACAGATAGCTTTTCCTGGGTTTACTCCCCGAAGACAGGAGAGTTGTTCGTGACACCGAAGGCTTCATTGAGAAAGGGAAATGACCAGAATGAAGAAGACGAAAGTGAAGACAACGAAAGAGATGAGTTTTTCTCTGTTGGGAGCTGTTTTTCATGTTGCTCAAGCGCTTTGAGCAGGGAAACTTTCATGTCTGTGAAGACAAACTTCTCCCGCTGTTTCAGCGACAAAGGGCTTGAGTTTCGCGAATGTCCAAGAAGATCAATAATATTGGAGTTCTGTCATTGCGAGGGGTGGCCATTTGGTCTGTGCAAGAAGGCTGTGTTACTTCCTCCTTTGCCTAAATCTCCTTCTGAATCATGGTCGTGGCGTAAAGGAGCTAGGATTGTGAAGATGTCTTCAACAAGTTCCATATGATCTTCGGGAAACATATGCCTATGGAAGCAACTCATAAACCGAGAAATAAAGTTTTGAGTTACAGATGATTTTTAGTTTCTGCTTTTCTGTTAGATTTGTCCAACCCCTTTAAACATTTATGTTCTTTGTGGTCCTTGTGTGCCATGCACCCAAAGGCTGAGAAACAATTTCATGAATTTAAAGTTCAGATTAATCCTGTCGACAATAGAACGAGCAACTGTTTTCTTGGATGATGCTTGTCTGTCACAGTAAGACCAACATTGATCAAACTTGATTAAATTAAGGATCAGATTAAAGTGAAATTTGAATGAAGATAAGGCCAATCTTGAGCCCCCATTCATAACTAGAGGTTTAAACTTCATGTATGGATCAAAATCTTTGAGCTTCACAAATTTAAGTTCCAGCTACGTTGCATCTGGCACTAGCAGGCGTGTTGCATCTTCAGGACTTTAAACAATAGTTTTCCAAGATGTTTTATTCAACTGTTCAAACTCTGAGAGAGCAGATATCACTTTATAATTTATATGAATACACTGCCTGTCATTACCGTTAAATGAGGCACCGAAATTATACAAATGAACAGGTTACTGTGTTTCTGTGTAGTGATTACCCAACCTTTACTAAAGTATCATAAGGGCACTTTGGTTGGAAGTCGGTAAGGGTGAAACAGTTATTGATAAAGATCAAAGATATTTCCAGGCGCAAACAGATACCAAATTGTTGATGCATGCAACCTTTTATTTTAGAAAAGCATGAAATCCAGATTCAAGGTTTCCCTTGAGAGAATACATCAACGTGTCTCAAACTATTCCAAAACTCAGCAAGTTCAAGATTATATCACAAACTCCAGCACTAAGCTCTTTGTTCGATGTATGAGCCAGCAAGACCAGAAGTGCCAAGAAGAGTAACCTGGAACCAGAAGGCAAAACACGGTTAGAAATGACTGAGCATGTTACAATTTGAAGCATCACCACAAGTACATTACATTGAAAATCCTTTTGGTCATTAAAACAACTTTCGGAACACAATCCTCCTAGGTGACTAGCTCAAGAGGGTGTTAGAAATTTAATAGCCTACTTCCTAGCAACGGGGAAATTCAATCATTCTGCTCATTTCACAAGACAATTTGTCATTGATAATACGTTTGATAAGTTGTTCACCTACACTTATGAAATGTGGCCATTACAATGTCTGCAGTATCAGACAATTGAATCAAGTATTAATACCTTTCCCCATTGTGCATCAAGGCCACTGCATCTCATCTTCAAGTATATTAGCTTTGATCCCAACTCAGTCTCTATTTTTTTTTGCAAATAACTTTCATCAGGTCCAAATGCTCCCAGATAGTCATTATACCGTTGGAAAACAGTGTGGAGTGCATTAGCATACTCATCTGGCAAGGGCTTCACATCCTATGGAAGAATTACAAAACTATAAAATTAAAAAATCACCAACACAGAAACAAAAGGAAACAAGTTATACATTTCCATAAGTTCATGCTACCTCTCCAAAGGATCCAATGCTGTCATCAAGTTCCATTTTCAGAGATATTACCATGCCACTGAATTCCTCAACTGCTTCAGCTGCACGAAAAACATTTTTCAACACCTCTTGGCCTGCCTTGTCATCAGTGTTTTTAGATAAAGCGTTCTTCACATCATGAATGACAGAATTGGGAAGCTCATCCCAACTTTCAGCCATCAAGTCTTTGAAAGCAAGCAGAACTTCTGGATCATTTATGTCAGGCATGTGAGAAACATCCGCACTAAAAGACCGAGTACTCCCTACACCCATCGCCAAAGGAGACCCGAAAGCTGCACATATTTGCATTGTAAGAACAATGCATGAGACAGCAATTTTCACGAGTATAAAATTGAACTAATTCACATGTCACTACAATATGGACATATAAACTGCTGTATTCAATAACACAAATCACTTGTCAATTTGAATAATGCTTTCGAAAACTCTTCTTATTTGCAGGTTAGAGGAATTGGATAATAATCTGTGGTACCAACTTTTTCGTTACCAAAAATTATTCCGAAAAAAAAATGAAACGCTAATAACAATAACATTAATCCCACAATGATGACACAATCCAATAGGCAATAATATTAGTTCAGTCCGAGAAGAGATTCTATGCCCCGCAATAACTTACATGTTAGACAGTAATAACAAACAACGGCTCTATAACATCCCCAATTCAGAAAAATATTAGAAAATTAAAAAAGAATCTGAGAAGTAAAAGAAGAGAGAATTCATTTTCGAGGAAGAACTTATCAAGTCGACATCTTTGGTTACTAATGGACTCCACGGATACTCGAACATGATTCGAAATTTGGAATTAGAAAAAATCCCACTAATCAAAGATGAGAGAGTAGCAAACCGAATAAGAAAGACGGAGCAAGTACCAGAAGGGAGGCATCTGGGAAGGGTTGCGACGGAGGAGGAAGAGAAGAGGGATCGAGAAGTCAAGCGATGGTGATGGTGATGTTGATGTTGATGGGCAATAGCGGCTGCGAAATGGGAAGATCTAGAAAACCCAGCTCTGTATATCGACCTTAAACCCACAATCACCTTCTCCATTTCTTCAATTGCTCTGCTTCCCTTTTGTTCTTCAAGAAAAACACCGGTAGCTGAAAGGGACAG
Source organism: Erythroxylum novogranatense (assembly GCA_029891385.1). NCBI lineage: Eukaryota > Viridiplantae > Streptophyta > Magnoliopsida > Malpighiales > Erythroxylaceae > Erythroxylum > Erythroxylum novogranatense. The sequence goes on along the minus strand of CM057225.1, from coordinate 6,690,399 downwards.
GTTCCCGGATTGAGTATAAGATATGTTTACGGGTTGTTGGTTTGGTCTATGGACCAAAGAGATTAGTGAATTGGGCTTATTTAAGCTACTTTATGCTTTCCCAATACCAAAGGCTTTTCGTTTACTTTAATGGTTAATATTTAATTATTTAATTAATTTATTAATTAATTATTTAATTTTAATAAATTAATACATTATAATTAATTTAATAATTTTTATTAAATTTAATTTTAATGAAGAAAAAACAAACACAATCTAAACTAATCTAGAAATACTAATTCCAGTAATATCTTAAAGGAGGATCGAGTAACATCCGGAGTGCGAATATAAAAGCGATTACTCCTAATCTAAAATTTACAAGCCAATCGGCTTTTTGTTACCCTCTAAATGAGATTCGATAGCTTAATATTTTTAAACTTTATAAATTTTAAATCTCTTCCCTCTATAAATTAATTAATTTTCGGTCAAATCACTTTCATTTAGTTAGTTGTCAATATTTGACAATAGCCACGAGAGAACAAACTTGGGAGTTTTGGATTCTGATGGATTCAAAGCAACCAGAGGTAGCTCGCGAGTTACTGTTGTATTTTGTTGATTTTAAAGGCTTGGTATTTTGACTTTGTTGTATTTTGACTTTGGTTGGTGATTGGTGGCAAAATTTCTATCCCATATTGGGAAGAAATGAAGATGGGAGGAGTTTGCTAAGTTATGAAATAACTCCTCCCCCTCCTAATCCAATCCATCCCAAAAATTTGATAAAATACTCAAAAGTTGTATACGTATCAAATTTAGTATTCTCTTAATAAGAAAGCAGTTGCCTAAGTGGTGCTTTCGAAGAAGTAGCAAATTGGCGAACTCCGTTATCAATTTTCGGGTGTGTTCTTTCCTTATCTCTTTTATTTATTTCGCATTTATAGTATTCAATATTATTTGTCGGGTATGTTTGTAGTGTTGTGTTTAATTTATTTGGGTGTATTTATTGTTCGTGTGTGTACACGGGTTTAGGTTGTGATAAATACACCGTGCACGTAATTTCTGTCTAGGAGGCCGAGTTTTAAGTGAGACCGTTTGTGACCCCTCCGCCCTTTCCTGGGATCTTACGTGGAATGACAAACTGTCTCAGTTTGGCGGTCTTTCCTGGTATTACCGAATCGGTTCACTTCACTAGTTGTTTATCTTAGAGGGAAAAAAAACCCCGATTTTTCCAACAAGTGGTATCAAAGGCGAAGGTTTATCCTTTAGTTTGTTTGTAATATTTGTAATATTGAATACTATTATTTGAGTCTATAATGACATCTGTAAATTCACCAACAACTAGAGACATATCAAATATGACACAGGTGATATCGACCTCCTTATGGCAGAGGACTCCAATGTCAAGTATGAAGTTGGCGGTAGAAATATTTGATGGTACTGGTCATTTTGGGATGTGGCAAGGTGAGGTTTTGGATTCTCTTTTTCAACAAGGCCTTGATATAACTATTGAAGAAAATAAACCAGAATATGTAGAAGATAAGGATTGGAGTATCATAAATCGGTTGGCATGCGGAACAATTCGATCATATCTGTCTAGAGAGAAAAAGTATGCTTTCAAAAATGAGACTTCTGCGCACAAACTATGGAAGGCATTGAAGGACAAATTTTCTGAAAAAGAGTGGTCAGAATAAGCTCCTTATGAAGAAAAGGTCGTTCCGATTTGATTACCGACCAGGTAATACTATGAATGAACACATCACTATGTTTAATCAGTTAGTAGCAGACCTGTTGAATTTGGATGTAAAATTTGAGGATGAAGATTTGGCTTTGATGTTGTTATCATCCCTTCCGGATAAATTTGAACACTTAGAAACTACTTTACTTCATAGGAAGGAGAATGTATCTTTAGATGCTGTGTGTTCTGCTTTATATAGTCATGAATTGAGAAAGCAAAATAAAAAGAAAAGTAAAGCAGTTACAGAAGATGAAGCATTTGTGGCAAGAGGCCGTCAGCAGAGCCAGTCAAAGGGGAGAAGAGGAAGATCCAAATCAAAAAGCAGAGTTGCCAAAGATGAGTGTGCTTTTTGTCATAAGAAATGGCACTGGAAGAAAGACTGTCCAAAGTTGAAGAAGAAAGGGAAGGCTCCACAAGATGCAAATGTTGTAGAATGTAAAAGTGAAGCAGAGTCAGATGTCTCTTTGGTGGTATCACCTTCAACATTCCATTCAGACGAGTGGATTCTGGATTCAGGTTGCACCTATCATATATCTCCCATCCGGGAGTGGTTCTTTGATTTTGAAGAAATTGAAGGTGGAGTTGTTTACATGGGTAATGACAATCCATGTAAAACAGCTGGAATAGGTTCAATCAAGCTGAGGAATCATGATGGATCCACTAGAATTTTAAGGGACGTGCGGTATGTGCAGAAATTGAAAAAGAATCTCATCTCTTTGGGGACCTTAGAATCAAAAGGTCTAGTTGTGATGATGCGAGATGGAATTCTTAAGGCAACTTCAGGAGCACTTGTGATGTTGAAAGGCATAAGGAAAAATAATTTGTATTACCACCAAGGAAGTACAGTTGTTGGGACAGTAGCGGTAGCAACTTCTAGTAGCAAGAAGGATGCAGAGGCAACAAAGTTGTGACATATGCGGTTGGGACATGCTGGTGAAAAATTCTTGCAAATTTTTGCCAAGCAAGGATTATTAAAAGGTACGAAGACTTGCAAATTACAATTTTGTGAGCATTGTATTTTGGGAAAACAACGAAGAGTGAAATTTGGCACTGCTATTCATAATACTAAGGGAATTTTGGATTATGTGCACTCAGATGTATAGGGACTTGCTAAGACTCCATCTCTTGGAGGTAGGCATTATTTTGTCAGTTTTGTTGATGATTTTTCTAGAAGAGTATAGGTGTTTTCTATGAAGAACAAAGATGATGTGCTTGGAGTTTTTCTTAAATGGAAAACTCAAGTTGAGAACCAGACAGGAAGAAATATCAAAGTTCTCCGCACAGACAATGGTGGAGAATACAAGAGCGATCCTTTCCTAAAGGTATGTCAAGAGTCTGGCATAGTTCGGCACTTTACAGTTAGAAAAACACCACAGCAGAATGGGGTGTCGGAGCGTATGAACAGGACACTGGTGGAGAAAGTTCGTTGTATGTTGTCTAATGCTGGGTTAGGCAGAAAGTTTTGGGCTGAGGCAGTGACATACGCTCAACATCTCATTAATCGTTTGCCATCATCTGCAATTGGTGGCAAGACTCCATTAGAGGTATGGTCTGGGTAACCTGCAACAGATTACGATTCTTTGCATATTTTTTGTTCTACTGCATATTATCATGTGAATGAATCAAAGTTGGACCCACGAGCAAAGAAGGCTCTATTTATGGGCTTCAATGCTGGAGTTAAGGGATACCGTTTGTGGTGTCTAGAGTCAAAGCGCACAATTGTCGTGAGGATGTTACATTTGATGAATCATCATGTTAAATAAGGTAACTCCGAAGGGTGATGGTACTTCACGGCGAGTGGAGTGTATGCAAAACAGTGGAGTTTGAACAAGCAAGAGTGATCCCAAATAAAACTACTAATGACTCTTCTATAGCGAAGAAGAGTCGGATGAGGAAGAGGTCCCACCAAGAACCTCCGCAGACAATCGAGTCAATTGCTTGCTAGAAGGACGAGACGAGAAATTCAAAACACGCTCGTTTCTTGACATGGTAGCTTATGCACTTCCAGTTGTTGATGATGTTCCATCTACCTTTCCAGAAGCAATCCGAAGTTCAGAAAGTGGCAGATGGGCAGGTGCAATGGAAGAAGAAATGCAATCTCTTGAGAAGAACAAGACATGGAAGCTGACACAACTACCGAAAGGAAAGAAGGCAATTGGATGCAAATGGATATTTGCAAAGAAAGAAGGATTTTCTGATAAATATGATATTCGCTACAAGGCAAGGTTGGTGGCTAAAGACTACGCTCAGAAGAAAGGAATTGATTATAATGAGGTATTTTCTCCGGTTGTTAAACATTCTTCCATTAGAATTTTGTTGGCCTTGATAGCGTAGTTGAATTTGGAACTAGCTTAACTTGATGTGAAAACCGCGTTCCTACACGGTGATTTGGAGGAGGAAATCTATATGTCTCAGCCAGATGGATTCAAAGTTGCTGGTAAAGAAAATTGGGTTTGTAAATTGAATAAATCGTTGTATGGATTGAAGCAATCTCCAAGGCAGTGGTACAAACGATTTGACAAGTTTATGAAGGGTCAGAAATACACAAGAAGTAAATATGATCATTGTGTATATTTGCGCAGACTTCAAGATGGGTCCTACATCTACCTACTCTTATATGTTGATGATATGCTTATTGCGGCAAAGAGCCAAAGTGAGATTGACATATTGAAGGTTCAGTTGAGTAAAGAGTTCGAGATGAAGGATTTGGGGGAAGCCAAGAAGATTCTCGGCATGGAAATAAGCAGGGATAGAGAGAGAGGCAAGCCTTGGTTGTCACAGAAGCAATAATTGAAAAAGGTATTACAACGTTTTGGTATACATGAAGATTCAAAACCTGTAAGTACCCCACTTGCTCCTCATTTGAAACTAAGTAGCCAGTTATCTCCAAAGACGGATGAAGAACGAGAATACATGGCAAAAGTCCCTTATGCTAATGCAGTAGGAAGCTTGATGTATGCAATGGTGTGTACTAGACCCGATATTTCACAAGCAGTAAGTGTTGTAAGTAGGTACATGCATGATCCGGGTAAGGTTCATTGACAAGCTGTGAAATGGATTCTACGGTATATCCTACATACCGTAGATGTTGGTTTAGCATTTGAGCAGGATGAATTACTTGGTCAACGTGTAGTTGGATATTGTGATTCTGACTATGCAGGTGACTTAGATAAGCGACGGTTTACAATTGGCTATTTGTTCACTTTAGCAAAGGCGTCAGTTAGTTGGAAGTCTACTTTGCAGTCAACGGTGGCTTTGTCTACAACAGAGGCAGAGTATATAGCTATTACAGAAGTTGTGAAAGAGGCAATTTGGCTTCATGGGTTGCTTAAAGACTTGGGAGTTGGTCAGAATCAACTTGAGGGATATTCTGACAGTCAGAGTGCTATTCATTTAGCAAAGAATCAAGTCTTTCATGCAAGGACGAAGCACATTGATGTTCGCTATCACTTTGTGCGGGAAATTTTGGAAGAAGAGGAGATACTTATTCAGAAGATTCGAACTACAGAGAATCCTGCAGATATGCTGACCAAGGTGGTTACAAGAGCCAAGTTTGAATATTGTTTAGACTTGGTCAATATTCTGCACATTTGAGTTGGCGCCTGAGGGTGCAAATTGGAAGCACCACAAAGGCTGTTTTGTTTGATTGGGAGGATGAATGATGCTTGCATTTGGTGGGATATAAAATTATGCCAAGGTGGAGATTTGTTGTATTTTGTTGATTTTAAAGGCTTGGTATTTTGACTTTGTTGTATTTTGACTTTGGTTGGTGGTTGGTGGCAAAATTTATATCCCATATTGGGAAGAAATGAAGATGGGAGGAGTTTGCTAAGTTATAAAATAACTCCTCCCCCTCCTAATCCAATCCATCCCAAAATTTTGATAAAATACTCAAAAGTTGTATACGTATCAAATTTAGTATTCTCTTCTTAATAAGAGCAGGCTGCCTAAGTGGTGCTCGGAGAAGTAGGCAAAATTGGCCGAACTCCGTTATCAATTTTCGGGTGTGTTCTTTCCTTATCTCTTTTATTTATTTCGCATTTATAGTATTCAATATTATTTGTCGGGTATGTTTGTAGTGTTGTGTTTAATTTATTTGGGTGTATTTATTGTTCGTGTGTGTACACGAGTTTAGGTTGTGATAAATACACCGTGCACTTAATTTCTGTTTAGGAGGTCGGGTTTTAAGTGGGACCATTTGTGACCTCTCCGCCCTTTCCTGGGATCTTACGTGGAATGGTAATACTGTCTTAGGAGACTGTTTGGTGGTCTTTCCTGGGAATTACCGAATCGATTCACTTCACTAGTTGTTTATCTTAGAGGAAAAAATACCTGATTTTCCCAACAGTTACCTGGTAGTGTCCCGAGTTTACAAAGATGGTCGTGTCGAAAGATTTCAAGATACTGATTTTGTTTCGGCTTCACTTTATGATCCGTCAAACGTTGTTTCCTCAAAGGACATGACCCTACTTTCCGACTCCGACATCTCTTCTCGTCTCTATCTCCCAAAACTCACCAACCCCAACCAAAAGCTCCCTTTCCTTGTCTACTTCCATCGAGGCGCGTTTTGTGTCTCGTCTACTTACACAAGCTAATACCACAACTATGTAAGCAAGCTGGTTTCAAGAGCTAACGTTATCGCAGTTTCTGTGAATTACAGGAAAGATCCTGAGCACCCGATCCCCACAGCGTATAAAGATTCACTGGGTGCATACTTTCTCAAGCCAACAATCGAGGAGGGACTGAACCGTGGTTAACTGAGCATGCAAATTTTGAACGAGTGTTCATGGGTGGGGTGAGTGTCGGTGCCAACATAGTCCATAACTTGGCCATGGCTGCTGGGACCATAGAGCATGGGTTAAATATTGGGCTAGGTGGGATTGCTTTGGAGCATCCATATTTATAGGGTTCGGATCCGATTGGGTCAAAGGCTATCTACCCGAATAGGAAGGCATCGACTGATTCATTATGGCCATTCGTCTGCCCTTCTAATCCGGATAATGATGACCTGCGGGTTAATTCGTTCGTGGCGGGTGCACCAAGCCTGACAAAGCTAGGGTGCAAGAGGGTGCTGGCGTGTGTGGCTGAGAAAGATGTGCTGAGAGATAGAGGATGGGTTTACTAATTTGGATTCCATTTTCAAAATCGTTTCATTAGTTATATTAATATTAGTTGTATTAATTTTAGTTGACGGATATTTTTATTAAGATTTTGAAAACTATGTTAACAAACTTAACAGAGATACTAATATCAAGCTAAAATTAATAAAAATTTGAAAATTTTAGTATTTAATTATCATTTTTTAAAGTCTAAGTTATAATTATAAAATTGAGCAAATTTTGAAAAAATTTCTTAATTAACCGTAAGTTTCATTTATTGTAAGTTAAGTCATTTTCCTTATCAAATTAAGGATGGCAATAGGTCGGATTATGCTACATTGGACCTTTGTTCAGGCTTGGGCCTAACTAAGATGAGCTCAGCTCGACTACTTAGTAGCTAAGTTTGAGGCTTGACCATCCTTAATCTAATCTGTTAACTTCAAGCCGAGTCTAGGCTCAATTGTCAATCCGAACAATTTTATAAGGTTGGTCTTAGACTATTCTATATCTTAAAAGCATATAATATTGATTGGCTTTAAAGAAACTGTTACTTATCAACTTTATTGGAATTATTTATAAAATATTTTGGCTTAGACATAACCCGACAATCTAAATATAATAACACTAGCAGATATATACTGCACAAATGTGTAGTAATATAATGCCCTCTTGATATATTATTATATAATTTTAATGTATAAATAAATATGGATAGTTTAAAATTTTGTAATCAAATTATAAATATTTAAAATTTGTAATGTATATTTTATTTAAAAGGTTTTAATTTGTTATGTTAAAATATATAGGTTAGAATATCATAAATGAAAAAGTAAAATTAGTTAGTAAAAGTTTGGGATGAAAATGTAAAGATTAAGGAAATGAATAGTGTAATGTATTTGTTATAAATGTATAAAATATATAAACTAAATTTAAAAATTGAACAAAATAAGTTTAAAATAAATAAATATTGTGTAATTTAAAATTTCGTGATAAAATTATTAATATTTAAATTTTTGAATGTATAATAAGAAAAGAATTATGATAGAATTATTCAAAATATAAATGTGAATATAAAAATGAACTGGTAATTTTAGTTAGTAAAATTTGGAATGAAAAAACAAACAGGAGATGAAATATGATCATTCAACTTGTACAAAACCTAGGTTGAATACAAAACTTAAGAATATATATGTTTTGTTATAAATTAAATATTATAGTTATTTTTCATTCTATAATTTAAATATACTTAAATCATAGTTAATTAATTAACTTTGATAATTAATAGTTATCATAATATAATAAATTAATTCAGTTATTATTAATAATAATTGATATATAATTTATTTATTTATTTATTAAAATATAATTAATTGATTAAGTAGTAAATATTAATAATTAATATATATATTAATGTGTTATTAATTGTTTATTATATATATATATATATATATATATATATATATATATATATATATATATATATATATCACAACCGTGATAATGTTTTATATATAGTAATAGTTACAGGTGTGATTCCGATGTTATCATGTTAAAATATATAAGTTAGAATATTAGAAATGAATGAGTAAATTTTGGTTATTAAAATTTGGGATGAAAATTTAAAAATTAGGGAAATGTATAGAGTGACTAATTTTCATTTCATAAATTTAATGTAGTTAAATCATGGTTAATAAATTAATTTTGCTATAATTAATTGTATTTATGATATAATAAATTAATTGTTTTATTAAAATATAATTTATTTATAAATTTATTATTACGTTTATTCAGTTATAATTAATGGTAATTAATATATAATTAATTAATTGATGTTTTAAAATATAATTAAACGATTAAATGGTAAATATTAACATTTATTATATATGCTACTGCATTATTAATTATTATTAATTATTATACAGTATTATTGAGTATATATAAATCTAATTAGTCACGCCTGTGTGAGCAATTATGATTTTATTATATTTAATTAAATAAATAATTAATTAATCAAAATGTTTTTATTAGTTGATTAATCACAACATAATCGATTGACTAATTAATTATAATATATTTAACATACATAAAAATTAATTTTTATTGAAATATAATTAATTAATTAACTAATTAATTTTGAATAATAATGACTAAATAATTTTAAATCCTACTATTAATTAAGACAATTTTATTACATGACAAATTATGAAAAGAAAAGACGTTGATAAGGAGATAAAGAGAAAAACAAAAGAATTTTATGTCAAGTGACACCTTCTATGTCCTTTTTCCAGCTTCACGGATATGACTTAACAAGTCACACCCGTGACACTTCTTGACATGTTAACTCCCCCGTGACGCCTTCTTAACTTTGAACTATACAAATAAAATAAATGTGCAAAGAATTAATTAGTTTTTTATATAATTAGTAAACAAACTTCTTTAATTAATTAAATAAAATTAATGTAATTCTTTGTAATTAAATTTTAAATTAATTAATCATCTTATCAAGTTAAGTTTAATTAATGGAATAGTTAATAATTTCGTAATTAATGGATATTATTATTATCAGGACTTAAACCGAATTTAGCTAATTAGTTAATTAACTAATTATATTTTAAATAAGTAATTATTTTTTTATTTTTTTATTAATTCTCTTTAACAATGTTCTTGCAAAGAAAAAAGATAAAAAAAAGAGAAGACAGAATTCGAGGAGAAGATAGACTTCATGCTATAAATGTAATTGTTGATAAAGACGACGGTGCGAAGAAGAAAAAGATAAAGAAAGAAAGACAACACTTAATATAAGTGTATTGTGAACGTGTAATTTGTGAATAGAATATTTATGTTTAATTGATAGCATTAAGGTTTTCGTTGAATGTTTAACCAATTAATCGGTGATTGATGATCCGTATTGTTAATGTTTAATTCGTGAGTATAAACTTTTGATTCTTGAATAGTTTTAATTTATTATATGATTGTAAGTTTTGATGTTTACGTAATATTTATATTTTTGTCGTCAAATTTTAGTTGAATGCTTATGTTAGTTGATAGCCTAACATCATCAGTCACAGGTGTAACTCGTTATTAGTGAGTGTTGTGAATGCTTAATTTGCGAGTATAAATTTTTTATTCTTGAATAGTTTGACTATGATTGTAGGTTTTGATGCTTATGTTTTAGCCTCTTCATGTTGTTGTGTTATCTATCAGTCACTTATGTTGGGTTGTTGTTGTGTTATTATCAGTCACGATTGTGACTTTGTTAAAGTTATGATAGAGATTGAAGCTTAGAAAAAATTCAATTTGTTGAATATATTTAATAAAGTTGTTTTATTTCTTAAATAACATGTAATATTAAGAGTAATAGTAAAATGAGAATAAGTTAATCAGGTTTATGTTCAAAATTTAGGTTTATAATTCACGAGTGCCTGTAATTGAAAACTTTTAAATAAATCTCTCTCTCTCTCCTATATATATATATATATATATATATATATATATATATATATATATATATATATATATATATATATATATATATATAACATATCATTGTCACGGATGTGACTTAATACAATAACATATATACTAAATATTAATATTAACAACTTAATAAATTAATTATATTTTAATAAATCAATCAATTAATTATATATCAATTATTATTTAAATTGTAAAATGAAAATAATCACTCTATAATTACGTAACTAATCAATCTATTAATTATGATTTAATTAGTAAGTTAATTATATATAAATTAATACTAGTAATTAATATTTTAATTAATTATATATAGATTACATTAATTAAAAACATATTAATACTAATAATTAATATTTTAATTAAAATGTGATAAATTTATATAGTAGAATAACATCGAGTCACGGCTATTGAAATAAATTTAAATTTTAAATAAATCTTAAATAACTTTTTCTTAATTTAATTTTAATTACTCAGTATTTTTCATTCGAAAATAGTAACTTAATTATAATTAAAAATAAAAATTATTAGTGACTAAAAAGTTTAAATAAATCCTACAAAATTCATTCACGAGTGTGACTTAGAAAAGTCACACCAAAGTTACACCGTGACTGAGTTAATTAAAATTAAAGTAAGTAATTAATTAATTAAATTTAAATTTAATGTTATTAATAAATTAAGTGCAGAAGTCACATGCGTGCACACATATATATATATATAATTTATTAGTATTAAATAATTATAATATATGTAACACATATTAAAGTATAATTACATATTAAAAATAAGATTAATTAATTAACTAATTAGCTAATGTACATTAATTAGTTAACTAATTAGTTAATTTCGATCTAAAGAATGATAATTATAATATAATTAGTTTATTAATTTATTAAACTATAATTTATTTATAAATTAATCATTGATTGTTAACTAGATTTTATTAAATTATAATAAATAATAATTAATATATATTTATTTAATTGGTGTATTAAATAACATGTAATTAATTGATTAATTAGTTTGTATTAATATTTAGTTTATATGTCAATGATTACATTGCATTATTGACCATTAAGTTTTGTCATTTTTAATTTAGTGCAATTTATATATAAAGAATTAACAAATTAAATAACAATTAATAGATTGATTAATTAACTAATTAAATGGTGAGTATTTTTTCATTCTATAATTTAAATATAATTAAATAATAGTTAATTAATTAATTTTGATACAACTTATAATCATCATAAAATTAATTTTGATGCAATGAATCTATAATTAGGAGATATTTTGTCATTTTAATTAAATATAATTAATATAAAATTAGTTAACTAATAAAAATATTAGTAGTAGATTGATTAATTTAAATATAAGTAATTAATTATTTAAATTTAAATTTAGTGTTATTATTAAATAAAGTGTAGGAGTCATAGGTGTGACTTAATTCTCATGCCTGTGACAAATGTCAACCAAACTCATATCTATATATTTATTAAATCATTGATTAATTAATTAAAATATAATTTATTAATATTAAATAATTATAATATATGTAACACATATTAAAGTATAATAACTAATTAATAGTTAATAGAAAATACTGAATAATTTCTAAATCAGACTTGATTTTTATTACATGACAAATTATGAAAAGGAAAGGAAGCATTAGATTAATATAAAATAAAATATTAATATTTTGACCATTGTAAATTTTTCTTTTAACTGAAAATCCGAATTAATTGCTGCTATTGATATTTTATAAAATATAAAATTTTCCATGTCCTTAAACTTCATAATTTTCCATTACCTTAAACTTAATAATTGTTGTTTTGTTAGTATAAAACAGGTAAATATAAATATATATGCAAAAGATTTAATGAGACATGCATTTTATTATATCAAGAAATAGCTTTCATCATATATAATGAAAATAAGTTCTACAATATTCTTAATTAAAATCGATGGGATACGAAAAGTGAGTTCGATTGATATAAGGTGGTATAATAGATACCAAAGTACCAATTGAAGCTCACATAATTAACCTATAAATGATCTCATTATAAGGGCTCTTATAAAATTTTAAGAAAGGTAAAAAGGACTCATTGCATTTTTTAGATGCATTAGTTTTTTTGAATTTTTTGGAAAACAAATACACAGAAGGTGATAAAAAAAAAAGAAGGTTGTGGGATTTGTGGCTGAGTAAATTTAACTAGCTCAGTAAGACATTACAGAATGAGAGTAAATGGGAATAAAGTTTTATTGGTAGTTGTTACATAAGCATTAATATTTTGATTGCTGGTTCCAAGAATAGGTGATCCAAAAGAAATGAATCTATCGTTTAACAAATTAATGTAGGGTGAGGTTAAAGAAGAATTGATAGTAGACCTAGAAGGTAGTGGGGTTAAACTAAGATACCATGATTTGTTTGAGTTAGAATATTGTGAAACTGGGAATGAAAATCTTGAACAGTGCAACCTATCTTTAACTGTTGATCTTATGAAAAGGTCTCTGAAAATTGTAATGTTTCTTCAAAATCCAGTGAAAATATGATCGTCGTGATGGTTGAAAATTTTATAAATGATTTGATACCTTGTAATAACAATAAAAATTTGAATTATATATTAATAGAATACCACATTAAAAAAAACAAGAATAATGCAACTATGATTAATGTAAAAATCAAAAATTAAGTGTTTTTATAAAGATATTAAAAGTCAGATAAAATAAACATTAAATAAAAATAACATATATAAGCAAGAGAAACAGGCATCAATATTACCTTCCTTACACAAGGAAACAAAGATGGGGATCAATAACAAACAATTTGTAAAGTCTGGATGGATAACAGTCAGCAACAATTCTCAATGCTGATAAAAATACATTCATGAAGGTTACAGCAAACCTGTAAAACCTGGAAAATATATAAAAAAATTGAGGTTGTCAAATTTTTAAATAAAATAGTTATTATACTTTTATAGGAGGAGTTAACATACTTGTATCAAAAATAATAGATATGACAACTTTCAAAGTAAATGCAACGAAACGTATGAACCTAAAAACATGAAACGAGAAGATATCGTAGAAAATTATCAAATAAGAAACATAAAATTTGAAAAATATTACAAAAATTATACATGCTTACTTATAGTTTTCGTGAACGAAACTTCCTGTAATCTTGTTTAAGGCGAAACATCTTTATCCAATAACAAGAAAGAACAAGAAAGAAAAAAAAATGAAACTTATTAACAAGTTTATATGTAATACAAGTCAAAATGAAATTTAAAAATGACATATGTAAATAAAATTCTCAATAAATTCCATCAAGTTTGAAAAAATGACATAATTAATGGAGTTTAAAATTTACCAAAACAGGTCTAGAATTTTCATCGTGACTTGTTAAATAAGCAAGTCATTCATTGATTTCAACAAGAAATTCATCAGCTGTTAAATTTTCTGTATTTAAAAAGCAGAAGAATGAAAAGAAAGGTGCAGAGAAAGAGAAGCATTTGACCTGATTTTGTAACAGGGGAGTTTCCTTAGTCACATTCCGAATAACAAATTTAATTTTCTGAACTTGAGCATACTTTTTGTATAACTTGTTGGACCAATGATGGTTGACAAATAAAAAATTCCTTTATGTTTTGATAATTATAAAATATATAGAATTGATTAAGAAATTATTTCAGGTTTTTAATTAAAGGATCAATGCAAATTTTCAAGTGATAAATTCCAAAGATGCAAGTGAAAAACAATGTTCAAAATTCAATCAACAAATGTCAAGGGATAAAATATCATGAAGTCAGATTATTCAGATTGTATATAACGTGCAAAATGAGATCTTAGTCAAGATTATGGATAGAGATCTTCAAAGATTGAAGATTATCTGAAGATTTATCCGTTGGAGAAATTTCAGTCGACTACAAACATTTTCAGTCGACTAAAAATTACATATCTAGAAAGTGGGGCTCATTCCAATCGACTACAAACATTTCCAGTCGACTGATTGAAGAGCGGAGAAGCAAAAACGTTTGTTTCAGTCGACTAACACTTGTCCCAGTCGACTAGCATCCCTCGACCAGTCAACTAGCACCTGTCTCAGTCGACTAGAATTATACAAGATTTGATTATGACGAAGTCAATTGATATCAAATGATAAAGAAATATTTTTATAACGTTATGGAGTAATCTACAACAACTAGTAGATGATCTACAACGACAATATTGATTCAGAAGTCTGCAAATAAAAAGAAGAATATCAAGAGATCAATGACTGCACTTTTTAAAAAGTATACTGATCATTGATTACTATTTTGGAGCTCTCAAATTATCTTTAGCTCATTCAATCATATCTAGCTGTGCTGAGCTTTATCTATTTTCAATTCCAATCATTGTTATTGTGAGTTGAGTGATTAGAGGAAAAATCACTGGTGTGGTTAGATTTGTGCCGGAAATCAAATCGGGTTGTAAGGTTTACTTGAGCCGGAATTCAAGTGATTGTAAAAGTTCGCACTGAACTAAAAAGTGTACAATATAGTGGTTGGCCAAATCCTAAGTGGGAGCTTAGGTAGAGGACGTAGGTCTTAAAGACCGAACCTCTATAAAAACAGTGTTTGCTTTCTTCCCTACTCTTTTTCATTTGTTTAATTTGATTGTTTATTGTGTATTAATTCCGTGTTTTTTGTAGAACTCTGCGAAAAAGTTTAAACGATCTATTCAACTCCCCTTCTATATAGCTTTCATAACTCATTTTGAAGAAAGAAAATAAGAGTAAGGCAACAAAATTGGAAATCAAATTAGAATGAAATGCAATTCTTGTAAAGCAGATTTTAAATAAAAGGAAGGCTTCTTGAGAAAAATGTAAAACATATTCAATGTTTATTAAAGTGACATTAATTATTTGTAGATTTCATTTGTAACAACTAAATAAATTGCGAATTTAAATAGCCGACCAATGAATTCAAAATATTGTCTCACTGAAGGGGTATCCTTAAAAATACTCACGCATGTCTATTTGAAAGATTTATGCATATATGTTGAAAGGTTTTATCATTCGACAGGACAGGAATAGAATTAACGTAAGAAAAAATCTAAATATGTCACGTCATACCTGTGAAAGTGAATTAATATGTGATTTTTTAATTTTTCCTCCTTTATAAAGATAAAAAATTAATTTTAAATAAATTGTAATTTAAGTAATTAATTTATTATTTTTTTATCATTATCACTTAAACCGGAATTAGCTAATTAAAATAATTATTTGATTGGTTTTAATATATAATAATTAATTAATAATTTTTTATTTTAATGATTATTTGATTGGTGTATAATATATAATAATTAATTTAGAATAATCAAGAATGAAAATATGTGAAATAAAATTCCTGTGACATCTTGCATGAAATGTTTTAAGCGTAAAATTTTAAACCATATAATTTTTGATTCGATTTTAATATTTCAATTGATTTATTTTAATAATTATTATTGTTGTTAAAATTGATCAATTTATTAATTAATCGATCAATTTTAATAATTAATAAATTTTATAAATTAAAATAATTTAAATAATTTTTATTTAATAATTTTTTCAATTAAACTTCAAATTCTTCAACGATAAAGATAATCTCTTCTATTTACCAATAAACCCATGTTTCTGGTTGATGAAATGAATTAATCTCTTTTCATTAGTTACCTTAGAAAAAAAGGCCTAAAGGGATACAAAAAGCCCATCTTGGGTTTTTCTACAACTCCAAACTGTAAATCTTGTATAAGAAATCACATGATCTTCGAAATGACTCGTCCAGATTGACTCCAAGTATGTACAAGACCAAAGTCCTGACTCACCAGATCAAT
Source organism: Erythroxylum novogranatense (assembly GCA_029891385.1). Taxonomy (NCBI): domain Eukaryota; kingdom Viridiplantae; phylum Streptophyta; class Magnoliopsida; order Malpighiales; family Erythroxylaceae; genus Erythroxylum; species Erythroxylum novogranatense. The sequence goes on along the minus strand of CM057225.1, from coordinate 6,674,262 downwards.
TCTTAGGATTCAAAAGGAATAGATCGTCTATCTGGCCATGATTCTATCTTCTGGAAGTACTTCACAGGCACTACACCTTCAAAACCTTCGGTCAAGATCACCCCATTATCTGAAATGTAAAGCTTCATTCCCTCTGGAATCAACAAAAGTTAAATCTTATTCATATTATTCCGTAAACTAATCAAACTAGCATATGACGGGTTTCAAATACATGTTCAATCAACATATGACTGAACAGAAACAACTTTACATGAGCTAAACAGTGTTTTAAGGAACTTGTGTACCTTCCAAAGCTTTTGCGACGTCAAGAAATATCAACAAATTAACGTCCCCTCTCATACCTGAAAGATCAGTAAACCATCAGAATTAACCATGGATCTTGTGTCCAGCCCTGTAAAAAGAAATGGAAAATTTTAAAGATTTTTTGCAACCAGTTCATTCTTATTAAGCAAGGCCAGGAGCAAGATAATCCTCTGAATAATGCAGTCAAAAAGCTATGTCATTGTATAAAAGGTTATACAAAGGTCAAAAAGCAAGAACGAAAAATGGATAGCCTAATTTTGCAAATATCTTACCACTAATTACTGCACCATCAGCTGGCAAACCACATGCGAAGTGAACATGTAATCTCTGCATCCGTTTTAATCCAGACTTCAATATCGACTCCAGGTTCTTTTTATATGTTCCATGCACACATACTGCCAAAAAACATAGAGCATTAATTAGTCAAATAATATCGTTTTTCTTAAGAAAAAAGGGAAAAAAAATTGTGAGTCCTGATTTGAAGGACAGAATTAGCAACATAAATATTTTTACCAGGAATTTCCTTGGCTGACAGGATTGGCTTCAGTAGACTTTCAGATTCAACTGTCTGCATATTAATGAAAACCAATCAGATGCATGGACAAAACGTGAGAGGAAGTGACTTGCCTCTATATTCAAGCAAATGATTAGTGGGAAAAAAATGAAAGAATTATTTTGAAGCTGGGACCTAGGATGAAGGATCGTTACTTGTATAGTGTGGCCTTGGTTTGCACGTATCAAGAGTTCCCCATCTTCCTCCAGCAGACTGAATCGCTGCTTGTTATCCCTTCTGACTGCCTTGAAGTTGAATGAAACAAAAATGTTGACACAGTTCATTCAATATGAAACTACTTGCAAAAGGTGTTTCCAACTTCTTATAGAATGGCATGAGAGAGAAGTAAAAACAAAGTGAATGTAACAGAGAGCCGAGATGAACCAATGCAACAGGAGATGATTGATTATGTCATTAAGTGCCTGTGCCTGAATCTATTGAACAACACCAGAGTTCATGAAAAACATATATAAAATTTTCCCTTCAGAAATGTTTGGTATTTGAAAGGCTATAGTTCTGGCTGGTAATCTCCAATAAGCATGCAATGACACAACATGCAGACGTTTCTTAGTCAATATAACAAAGTGAAACCCCAGAAAGTTAAGCGCAAGATTGTACAAAAATACCTCCTTAATATCATCAACTGTGTGTGCTCTCAATGGAACATTTGCAAACGTTTTCAGGTTCAAACTTAGTAAGTCCTGAACCTTGACAAACCCATCACTTTGGATGTTCAGATTCAGTTCAGAAGCCATATGACGCAAGATCCGTGTCCTGATAATGTTAGATAACACAAACTTGATGAGAACTCATCATCTTCAGAGAGATAACAACCATACAATGTTGGGTTCTTGCTTACAAAAGTCGACCAAGAGCATCGATTTTATCCTTGCCAGATCCTCCTCGACCACTGCCTCCACCACGGTTGCCCCTTCTTGATCTGTCTCCGTCATCTTTCATCTCCAAGCCCCTTCCTCTGCCAGAGAATAAACAAAAATGAAAGGAAGAAAGAATCGCTTTGTCCAATTGCTTTCCAATCACTAGGCACTATACAAAGAAAGTACATCACAAAGGTGAAAATACAAAAGAAAAAGAAGGGAAAAGAATACCCTTTTCTGGAATGGGCAAAGGATGATGAGAAAGAAGAGCTCATATTGTTGTTAGTCTTGCACATAAAACCAGATGCACGACACAGCTTGAAAAGGAAAGAGTCAGTGGAAGTAGCTGGTTTATAAACATGACATAAGCTTAGAATTCGACAACTTCTGCTTCCCCAAACACCCCACACGTGTCAAAGACTACAAAAATGACAATCAACAATAAACACGTAAAGTCCGAATCTTAATCCTGAATACCTGCACACTGGTTGAAAATTGAATTAGAAATTACACAATCTTTCAGTTCTGAATTACAAACATCCCAAGCAGCAAAATAGAAACCAAATGTACAGAAAGGAACCACAAATGGTGTCATACATCAAGAAACTGAGACAATCCCGTGCATCAATCATAAACATAATCGATCTGGTTAGCGTTCAATTTGAACAACTTCTTTAATTTTTTAATCTATACTTATGCCATCTGGAGACTTTTATAACAAATATGAAGCCAACGACAAAAACAATTTAACAATTTATCCAAAAGCCAATTCAATCACAAACAATAAATACTCGAATCACAGGACAATTACTAAACAGTTTTTAAATTTGCCCAAAGTAACAAAAGAAAAGGTTTTGGTTGGTGGCGTCTGAAGTTGAGAAAGCCCGTGGCGAGAGGGGAAGACTAATGGGTACCTGGCTGGCGAGTGTCGGATGCTAGTGACCGGCAGAGAAGACAGCCCTACGTCTGGCTGCAGTTAGAAGCTAGTGACTGAATGAGGGAGAATGAGACAGAGATGCAAAACCGGAAACGAAATGATCAAAAAGACTGTGCATAAGCCAAACAAACGGTTAAAAGGAAAAGTGGATTTTTTAACATTTTCACTAAAATTTAACCTTTAATATTTTGGAATGTATGAACATATAAACTGCTGTATTCAATAACATAAATCACTTGTAAATTTGAATAATGCTTTCGAAAACTCTTCTTATTTGCAGGCTAGAGGAATTGGATAATAATCTGTGGTACCAATTCTTTCGTTACCAAAAGAAATGAAACGTCAATAACAATAACATTAATCCCACAATGATAGGCAATAGTACTAGCTCAGTTCGAGTAGAGATTCTATGCCCCGCAATCACTTACATGTTTGACTGCAATAACAAACAATGGCTCTATAACATCCCCAATTCAGAAAAATATTAGAAAATTAAAAAATGAATCTGAGAAGTAAAAGAAGAGAGAATTCATTTTCGAGGAAGAACATATCAAGTCGACATCTTTGATTACTATTGCACTCCATGGATACTCGAGCATGATTCGAAATTCGGAATTAGAAAAAATCCCACTAATCAAAGATGAGAGAGTAGCAAACCGAATAAGAAAGACAGAGCAAGTACCAGAAGGGAGGCATCTAGGTAGGGTTGCGACGGAGGAGGAAGAGAAGAGGGATCGAGAAGTCAAGCGATGGTGATGTTGATGTTGATGGGCAATAGCGGCTGCGAAACGGGAAGATCTAGAAAACCCAGCTCTGTATATCGACCTTAAACCCACAATCACCTTCTCCATTTCTTCGATTGCTCTGCTTCCCTTTCGTTCTTCAAGAAAAACACCGGTAGCCGAACGGGACAGGTTCCCGGATTGAATACAAGATATGTTTTCGGGTTGTTGGTTTGGTCTACGGACCGAAGAGCTTAGTGAATTGGGCCTTATTTTAGCTACTTTATGCTTCCCAACTCAAAAGGGCCTTTCCTTTACTTCAACATTCTTATATTCATTAAATAATATTTGTCAATATTTGACGATAGCCACGAGAGAACAAACTTGGGAGTTTTGGATTCTGATGGATTCAGAGCAACTGAAAGTACCTGGGGAGTTGCCTGGTATTGTCCGAGTTTACAAAGATGGTGGTGTCGAAAGATTTCGAGATACCGATTTTGTTCCGGCTTCACTTGATGATCCGTCAAACGGTGTTTCCTCAAAAGACGTGACCCTACTTCCCGACTCCGACGTCTCTGCTCGACTCTATCTCCCAAAACTCACCAACCCCAACCAAAAGCTCCCTCTCCTTGTCTACTTCCATGGAGGCGCGTTTTGTGTCTCATCTCCTTACACAAGCCGATATCACAACTACGTGAGCAAGCTGGTTTCAAAAGCTAACGTTATCGCAGTTTCTGTGAACTACAGGAAAGCTCCTGAGCACCCGATCCCCGCAGCGTATGAAGATTCACTGGGTGCACTGAAATGGGTACTTTCTCATGCCAACAATGGAAGAGGGACCGAACCGTGGTTAACTGAGCATGCAGATTTTGAAGATTTTGTGATTTTATTCTTTTATATTCATGATATAATAAGGCTCAAGGCATGGATTCGTCTTTTAGATTTTGAACAAAATTCAAGTATTTATAAGTTAATTTAAAATATACTCAAAATAATTTTATTTAGTCAAAACTCAATAATAATAACATCAAAGTTAATAAATTATTATCATATTATTATGATAATAATGAATGATTAATATAGCAAGAAAAATTTAAGATTTCTGATTAAAAAGAAGTAATGATCATTTCTAATATTTGAAGTTACTATTTTTGCTGAATAAGACTGTGTACTCTTAGATTTTCTAAATCTCATGTAAATAAGACTGTGTATTTTTAGACTTTTTAAATTTTGCATTGTACTTTCAGGAAATTTTACTGAATTATTGGTATTGTTTAATATTTATACTATATTATTTTCTCAATGTTAAATTTTCATTAAATTAAAATTGATAAAGATTTACCTATTCTTTTTTTCTATTTATTAAAATTTAAATTTAGTTAAATCCTTGCAAATGTTTTTGTTTCTATAAATACTTAAATTCTTATTAAGAGGTTATTATTGCTTATATGGAATTTAAATTCTTATTTAGAGGTTATTATTGGTTATATGGTGTTTGAGCTTACAAAATTGATACAAACTTAACTATTCTTTTTCTATTTATTAAATTTTAAATTTAGTTAAATCCTTGCAAATGTTTTTGTTTCTATAAATACTTAAATTCTTATTAAGAGGTTATTACTGCTTAAATGAAATTTAAATTCTTATTTAAAGGTTATTATTAGTTATATGGTATTTGAGCTTACAAGTTTCATTTATTAAAACTAAAGTTTTAGCATTTAATTATCATTTTTAAAGTTTAAATTATAATTATAAATTTGAGCAAAATTTGAAAAAAAAATCATAATTAGCCCTAAGTTTTATTTATTGCAAATTAAAGTCATTTTCGTTATCAAATTAAGAATGACAATAGATCGGGTCATACTACATCGAGCCCTCGTTTGGGTCAAAGCCTAACTAAAGCGGGCTCGGCCTGACTTCTTAACAGTCAAGCCTGAGGCCTGGCCATCTCAAATATGACATGTTAACTTCAAGTCGGGTCTAGGCCCAATTGTCAAGGTCGCCTTTCTTGAGTTTGAGTGAAGAGGTCTACACATTAAAAAACAATTTTATAAGGTCGGTCGTAGACTATTCTCTATCTTAAAGTGTGTAATATTGATTGACTTTAAAGAAACTGTTACTTATTGGAATTATTTAGAAGATATTTTGGTTTAGACGCAACCTGTCAATAACATAAGCCGTTCCTGAGGTTCATTCAATTTTTTCATTATAACTAATTTGCGACGGTGAGTTCAAGTCTTTTCTGTCGCAGTTTCTAGAAGACTTTTACGGAATGTACATCAAAATTTAAAAAATATCCCAAAAATTTAAGAAAATAAAATCATTTATTGTGTTATTACTTTTGTATGTTATAAATTAATAATTCAAAGTATAAGTTCTTTATTTAATAAAGATATTTTTATTATAAATTAATTATTTTTAAGTTTAAACATGAAAATTTTAAATTCATCGATACATGATAATCATGTTTTACTATCCTTAAAGCAATTTTATATTGAACATGGACCATGGATCGTCCACATTCACGGAGCCAAATTCGGGAGTCATACTCATACCTTAGCGTTGATTGTAGAAACATATGTACGGTAATAGGTCCTGAACCCGACACGATTAACCCGAAACTCGACACTGTCTTGTTAATATTTTAATAAAACTATATTATTTTAATTAAATTAAAGTCCATCTATTTAAACTTCCAACATTAATTTCTAGCCCAATTTGTATTTTTAAATATAAATATGTGTAAAAGATGTTAATATTTGTGTAATCTTATTTAATTTATATTTTATAGAACTAAAAATTTTAAATAACATTTTTATTGAGTTTCTATAGAATTACTTTAAAATTTTATATGATTATATGTATAAGACATAGTTTATGTGACATTTAACATAATTTTGATTATAAATTATATTAAATTAATTTATTAAAAGTTATTTTTATTTTAATGATCTACATTACTTTTTATTTTTATAGCAAAATATTTTTAAAAATAAGTTAAATCACACCAGATATTTGTACCTATAATCAGGTACCCTTTTCTAGTAGATTTATTTAATTATATTATAATTTTGGAGTTCACTTAATGTTATAATATTAATCAAAATTATTTTATTACTAAAGGCCATTTCATTTTATTTTTGTATTTCTGCTGTGATTTTTAATTTTCATTTTAAAAATAAAATTATGTTTGGTTGTTAAAGATAAATTGTACATGATATTTATTAATAATTATCCTTAAAATTTATTTTAATTTATTAAAAATAATTTATTAGTCAAATTTTATAAATTGTATATGATATTTATTAATAATTATCCTTGAAATTATTTTTTATTAAATAAATAATTTATAAATTATAAGTCAAAATTTATTTTAATTAATTGTTAAATCAAATTTTATTTGAAATTTATATATTTTGAAGATATTTAAGTTACGAATAATCATTAATATAATTTACTTTAATAATTATTAAGTAAAATAAAATAAAATAATTTTAATTAATTAAATATAATAATTAAATAATACATATTTAGTTTATATTAAAATCAACAACAAAAACAATAACATCTCGGTTTATGAAAAAAAGCATAAACAAAAATAAGATTTATTTTGTGTAGTTTTCATAAATTTAAAACATTAGAAAAATCTAAACTTAAAATAGAAACAAAAATATTTTTAATAAATTTGAAAACAAAAATAAACACATACGATACATGTTTAAAACACAATAAAAATATTATAGAAATAAAAAGAGTAATAATTGAAAATATATTTACATTTAATATATTATTATTATTATCCTCAACATCATCGTCATCTATGTCATAACCTTATCTTCTCATTGTCATATTCTTCCATTGGATTGTTATTTATTTAAGTCCTTAAAATAATTGATATTTTCAACGATTATAAAAGATATTTAGACAATCAATAAACAAAAGAATAAAAATAAAAATTGAAAATCTGCCTCACTGTACAATAGTAATTTAGCATAAACACTGTGAGTTGCCCAAGTCTTTAGAAAAAGTCTAAAAAAAGTAACAATATATCGTACGCTGCTAGTTTAAGTGGGATCGTAAATTTAAATATAGTCGTTTAAAATTTGATATTAGAATTTTACCACTCTCTCCTACAGAACTTACCTAACTGAGAGTAGATAATTTAAAAGTTTTTTCCTTCCTATAATTAAGATAAAAAAAAAAAAAAGAGTAACACCTTGCCCGTGTATTTAAGGAACATAACGAGCCTTCCTGTTTCGTCCACAAAAACCGCATTCTTTTGTATCCGACAAACCCGTGCTTTTCCCGAAGATCTCTTCCTGCGTCTTGCTCTTCCTCAATGGCTACAGGAAAACAAGTTTCACGAGATGTTTTCCCATATCTTCGAGTGTACGACGATGGAACCATTGAGAGACTTGCAGGAACTGAAGTTACTCCCGCAGGATTGGACTCGAAAACTGGTGTCCTGTCCAAGGACATCGTGATCATCCCAGAAACAAATGTCTCGGCCAGACTTTATCGTCCGGATTCAGCAAAAGGCAGCCAAAAGCTTCCTGTTATGGTCTACTTTCACGGTGGAGCATTTTGCATAGCATCGACTGCAGAGCCCAAGTACCAAAATTGTCTTAATATGCTAGTTTCCGAGGCTAACATTTTTGTTGTCTCAGTTGACTACAGGTTAGTACCAGAACACCCGCTTGATGTTGTCTACCAGGACTCGTGGGATGCGCTTCAATGGTTGGCTTCACATGCCAATGAAAAAGGTGGCAATGAGCCATGGCTTCAGGACTATGCAGATTTTGATCAGTTGTTTCTTGCAGGAGATAGTGCAGGTGCTAATATTGCTCACCACATGGCCTTAAGGCTCAATAACTCGAAACCCACTCGAACGCTACTGAAGATTCGTGGGATTGCCATGATTCATCCTTATTTCTGGGGAAAGAATCCGATTGGTGTGGAGGTGGAGGACAGCCTAAGAAAACCAATGGTTGATAATTGGTGGACCTTCGTTTGTCCATCGGAAAAGGGTTGTGATGATCCGTTGATCAACCCTTTTGTTGATGGAGCCCCCGGTCTCAATGACTTGGCGTGTGATAGTGTGCTTGTATTTATTGCTGAAAAGGACATATTGAGGTCCAGAGGGAAGCTTTATTACGATGGACTGATCAAAAGTGGGTGGAAGGGGAAAGCAGAGATAGTGGAGACGAAAGGAGAAGATCACGTGTTCCACATCTTTGATGCAGATTGTGAGAATGCTCGTGTCTTAATTAAGCGTTGGGCTTCCTTCGTTAACCAGAAGTAAGGTCTCCGAAGGTGTCTTGGAAGTTGGAGCACCTCAAAATTAAAGAAGACTGTTGTTTTATGTCAATTTCCATGTGAAGGATCGAACAAAAGCAGAAAATAAAGCTAAAGGTGTCTTTAGATGTAGATTTCCATCAACTTTTGTGGATTGGAATTGATGTTCTTTCCACTGTTTCCTGTAACGAGACTGTTGAGTTTGACCCTTGTATTCGTTTACAAATGGCAAACAAAGAACAACTTCTTGTATTCCTTTACAAATGGCATCAACATAATCATCTCTCCGCTTGGTCTTGAAACAAAGTTCGTTCGCTGGTAATTTAATGAATTTTCTTTTGTGATTTTTATTCAATTGTAATAGTATTTTTATTCTTTTTAAATTATATAAAATGTTATATTAATGCTACAAACATATTTTTATTATTTATTCAAGTCAATAAATCAAAAGACCTTTTTTTTTATTGGATTCGAGAAACTTAAATGAAGCACACCTTTTTAGACTCGATTAGGCTGGCCACTTTACAATGAATAAGCGCAAGCACTCATCGTTGAGGCTGCTAGATTCTCTATCTACAGTAAAGCACTGCATACCCTGCACTTCTACAAGAGAATTTTAGCGTAGAATCGAACCTGAGATCTAACCAAAGTCAAGCCCCGCTCTCAACCATCAAGCCACACCCTTTGAAGGCAATAATAAATCAAAAGACCGTTAATTTATCAACTCAATTTTATTAAATTAAAAGCTTAAATTAATTTATAATATTAATCCATCATTCCAAGACGGCAGTAGACCTAGGAAACAAACGTAAACAATAATCCAGGATCAAGCTTTATTTTATCGTTAACACTTAACACCATATGATAAAGCTAAATACATTTTGCCTACTAGTAGGGGTCTGGCCTCTCTATTAGATAAGGATAAAGCTGACAATATGCTTCATAAATGAAATTGTATCATAGTTATGTTATAAGATTGGGATTGCATTAAAATATTATCAGTAAGTCTTTTCTTTTGTGGATATACAAAATATTGATAACTTAAAGTATGTTATTATCGTATTTAGTTTGGGTGGGTTAACCGGCTTACGTGGTTGTGGTTCAGAACCCGGCTCAAGACAAATTAGTATTGTACTATTTGGTCTGTCAGGGTGAGGTTGCGACTCGAACCCCTGACCAAAGGGTTTTGTTGCGTTGAGATCACACCTCATACCATCGAAATTTACTTGGCCTGCTCTGAACCAAGAACCATGTAAGTAATGCTAACCCACCCAAACCAATATTTTAAAAAGAAAATTAATGTTTAGAAAATCGAATTATTTCATTGGTTTAACAATAAAACTTTGAATCAATTAATTTTAGTTTAATTTATTCTAATATTTTTATTTGAAAAAGCGATCGCTTTATTAATTAATCAACTAATTTTGTAAACTTATCAATTTTATAAACCAAAATAAACTAATTAATTTGTTATTTTCATTAAACTTAAAATTTTATCATTAATGACAATCTTTTCTTTCAATTTTAAATTTATTAGTTTTATTCAATTTTAATTAATTTTAGGATGATTTAATATGAATTGAACCCTTTAAAACTTAAATTTTCTGTTTTATCGATTTTAACTTTGATAGAGATTTAAAACATTAAAGAAAACAACTGATTTATGAGCTAATACTTGTTTGATGGAGTACAATTCATTGAAAGATTAGATGTGAAAAGCTTAAGAATGCGATTGATATGCTTATAAATGTATCTATTGCGTGAATGATCTGAGGACGTGAGATCATCAATGTATCTCATATAATAGTTGAATATCACCAACGTACCTCATACAATAGTTGAATACATTTTAATGAGTTTTCAATTTAATGACGCCTTCTTAAATACAATAGAAGATTTCAAAGTATAGTACAATATTCAAAATCGTATCAAATATTTTGAATATACTATTCCACTTCATACATATACAGTTGATATTTAAAAATTAAGTCAAAGTTGGTTGATGATTAAAAATTTAACATTGGTAACCTTATTAAGCAATTATAAAATATAAAAATGAGAATAATTTAATTTAAAATCATGTAAGGTGATTATTAATTTAACTTATTTTATTTAATTGAAATATTGATAAAAATAAAAATAAAATATAAATAAATTGGATGATTGCTATCCATTGTTAGACATCATTGTTGAATTTAGAATATAATATTAATCATATTAGCATCCGTAAATTATATATAGTTATTGTAAAATTGTGAATATAATAAAGTCGCCCGTAATAAAGTTGTTAGAGTATTTTATAGTTATTGTAAAATTGTGAATATAATAAAGTTGTCCGTAATAAAGTTGTTAGAGTATTTTATATTGATTAAATATGAAAATGTTAAAGAGTTTATAAATTGTAAGGTCAATTATCTAAATGACTAATTCTAATTATTTTGATAATAGTTGACAAAAGTTCAATTCTTGTTAGTGAGCTCTACACTCTACCAATATAAAAATTATAATATAGTATCAAAGCAAGTTTAGTCCAAATTATTAATTTCTCAGTTATTCGTTTACATATCTAGTCCCAGTGGAATGATCCAATTATTGCTGCATTTATTTTAAGTGACAACTGGATATCTTGTTCCAGTTGTATTTGAAGGGAAATGTTAAAGTATTCCATATTGATTAAACATAAAAATGTAAAAAAGTTTATAAGTGGTAATGTCCAAATGACTAGTTCTAGCAACTCTGACAATGATTGACCTAAGTTCAATTCTTGTTAATAAACTTTACACGCTACTCATATTAAAATTTATAATAAAAGCAGTGAGTGAAAAAAATAATGTAATGATTCAATATGACTTAACAAAATAAAAATTTGGAAAATTAAATAATGAATTACAAATTTTAATAATTTGTAATTCATTAAGGCTTTATGGTCGTTGAGTTATGCTTACCGGTGTGGTACTCCCTCCGATTAAGTCGTAGGTTGAAGTTACGATGGACCAATCAATTTGAAAATGGCCAGGGCTCTAACTGATTAGGACATTCCTTTGATTAATGATCAAAGAAAAACTGATGATCAATCAACAAAAAGTGACACGTCACATCATTATGGATAGTAGTTGTCACCATTGTGGACAAGAAGAATCCACTATACATGTCATTAGGGATTGTTCGAGAGTAAAAGCTTTCTGGGAAAAATTTCCCCTAAAGATGGTTGATACGGATTTCTTTCAACAAGACGAGAGGATGTGGGTGAAATCTAACCTTACGAACACTCTTAGGTGAGGCAGGTTGATTGGCCTTCTATCTTTATAATAGAATGTTGGTTTTTATGGCAAAGAAAAATATTTTTGAAGTTGACTTCGCTTGGCTGGAAAAAAGATAACAGAGTCGTGATGGAGTACGTAGAATGAATAGAAAGGACAAGGGTAGTGGAAAGAAGTGTGTTTCAAAGAGAGGGATTACTCATGGGTAGTTTAGTTGGGTGGATAAAACCACTAGAAGTTTGGGTCAAGTTAAACACATATGGAGCGGTTAAACAAGAGGCTAACATTGTTACTGTTGGGGGATACTTAGAGATTGACACGGTCAGTAGTGCGGTGGGTTTATTCAGCATATTGGAAGGAGCTCGTTGCTAACTGTAAAGCTCTGAGGAATCCAATCGGGTCTTACTTTAGCTTGGACGCTGGGTTATAGACGAGTCATCGTCGAATTGGATTCCTAGAAATTATAAACATCTTGTCTTCATCCAATATAGCTTTATCTGATGAGAATTTTTTGGTGACAGGTATATGTGGAATAATCTAATGAGATTGAGAAATGCAATTACAACAAGTATATCGTGAAGGAAACTAGTATATAGATCATATGACCTCAATTGCAGTCCTAGCCAATCCAGAATTGTATATTCTTTAGGAGCCTCTGATGATAGTCATGGAGCTCATCTACCAAGACAAGCAAGGAGCTTTGTACTGCAGAATATTACGCTAGTTAGCTTGTATTTTTGGGCCTTTGGTTTTTATCTCATATAAAAAAAGATCTATTAATAAAGTCAACTCTTCTCCTTGTACATTCTTCAGATCTAATTCATTACATAATAGAAGAAAAAATCAACTTGATATTTAAAAACTTCACTTTTAAATATTCAATTACATTTAAAAAATTATTTTGTTATGAACTTTAAAAATTGTTTCTTAATTTTTAAACATAGAAATAAAAAGAAAAAAAGATGAACCACAACACGTCTCTATCACGACTTGTCTGCAAAGTTGACTTTCGTGGTAGGATTTTAGTTTTAGTTGCTTCCTTATGTAAATTGTATACGTGGTTGTTAGAGTGTACCGTGCAAGGAATACGAATAGAAAGAATCTCGATCGTATAATATATTCAGGTCTACGGTTATAATCTCGTTGGATAAGTGAGCTTTTAAAAGGCATGTTGGTATATAAAGTAGATGAACTTTACTTTTTTCTTTATTTTAATAAATTTGGACTCGTTGCTTTGCAACTATTGTATGCTCCGAGACGCTGTGATTTGTTACCTAATCTTCATATTGCAACCGTTATTAAAAAATAAAACCAGTTTAATTGACTTGATTATAAAATTTTGAATTGTCTTTAGTTTTAAATTTTTGGTTTTATTTGTTTTAATAATTTTTGTTGTTGAAAACTGAAATTTTGTTTTATAAATTAAAATAATTCAATTAATTTTAATATAATAATATCTTATTTAATTAAAATTCAAATTATTCAATAAATAAAAATATTATAATTCAAATTTGTTAATTTTTACGATCTAATATCAATTAATCTTTTGAATCTTAAGTCTCTTATCTTCTGGTTTAAATTATAATCAAGTTTTAAAATATTAGTTTTGAGTAATTATTTAGGTAATAGGAGTTTTTAGTTAACATTAAATTAAAAATTGTCCTAATGTCTAAATTTCTTTAAACTTTTAATTTTCAAATTATAGTTAAATAATAATAAATTCAAGTCACATAAATATCAGTTGTCTTTCATTAAAATATATATTTAACATAACTCTTAATCTTGACTTAAATTAATTATACTGAACTCAAAACAATAGTTTATTATAACTATTAAATTATCGATTTAAGTCAATTTTAATTAATTTAGATTAAATTTAAAAGTTTAATTAAATCATTGGATTAAATTGGTATACATGCATGCTCATGTTATATATACTTTATAGTTATTTTAACGACAATCTAATATAATAATTTTAAAAATTGAAAATATAAATAAAATATTTTAAAATTTTAAAGTATTAAAATATAAATTATTTAAATTAAAAACATATTTATGTCTTTTATTCTAATCATTTAAAATCAATATATATATATTTTACGTTTTATCCTTATTTGTAAATCCAAAATGATTTGACTCGTAAAAGAGGTCAAGGGTTTAAAATTGTCATTAAATTCTAAAATTTAAATAAAAATAAGTGACAAAAGTGAATTAAAAATTTATTTGTTTGAGTTTTTTATATATTTTTATAATTAAAATTTTGTTTTCTTGGATTTAATTTATTTTTATTTTCTAATTTTCATAATTTAAGCAAATCATAAAATTGATATATATTTTATGTTTTCTTCTTTTCATAATCTCATTCATCGTAAATTAAATACATATTATTTAATAATAAATATCAATTATAAATAAAATTATGGTCAATACAATGTTATTATTTTAGCTTATATAATTAGTTTAATTTTCTAAATAAAAACAATTAATAATATCAATTTATTTCTAAATTTGATATAATATTTAATTATATATTATATAATTAAATATAATAAATTTTTTTCTTAACAAAAAATCACAAAATCCGAGTGAAATTAGATGATCTTTTTAAAGTTACATTTGTCTTCTCGAATAAATCTATTATATTTCAAACATTAACTTGGAAAATTATAAAATTTAATTGCCAAAATTTTATGAAATAATTTGTTTGAATATCAGCAGAGAATATTAGTTTTGAAGCAACGCAATTGTTTGGTGTAGTTTGGTTCAATTCTTGTTTTCTATTGTATTTTTAATTTTGTAAATAAAAACAAAATTTTATTTAGTTTTAATGTCAAATATATGACTGATATTAATCACATATTAGATAAAATTAAATATAAATTATTTTAATTAAATAAATATATTGTAATATGTATTTGTTAGCATAAATAATTTTAAAATTAACTTTTTATTTAAAAGTAATATAATATTTAAATATATTTTAATTATTAAATAAACTTTATTTAAAATGATATATTTTGAAGATATTTTAAATTTAAGTATATTTATTAATACTTATAAAAGTTAATTTATTTAATTTAATGAAAATTAATTAAAATTATTATTCATAATTTTATTAACTAAATACTGAATATTAAATTAAATTATTCATATTCTTATTAAAAATTAATATATTATACAATTAAGTAATATTTGTTTATTTGATATTAAATCATTAGTAAAATATAAAACCTTTTTTTATAATTATGGTTAAAAATAAAACTCATATAATCAAAATTTTACTAAATTTAAAAACAAAAATTAAAATTAAAAATCAAAATAGAAAAACTTTGCCATTAAATACTTAAACTCTTGTGAACATGATACGGGTGCTCCTTTTATTAAATTTTATTAACACATTTATATATAATTTATATAAATATGCATATAAATGATAAAAATAGCGTAACAGTATCAGATGATCCGGTTTAACTGGAGCTCCACATGGAGAGATAATTCAGAGGCACTTGTCGAACCTATTTATGGCGATTGAGTGTTTCCCCCGGCAATCGAACTTTACGAAAGTTGCCAATTAATTGAGCTTTACCCAAGTCTTATAAACTCCATTAATTGATTTTCGGTTTCACCTAAAAGTGAAATCAAGAGTCAAAAATCTCATTTATTAAGGCTTACTTTTGTATGAAACCAGGCATTTTGGCTTCTCCATTTTCCAAGAGTCCTGACTCCTGAGAGAAAGTGTCAAAATCTGTATCTTTTCACATCTGGCTTATGGGATTCGACATAATTCATTAGTACATCTACATCCTACCTACTACAAGAGCCTCATGGCTTGTAATGAACCTGTTTGAAAGGTCAGCGGAACTAAAATATTAGCATGGAGGTTTCTGTAATCATCCAAATTCCACTCACATGGCGGTGACAGTAACTACAAATTATTTCATCCTTCACGCTATAGTCAACAACCCAACAAACCCCATGCTCTTGATTAATATATATATATACCTCCCATCAAATGGAAGAAGTCTCATCTTGCACTAAAATATCCTTTCTTTTCTTCACTTGAGAACAAAATCAACATTCTCTGAATCTGTCTCTGCGTTCTACCAAATGGGTTCAGGCCAGAAAGAAGTAGCTCGTGATGTTTTCCCGTATCTTAAAGTATACACAGATGGGACCATCGAGAGACTTGCTGGAACTACTGAAGTTGTTCCAGCAGGTTTGGATCCTGAAACTGATGTTTTGTCTTTAGACACCGTAATCCTACCCGAAACTGGTCTCTCAGCGAGATTGTACCGTCCCAACTCGGCAAAACCTGGTCAAAAGCTCCCACTTGTGATATACTACCACGGTGGAGGCTTTTTCCTATCATCAGCTGCTGATCCCAAGTACCATAATTCACTGAACAAGATTGTTGCTGCGGCTAACATAGTTCTTGTCTCAGTTGACTACAGAATAGCACCAGAGAGTCCACTCCCGGCTGCGTACGAGGACTCGTGGGCTGCACTCGAGTGGGTGGCTTCTCACCCTAAGGCTAAGCAAGGTGGTGGCAACGAGGCATGGCTTAACGACTACGTGGACTTTGGGAGAGTGTTTTTTGCAGGGGACAGTTGTGGTGCTAATATGGCACATCACTTCGCTTTACGACTCCAGGACTCAAAAGTTAGTCAACAGCTGAAGATTCAAGGTATTGCTATGATCCATCCCTACTTCTGGGGAAAAGAGGCCATAGGAATTGAGGTAAGCGATCATTTCAGGAAAACCATGGTGGACGGTTGGTGGAAGTTTGTCTGTCCATCTGATCAAGGGTGCGATGACCCGCTTATTAACCCGTTTACTGATGGATCCTCGGGTCTCGAAGGTCTAGCCTGCGACAGACTAATAGTTATTGTTGCAGAGAGAGACATCTTGAGAGATAGAGGCAAGCTGTATCATGAGCAGTTGGTGAAGAGTAAGTGGCAAGGGACTGCGGAGCTTGTGGAGATAAAAGGAGAAGATCACGTCTTCCACATAATGGATCCTAACTGCGAGAATGCCAAGTTCATGTTCAAGCGTCTGGCTTCTTTTTTCAATCGAGTCTAGGTTATCTTCTGACGGCATGTAACAGTCCCAAGTTTTGGGATGTTATACAATAAGAGACGGCTGGATGATATAGCTTTACTATTCCTGGTTTGTCTGTACTTTTTATGCAACTTTACCAAGTCCTTCATAATAATTATGTCTACCAACAGAAGAAATCCATAATTACCTTAGAAGATTGGGTGTGAAAAGAACCAGAAAGTAAAGACACCGCCTAAGTAAAGAATTCTTCCAACATTGCCATAAGCAGCAACATCGGAGATTGAGAAGTCAACATTTGCTTTTGCCTTCCACGATTCACTCGGTAGCGACAGCACAAATCGTAAACACGTGATCAATTAAGACTTTTGTGGTGGCCATTCAATTTCACCAACAGAACACATGCATGCCATCAATACGATAGGAAAGTCACAAAACCAACCTCGTCTTTTTGAAATAAAATTTGAGATAAAGTTTAAAATGTTTTATTTTATAACTGATTACATTCGAATTTTTACAATAATTTTCACTAAATTTAATAAATTTCCAACATTTTTAAAGAAGTCGGCATGTGGCAGCCTCTAGTTGGCTATCACATGGAAAGAGAATAGGAGAAAGAATACTCTAAATCTAATCCTTCATAAGATAGAAATATATATAAATTATTCGCAGCGTTTACATGGTTTCTAGCAACAAAAGAGCAAGAGCGAGAGAACGTTACAGTTCAGTAAATGAATCGCATCAAAACCCACAAGATAGAGAAAAAGGGGCACTCTGCAATTAACTGCAGTTTAATCTACAGACTGATAGAGCAGATGGGAACTAACTCAGAACACGACTGTGTCAAGCATTGTACCTAGAGTTTGAACTATGTTGGATGACATCAAGTCGGAGACGTGCTCTTCAAGATGCTTCTTGGCATCTTGCCTTCCAACATTCGCAATTGCCAATTTCTCAGGTGGCAGTTCATCCTCCTCCTGCACTGCCTTGTTGTACTTAACAGCTAAGTTCAGCATCTCCTGCAAATTTCAGGAAGAACAATATTAATTAACTTGACCACTAAGACAAAAAACAAAAAAAGCCATCATACGCCAGACATGGTAAATCTTATAGTGAAAAGAGAGCATAAAAGCAGGTAGTATATTTATTCTAGAGTTGAAAAATTCTCTAACCTGAACAGTTTGCTCATTAGTCTTGGAATGAGTATCAAACCGCCTAAGCGTCAATCCATCTGTCCACTTCTTTTTGTGTAGGTTAAGAAGCATCTTTTCTTCAAGTTCGTTCTTCCTGTAATTAATGGCTATTGAGTAATAATGTCTGTTCAATCCATGTATAAGTGCCTGAAAATTTTCAAACAAGCCAAATGAGGTAACTCATAAGGTAAAAGGAGAAAAAAACCAGAGTAAATACATGAAGCATTTACAGTAAACCCACTTGAATGGATGGTTTATTCAGATGTCCAAGGTTTGAAGTTGTTTGTCGTGGTTCCTGTCCAAGCATCATCGTTTGTGGGTTAATCAAACGAAAGGCATCAATCACCACCTTCCCTTTAACACTCTGAATAGGATCCACCACCACTGCCACAGCTCGTTGATTCAAGGCTTCAAAACTCTGCAAATTTCATAGACAACCATACCTCAGCCAGTTGAGTTGAAAGCAATAACAAGCTAACGATCTAGCATTTCACAACAAATTAATACAACACATATACTTAGTATTGAGCTTTCCTTAAGACCACACTTCAGCCAGTTGAGTTAATAGCAACAAAACAAAGTGCTAAAATCTTGCAATCTAGCAACAAATTAATACAGGACACATAGTTGTCATTCATTTTAACTACGTAAAAACAACAAGCATTTGCAAAAATGTAAAACAACTCCATTTCCAACCAACTTAAAGCTTTTAATGAAACTTATATTAACAACCTTGAGTTTTTCAACCACTAATTACATCAGGTTCATAATGACATTCATGAATAAAGAAAGCATTCCTAATATCTCTCATTCTTTCTACTTAAACACATAGGCAAAAATTAAATCTCATAAAAATGCCAATTTTAAGTGCAAGTGGCACAGAATCAAACATATAAAACCACAAAAATTTACAGCTAGATTGCAATTCAAGAACAAAAATAAAAGATGAAGCATAAGCTGTGATGTGAATAGTATCAGTACTAAGAAAAGAACCAAAAAATACCTGTTGCGTATTTATATCAACACCAGATAGCCAACACCCAAATCCAGGATGTGAATGGTACCACCCAACAACCATCTCTGGTCTGCAACAGCAGCAAACAAATGCCATTAGTGAACAACACTTTCTTAATTGATACAAAAGCAGAACAGTACCTGGATCAGTGATAACATTACTTATACTAGATTCCCTAAATGCTTCCAACACATCAGGGTGCATATCAAGATTATTAAGTGCATAAAATAACAACAACGTAGTCATGGAGAATACCGTCCAGTCTGTTTGAGCATATCAAGCATGTTGGTCTGGAAAACATGATCAACAGCTTCCACACTAACCCCTGTACCACTCTGTGGCATGGCAAACACATCAACTACACGAACAGTGTATTCATCCACAAACTCTCCAAGCATCAGGCCCATAACTTCCATGGGCACGCCAGCTCGTCCTATCATATGGCCCACATCAGAGAAGCAAAAGATGCACACTATGATAAAAATTTTGCTCGTTTACGAAAAGATTCCATTCAATTGAATCATATCTTAATACAAATAGTGGAGCAGTATCAGGAATCACAATCACACAATTGCTCCAAATTTACTTTAAATCAAACCAGAATCTTCGCACTTGGAAATCTAAACCCTAACAACATCTTTACAAAGCCAAGAAACGGTAAGATGACAAGGAAGTCTATAAAATGCTCACATCCCAATTGATTCAGTGAAAGTCTATTAGCGGTTCCGATTTCCCAACAACAACTTTAAAACGAAAAGCAGTGAAACTAGCAAAACACAGATAGTTAAGAACGGTACCGTGTTTGAGCATCTTGAGGAGGGCAAGAGAGGAGATGTAGACCTGCTCGGAGGAATCAAGAGTTGGGGAATCCGGCGGTGGGTGGCCCAACGCCCCTCCGGCACCGGCAAACATCCTCTGAAGTCTCTCCATACCGGACATACCCTTTCGTTCTCTTTCAGCCAAACACAAGATCTCAACTTTTCTTTCGCAGCAAGACAAGGCCCCAAGACTAAGAATATTGTTAAAAGTAAGCTGCTGACCTCTTGATATCTGTAATTATTTCATCTTCTACATATTTTACCCCAACCCAACCCAACCCGACCCAACCCAAATTCTTTAGAAAACGGCCCATTTCCCACCTGGCCCATTTCCAACCCAAAACCGTATAAAAGAAGATGAGCATATCCTCCGTAGAAAATTCCCAATCCGAACTATAGAATTACAAACTACTTACGTGATTAAAGTGTTAACAGTGTTTCTAATTACGATTAGTATTCGCTAATCACATTTTTATTTGATTACGTTACAAATTATTGTTTCTTCTTCTTCTTCTTCTTCTTCTCCGTAGTAATCGCAAGATTCAAAGAGTTACGCGCCACCGCCATTCTCTGAAAAAAGGAAGAGAAGACTATCCTTAGACTAAGGCGAAAGAACATCTTTCCTTTGTCTCAGCAATTCCCCATTTTTTTAAAATATTTTTAAATAATATTTTAAGAAACAATTAGTTATGCTCCGACTTTGTCTTCGTCCCCGACGCTTCTACCGCCTTCCGCTTCCTCGCTCCTTTTCCTCCTCTTCTTCTTCTTCCAAAAGTCCAATTGAGCCCCCGAACAATGTTAGGAATTCCCGCAATTCCCCTCTTCAACCGCCTGTCCTTCACCACAGCCCCCTCGTTGCCACCGCTGTTCCGTCCACGAGCCATAGGTCCCGTACGCCTCTTCTCGTTCTGTCCGCTGCACTCGCCTCTGCTGTTGTCACCTCATACGCCGTCGTGTCTATCGACCGGGACTCCGACCACCATTGCAGTCCTCTCCGCGACGCGATTGATCGGACGGTTTCCAAATCAAACGAATCCGTGAAGAGGATCTTCCACCACTTCAAGCAAACCGGCGTCGCCGTGTCTGTTCTGTGGCAGTCGTTGAGCTCGGTGCTGTCGTCGGCGAACCACGAGGTGAGGGTGGGATTTGAGCTAAAAGTCGCCGCGTTGCTGGCGGATATTGCGGCCGCGAATGCTGCACGTAGAGCCGCCCTCGTCGGGGCGGGGGGAGGGAAGGTCGTTGATTGGCTGCTGGAGACGGTGGCTGGCGGCGACGGGAGTGGGACCCAGGCCGAGGCCGCGAGAGCGCTGTCTTACTTGATTACGGATCCTAATGTGTCCGCAGATGTTCTCGGGAGGCCCCATGCGGTGCCGTTTCTCTTGCGTTTTATTTTTTCTTGTCAACCTAAGAATAAGGTGGTTTGTTTTCTTGTGTAAAATGACTCCTCCCTTTTTGTTGTGATTAATAGGAATACTGTATGCTGCATCAGTTATCATCGTAGGTTGTGTATTTGTGTGTTTGTGTTTTTTTTGTCATTAATATATTGAATTTCTGTGGGAGCAGCATTCGAGACGTAGTTCATTCGATATTTCTGATTCTTTGAAAGGTAGGAGCATGCTTGTGGATGCAATCATGGACATTGTTACCTCAAGTTGCAACAATTCAGAAAGGAAATATTTTAAGCAGTTGTTACCCGGAAATGCTGCAATGAGAGACATTGCTACTGCCATTGAAGTCATTAAGGAAGGTGGGCTGCATTTGGATGAGCCGCCTGAAAATGAAGATGATGACGACGGTGGACAGGGTGTGAAGGGTATTGGGATTAAAATTCTTGAAGGTACAACCGCTGTAGGGCTTTCGAGAACTAGTGCCCTTATGGATTTGGAGCACTCTGGTGCTAAAAGTTCAGTCTTGCTTCATAAGCATGATGGGTCGCTAAGACAAGAAAGCTTATCTTCTACTGTGGTGCTTCCTGGACTTTGGGATGATCTTCATTGTCAACATGTTGCTGTGCCTTTTGCAGCATGGGCGTTGGCTAATTGGGCAATGACATCTGAAGCCAATAGATGCCACATTCAAGAACTGGATTTTGATGGGCAAGCTGTGATGACTGCTTTGATTGCACCTGAGAGATCTGTGAAGTGGCATGGGAGCTTGGTTGCTCAGTTGCTGTTGGAGGATCGTAATCTGTGCCTAAGTGATTCTGTTTCTGATTGGAGTTCCAGTCTTCTTGCAACAATATATCAGGCAAGTAAAAATGAAGATATTCCTTTGGCTCAGGTGGCCTTGTCTCCCTTTTTGCTATCAATTGAGAGAAGTTCCAAATCGAGGGAGGTGGTGATGAAGAAGGGTCTTCAGCTGATGAGAGAAACGGCTAAGCTGACAACAAAATACAAGCAGGTGCATGAAGCATTGGCGAGGGCCTTAGAGTTACTTTTGGATGGGGGCATGCATATATCTCTTGAAGAAAGTCAAAGGTGGTCTGGCATTCTACTTCCATGGGTTTGTGGTAAAGTTTCCTCTGACAACATTCAGTTGTCAGCTGCTAAAATCCTTTCTTGCATTCTCAAGGACCATGGCCCAACTTCAATACCTATTTCTCAAGGATGGCTAGCTATGCTGCTTAATGAAGTTTTAAGTCCCAGCAAGGTTTCATCCGTTAAAGCAGGCAGTCAGCCTAGTAGTGACAAAGCGAAGGTTGTAATGTTTGGCCTCATATTTTATTTAACAAGTAGTAGCACTGATTTTATGTTCATATCCTGGTTAACTTGCTCATATTTCTTGTCTTTGAGACTCTGATGGTAATAATGGTTGTGTCAACTACAATTTTCTGCATCTGTGCTTAGCACTTTGTCATCAACCATGTTTTTTCTTGCGCTTATGGTGTAGCAAACTTTTGCAGACTCAAATTGATCAGTCCAAGATCGTTTCTGCTACACAAGCAGCTAATCAGCTGGCAAGCGCAGTAGTGAATCTAGCCGGGAAACAACTGGCAGCAACCTCTGATTCTGTTGATACATTTGCACTGGCAGATTTTCTTTCTTTGGAGCCTTTTGCTGGAACATCTAAAAACTTGAAGAAAGATACCATGCCTAAATCTAATGCAGCAGATTCTGCTCTAGCAACCCTTAAGGCATTAAAAACTCTCACTGAACTTTGTGCGGAGGACTCCTCATGTCAAGGAAAAGTAACCGAATTTGGAGTTTTGTGTTTGCTTAGGCGCTTTCTCTTATGCGATGACTATGAGAAACTGGCTGCAATTGAAGCTTACGATGCTTCTATAGCCCTTGAGGCACCAGAACGGGTCTCCAGTGCTCCTGCTGAATCTTTTCATAACGACAGTAGTGAACCATCAAGTCTTCATGTTCCAAACACAGCTCACTTACGAAGGCATGCTGCTAGACTGTTGACTATTCTCTCAGTCCTTCCCAAAGTTCAGAATGTTATTCGAGCAGACAAAATTTGGTGTAAATGGCTAGATGATTGTGCTAGTGGGAGGATCCAAGGTTGCACTGACCATAAACTACAAAGTTATGCTAGAGCAGTGTTCCTAAATGTTCTCTGCAGTCCACGGTCAGGGAAAGACTCTTTAAATAGAAATACTATTGATGTACGTATGAACAAGAATAGCTCTTGTCCTCGATACAGTGATATGATATTTTTGATCAATCCTGGGCAGCTCCACTGGAAGCATTGTGAGACAATAGATAGTGAAAGGGGTCGAAAGGATAATCTTTTATCTGGGGTTGATTCTGTTGATATTGAGGGTCTAACCACAACTTCAAATGTTGGCAATGCGTCTACTTCTGCCAGGGAATCCCAATCTGATTCTGAATCAGGTACTCCACAACTAGATATTGTCTTTATCCATGGTTTGCGTGGTGGACCTTACAAGACTTGGCGATTAGCCGATGACAAAACTTCAACTAAGTCTGGCTTGGTGGAGAAAATAGATGAGGAAGCTGGGAAGCAAGGAACTTTTTGGCCTGCTGAATGGCTTTCAACTGATTTCCCTGAAGCTCGTTTGTTCACCATCAAGTACAAGGTTTGTTTTGTTGTAGTTTGTTCTTTGTGCATATCTTAACTGCTTGTTTTAATTAACTGCCTTGAAAATAGAATTGTTTCTTGTTTGCTATGGGTTTTAATGATTTGAGATGATCTTTTGTTATTTGTTATTTGATAATCTTCTCAAGTCCTGAATGAATTTCTGATGCAGTCGAATCTTACACAATGGTCTGGAGCTAGCCTTCCACTTCAGGTTGGCACTTTCTCTTTGACACCTTACAAGCAACTAGAAGCCTGGTCTTTTTAACTGTACGATTTCTGAGTGTCCCAAGTTTGTTAAGTAATACCCAACAGCAAATGGCATCATAGAACATCTTTCGAGGAATTTTGTCTTTGCTTCTATAAGCTAGTGTTTATCTAGCTGATGTTTCTTAATTGCTTTCAATACTTCTTATTGTGATATTTTTTTCCTGAATGTTTGACCATTTCAAATACTAAACATTTATGTTCTCATTGTGCAGGATGTAAGCGCAAAGATATTGGATAAACTTGTTGCTGCTGGTGTTGGGAATCGGCCTGTTGTGTTTGTAACTCACAGGTAACATTTATCATGATATGGTGCTATGGTCTGTTATTCATGTACCTTACATCAAATTATATATGAGCATCTGTAGCTTTACACTTTGTTCACGTTTTGTTACATCATGGTGTCTAGCAACTGGGATGTTGAGATTGATGATTGGAAGATATTATGCAGAAATGAGGTTGTTTGTAAATGTGCACAAATTTGGTTGAGAAGATTGTCAGGTTTAAGTAGTTCTTAATAGGCATTTTTATGAGGCGATATTAAAGTACCACCTTTGATGCATTGACTGCTGCAGGCCTTAAAATTTTCAGAGCTATTGCCTAGTTAATAGTTGTTTGATAGGTATTCAGTGATACTGGAAACTTGATTTTCAACTTTGATTCTCACCCTTTCTTTGGCTAGGCTGGTCTTTATACATTTGGATTGAAAAGGGACCCCTCTGAAGTAATATTTGTCTATATTTGCAGCATGGGAGGTCTGGTTGTGAAGGAAATGCTGTACAGAGCGAAGGTGGAGAATATTGATAATCTTGTGAAAAACACAGTTGGAGTTGTAAGCTCATTTTGCAATGCGAAGCATATATATGAACTTTATCATTGACATTGCAAGTTTTGATTTCTTTGTTGGTTGATGACATTTTGTACTGCCCCCTGATTTTAGGTGTTCTATAGTTGTCCACACTTCGGCAGCAAACTAGCAGATATGCCTTGGCGGATGGGCCTTGTTTTGCGCCCTGCTCCATCAGTTAGTATACAAATTACACTAATTTGTCCGTTTTGAATTCATGATACTAGTTGATCTTGTGGATCATGCATTAGTTACTGTTGATAATGTTTTGAATTCACTTTATTAGATCGGGGAGCTGAGAAGTGGTTCTCCAAGGCTTGTGGAGCTGAATGACTTTATTCGCAACCTTCACAGGAAAAGGCTTCTTGAAGTTCTAAGTTTCTGTGAGGTAATATATATGTTTCCAACTAAACCAAATATTTGCAAATAAGTTCCATTCTTATATCACACCAAACAAGAATTCCAACTCCTATACTCACTCTCTCGCGGACTCTCTGTATGTGCTTTATACGAGCCTAATTGGTTGCTGTTTTTGCATCTTAGACCAAGGTCACTTCACTTGTTGAGGGCTATGGAGGATGGGCCGTCAGGATGGAAATTGTACCCATTGAATCTGCATATCCTGGATATGGTGAACTTGTGGTAAGTGTAATTACTGCAGGGCTTTCTCCATCAAACTCGGATGTACATAGAGATTTGGTGCATGAGTTCAATACTTACTTGATGGCTTGCAGACCGATCTAATCAAATTGATGTTGTGGGATGAGTGTTCTATTCATTTATTATGGGTGCATTGTTATGCTTTTTAACATGTATCTTCATTTTTTTTTGTTCAAATTTTATTACAGGTATTAGAGTCAACTGATCATGTAAATTCATGCAAGCCAGTTAGTCGCTCGGATCCATCCTATACGAAGACATTGGACTTCCTGCAAATACTGAAGGCCCGTTATTCATGAAAAGATGTTCCATTTTAAATGCTACAGCATCACAAAAAAAAGGGAGAAAAAGAAAATTCTAAGATGAAAAGTAGAATTAGCTTGGATTTGATGGCCAGGTCCTATGTATAAATGCATTCTGCAAGACAGCTGGCTGTTAGATCTGCTTGTGTTGGACCTCGACAACAAATGAAATCACCATACACTTCCAGAAGAGGATTAGATTCGCTGATCAGACTACGTCAGCTACAAGATTGTTCATTGACCATCTTCATTTTACACATTAACCAGAGTCCAGAGGAATTTGTTGTACAGTACTCACAAATTTAGCTTCATTGGGAGCTGTACATAGAAACCCTGTAATATCATTGTCAAATTCTCCTTGTCAACCTGTAAATGACCTTTTTTTTATATTAGGTTTACACGTTGTACAGATTGAAAGAAAATTTATTGTTTGAAATTCCTTAAGCAATTGGAAAGCAATCCCTTTGACATGAAATTATCTGATACCTTTTACTCTATCTATGCTCATCATCTTTGCAATTGTTCAGAGGCTACAATATTGGACCCAACTGACATAGGAAATTGAGTTTTTGGGCTCTAAATTTGGGTTAGGAAAGTGTACTTGTCGACCGAGAGATAGAAGATCCTCATCAGCCGTCATCTCTTCTAAATATCTGAAGAGCCGGAATGGTCGGAGTGGTTTAGGACTTGGAAGTTGTTGTTACTGTTGGCTATGAAGCTTTTATCCTTGACGTCATCCAAGCCGCCGTATGCGGCGGTGGCACCACCATTGGAATCTTTTGTACAGTTTTCCCTGTTTCCATCACAATGTCTGAAGCTCGGGAGGAGCCTGACTCTGAACGGAAACGTCACAAGAACAAGGTATGCTCCGGGGCCGCGTATAACATGTTGCATGAATCCCGAAACAACAACGACGAATTCGACAACGACGATAGCAACAACTAGTGTGGGACCTCCAGTTGTTAAGAAGAGAAGAAGGTATAGGAAAGCTTATCCAGGAGAGAGCAAGGGCATCACTGAAGAGATGAGATTTGTGGCCATGAGGCTTCGTAACATTAATGGCAAGTATACTTACAGTAAGACCACTGTTAATTCTGACAACGGTTCCCTTGATTCTGAGGACAAGAGCGTGAAACAAGAACAAGAAGATGTTGTCGAAGAAGAACGAGTCGAAGACAGAAATAGTGACAAGGCGAGCTGGTTTCCCAGTATGGAAGGCTTCGTCAAGTATATGGTTGACAGCAAACTGGTCTTTGACACTGTCGAACGTATTATTGATAACTCCGATGATGTTTCATGTGAGTTTTTAATATGCTCTCTACTTTT
Organism: Erythroxylum novogranatense; assembly: GCA_029891385.1. Lineage (NCBI taxonomy): Eukaryota > Viridiplantae > Streptophyta > Magnoliopsida > Malpighiales > Erythroxylaceae > Erythroxylum > Erythroxylum novogranatense. The sequence continues at coordinate 6,646,787 of CM057225.1, read as the reverse complement.
CCCAAGGGTTCCTTTTCTTTCTCGTTTATCTTCCACTGGCTTGGTCAATCCTGTTAAACTTGTAAGTGCTTGTGTTTTTGGGTTAGATTGTTTCTAGTCTTCTTCCATCTTTGAGCTTTCTTCTGAAGAATAATCTTACTTGGGTATTTTCTTGTCCTCTCATCAGGCTTTGATTCACTATTTGATTTTTATGAGCTAATGGGAAAGTTCGCTTGTGTAGTAAATGTTCCTTGGCTTGATGTGATTTCGTGGTGATGCAACGTTTGCTTGTGTCCAATGTGCAGATGCATATTTTAGAAATAATGGCTTGGAAAGATCAAAGAGTCTTGCAAAAGATTTAGACTGGTTTAGCCAAAAGGATGTTGCAATACCTCAACCCAGTGCTCCAGGGGTTTCCTATGCCGAGTATTTGGAGGAGCTTGCAGAGAAGAGTGCCCCTTTGTTTCTCTGTCATTTCTACAACATATACTTCTCGCATGTAGCTGGTGGTCAAGTTATAACAAGACAAGTATGCTCTGTGCTCACCGAGGCTGCTGAGCATCGTTTTGACTCACAGACTTGATTGAATATAGTTGTGATGTTGTGATGCAATTGTCTTTTGACTTGCTGCCAAAATCAGGCCTTTAATATGATCAACAACATTCTATTTGCCTATCTATTTTATGAATGTTTCCGTAATTCCATCTCCTATTTTTGCTGTTGCCATCACCTAATGTTTGGTTGAAACATGATATTGTTTTTCCTTTCCAAAACACTTGGTATGTAAAATTGTTAACTTCGGAATGAGATCGACCAAATGACCTCTTCGTTTATCGTTTACAGGTTTCTGACAAGCTTTTTGAAGGAAGAGATCTGGAGTTCCATAGATGGGATGGTGATGCCCAAGAAATGTTGAAGAGTGTGCGTGAGAAGCTCAACATGCTTGGCGAGGTTAGTTACCTGAAATTTCTGTTTGTATGTGAATTGATAGTATCAATTTGGTGGTTATGACACCAAATTTTGCAGCACTGGTCTAGAGATGTGAAAAACAGATGCTTAAAGGAAGCAACAAAGTCATTTAGGTACTTGGGGCAGATTGTCAGGTTGATCATCTTGTGAAGCCTATTTCTTTCATGACCTATGAGAGCTTGGACCTGGTAATACTTCAATATCTTTCATCTTTCATTTACCCTTATGCTTTATGAAGTGTTGATTCTCGTAATGTTCTGATACTATAGCTACCTACAAAAACCTTTTACAAGGAGAGATTTATGCCCACTCCAAGTCCGCTATAAGTTTTAAGAAAAGCAGTAAGCTCACGCAGTATGGTTTGTAGAACATTGTTGGATCTGCAATGTGCTAAGGTTGAAATCTAGGATTTGAAGGCTTTGTTTCTCTTTGATTTACTACAGGTAATGTCAATGGCTGCTCTCCTTATCTCTGTCCAAACTCAACATATTTCTAATGCATTGAAATCGGATACATACCGATCATTGAGTTAAACGAGATCCTCTTCTCTGGGTATAAATTCAAGTACTCTGTTGTTCATCATTGCGAGTTTGGATCTAAAAACTGTTTTAAGTTTCGTGCAGAAGCTCTTGTTTCAGATTCATAGAATAGCCGTCCCACCTAAGCTTCCTGTCTCTCAATCATATCCAAGGCTTTTTCTTTCAGACCTTGGTCTACTTTCTATCTCAACTCTCAAGATGGTACAGATTGCCAATTCACCTATGATGCTGCATTTGGATTGATAACTGTTGACCGTTTTACATCCATAATGGGTTCAAAGGTCATCTGGTATGAATAACTACTACCGGTAGTTATTTCCAGATGATCCATATATATAAGGCAACGGTTATGAACAAAAAAAAAGACGTGTGTATTTTGGAATTTTGCAGATCAATCTTTGTTCGGTTCTCTAACCAGTGGAAATCAACGAATCATCAAAATGAAGTATATTTTGTTCCTCCATGCATGTACGATGATGCTATAAGTATGATATGTTCATAGTTTATCTAACATTGGTATCAGAGCCTCTGGTTTTTTACGTTTTCTGTTCTACCGAAAATATCAGAGCATTCTGGTTTTTATATGACTTGTTAAACGTTCTACCGGAATTGCATGCGTTTCTTTGTTTCTCGCTGAGTTTTCGAATGAAATGGGTTTCGGATTGGGTTGAAAGCCATATATATATTTGTGTTTTAATCTTCTGGTATATCTGCAAAGTTTTTTTTCTCTTCGGTGATTCATATCTATCTATTTGAGTTTGCGATGTCTTTGTGTGTTGTGGGTGTTTCTTGCGTTATATATATGCCTTTGATTATGATTGAATTGATTTCTGAATGGAGAAGAAAAACTCAAGAAAAAAAATGGAGGAAGAATGAACCAGAGACGAAAAAGCGCCGGAGGAAGAAGATGAGTGTCAGGCGCGTGTGCTACACGCGCCTGACGCTGGTTCTGCCCAGGTCGTCTAGCGCGTGCCGCGCACGCGCTAGACGATCTCAGCGCCCAGACGCTGCCTCCAGGCCCAATTTCGTTTGTTTTTGGGCTGTTTCCTCCAAGCCTAGTTTCAGGTTTTGGGTTGTTTTTTATTTGGGCTATTAAGGGTTATTTGCACTAAATAATTATTTGTAGCCTACATTAGAATGGACTTATACATAATATAATGTAATGATTTAGAAATTAGTTTTTAATATTCACTAACTAATTTATTTGATTAAATTAGTTTCTAAAATATTATGCCAATGGAAATTGATTAAGTCAATTATATTTTCAATTAGAAATAAGTTTCTAATTACTTAGACAATTTTTAAAAAGAAAAATAACTGATTTGTTTAGTTAAAATAACCTTAGAAATAAACTATTTTGTTGGTTTATTTTCTAATTGGAGAAATATTACTTTGTTTCATTAAAATGAAAATTTTTTATTTATTTACTTAGAAATTAGTTTCTAATTAAACCAAGACAATTGATTAGTTCAATTATAAGGTAAATTAGAAATAAGTTTCTAATTGATTAGATATTAAAATATTTTTTGATTCGTTCAATAAATTGTTAATAAACAATAAAATACAAAATAATAAATTAATTATTTCAATAAATGAGCATAAGTTCGTTAAGTGTTAGAAAAAAAAATTCATTTTTTTTAATACTCTTCTGATTCCTGAAAATTTGTTTTTCAGGTCAATGCTTATTATTAAGAGAACACCTAAGCTTATTCGATGTGAGGCACAGAAGAGACGGGTTTGTAGCATGTATGTGAAGTTAGTCAACATGCGCTTAATGCCTGGACATGGTCTAACACAACATGTTATTGCAGTTAATAACATGATGCAAAAGGTATATTTTGGAGGTTGTCTAGCTTACAAGGATGTTGAAGTAAAGTACATGACTTTGCTTGCGACATTACCTCAACCTCAAGGTGAACTATTACAAATGCTCTGGAATAATATGCCTGAGAAGACTTATAATTTGTTAGTGATGACATTTATAAAAAGGATGCGTATAAGAGAGTTAATTAGGACTTTATATCCTATAGGTCTTTCAATGGAAAAAGTTAGATCTATTATAATTCGAGTTTCGCAAAATGTTTCACGCGAACTCGTAAATTCATTTCCGCGTAGGGTTCATTACCTATAGATTGTTCATAGGTATACAATAGGTTATTTGTTTTATAAGAACTAGGTTTTAATATTTATGTAATATGTTTACATGAATTTTTATTCGTCTAGAGTAAAGTAATTAAGATTCGATTGTTGTATGAATGATGATTGAACACTTTTGTAAATTTTTGATTTCATAAGCAATTGTAATCAAATTATTTGCTCTATAAACGATTAGTGTGACATTAACGTGTATATATTTCTTTCTTATTATAGAAACTTAGTGTTTCGAAAATAGCTACTGCTTCGAAGAATATAATTGTAGAACTCAATAGGGGTGAGAAATTCAATGGTGACAATTACGAGATTTGGAGTATGAAAATTCAATATGTACTTGAAGAGCAAGAGGCTCTGAACCATTAAACCTCGACTATGAATGTTCTGAGGAGGGCACTACTGACCACATAGACGGACCGTGATGCGTATGACTTATGGCAAAGAAAAACTCTTTAGCTCGCATCACGTTCTTGAGTAGCATGGATAATAATATCATGCGTGAGTTCCGTAAGTTTGAAACCGCAGCGACATGTGGTCCGATTGGTCGCTTCGTTTGAGGTGCTTCAATGACCAAAGTGAGGTCACTTACAATTAATTTTGACACTTATAAGAAACGCCAGATGATACAATGCGAAGCATTTGAAAAAATGTCCAACATGGTAAATGAGTTACGTGATGTTGGTCATGAGTCATCGATGAGCAACAGTGCAAAGTGTGATCCGTTTCATCGCCTCGAGTTGGGAGCATATGAAGATGCACCTAACTCATAATGAAAACATCAAGACAATGGAAGATGCTATGAGGCATCTTATCTTGGAGGAAGAGCGTCTTGAAGCCTCAAAGATGTCTTCTGAGGCATATGCAGTTAGTTCTAGCTCACATGGAGCCATGAACAAGAAACGCAAGCATCATGGTGGATATAAGTGGAAAAGAAATAAGAAATTCAACCACTCCCCTCAGAAATCCAAGAAGAAAAATTGGAACCAACGTGGAAAGGGAAAGCGTCTCTTCAAGAAGAACATGAAACATGTGAAATGCTATAATTGTGCTAATAAGGCCACTTTGCTCGAGATTGTACCGAGCCCAAGAAGGTACAACTTTATAGTACAAACATTTGTTACGTGAATGTTTCTTGTTATGTTTTTCTAACTGAATCACATCCTTTGTGGATTGCAGACTCAGGAGCAACCAACCATGTAGCGAAGGATCGTGATGCCTTCGTTGAGTTTCGGAAACTCCCACATGGTAGTCAATGGCTTTATGTAGGTGACAATTCCAAAGTTGCTGTACAAGAAATTGGGACATGTAAATTGGACATGCGTGGAGGACGACCTCTCATCCTACATGAAGTATTATATTCTCCACAGATTCGTAGGAATCTTTTATCTGTGTTAATGTTAGTTAAACTTGGTTTTAATGTAAATTTCTCAATGATGGAATGGATTTGTTTCTTGGATCTATTAATTATGGTCATGGTTTTTATTGGATGGTTTTATTGTCTGGATGTGTAAAGGAAAATAATAATATTACTTATTCATTATTCACATCTAATAATTCCAACAATGATGCAACTTTGTGGCACGCTAGATTTTGCCATATTGGTCAAAATCGAATAAGTCGATTACTAAAGAAGGACTTTTAGGTAATCTCAGGTCAAGTAGATTTACCTACATTTGAGCATTGTTTAGTTGGTAAAATGGCAAAAAGCCATTTGGAAAGGGAACACGAGCTTTATATCCATTGCAATTAATTCATTCAGACATCCGTGGTCCCCAATGAATGTAAGGGCTGGGCGTAAGCAATCTATTTCATCACGTTCATAGATGACTATACTCTGTATGGTCATATCTATTTGATTTCTTATAAATCGAAGCATTCGATTGTTTCATAAAATACTCAAACTTGGTTGAGAATCAATCGATAAGAAAATAAAAGCATTACTGAATCGATCGTGGACAAGAGTACTTGTCAGAAAAGTTCAAGGCTTTCTGTGATGAAAAAGGAATAGAAAGACAATTAACAATTCCTAGAACCCCACAACAAAATGACGTCGCTGAAAGACGAAATAGGATGCTATTAGAAATGATTAGGTCCATGATGGCCCAAGCAAATTTACCAATCACTTTTTGGGGTGATGCGTTGCTAACAGCCACTTATGTACTTAATCGTGTGCCCACGAAATTAGTTACTAACACACCATATGAGTTGTGGACTGGTAGGAGGCCTAATGTACAAGTCTCCGACCTTGGGGGTGTGCAGCCTATATTCACGATCTCTCTCACAAATATAGGAAATTAGGCCCAAGAAGGAGAAAAAGTATTTTTATTAGATACTCGGAACACTCAAAAGGATATGTGTTCATAAGTGAACAAGGTAGTGGAGGTGTAACTGAATTTGAATCACGAGATGTAGCATTCTTAGATAATGATTTTCCCAAGCAAGGCGAAATAGGTAAAGACCTATTATTATATGAGTCACTTGATCAGAATGATTCGGTTATACAGAACAAGATGAGGAACTTCAACCAAGTGGGAGCAATTCCACAGAAAAGTTCTCTATGATAACTGATCCAAGTGGGAGCAATAAGATCAATCATGAATTTGTTCATGATGAACCTCGGTTAAGACGGAGTAATCGAGGGATAATTCTCCGACGTCGTTTTGAGATTGAAGGAGAAATTAATATGATTGTTCCGCAAGAGGAAGAAGAGCCAAGGAATGTAAATGAGGCTTTTACTGGCCCTACTAAAGAAGAATGGATGAAAGCAATGACAAAAGAAATGTCTTCTTTAAGCTCAAATCAAGTATGGGACTTGGTTGACCTCCCCGAAGGACGTAAAGCAATTGAAAACAAGTGGGTTCTCAAGATTAAGCGAAAAGCTGATGGCAATATCAAAAGATATAAGACACGTTTCGTAGCAAAAGGATATACACAACAGGAAGGAATTGATTATGAGGAAACTTTTTCACCTGTTGTGAAGTTTGCTTCAATCCGTCTTATTCTGGCTATAGTAGCCAGTATGGATCTTGAATTACATCAAATGGATGTAAAAATTGCTTTTCTCAATGGAGAACTAGATGAAGAAATCTATATGGAACAACCTGAAGGTTTCATCAAGCCAGGTCATGAAAATAAAGTATGTCGTTTATTAAAATCAATTTATGGCCTGAAGCAGCCTTCAAGACAATGGTATATTCGTTTTCATAACGTAATCATTTCGTATGATTTTCAAATGATCGATGAAGACCATTGTGTGTATGTTAAAAGATCCAAAGATAAATTCGCGATTTTATCTTTATACGTGGATGATATATGGATTGCTTGTAATGATTGTGTGTTTCTTAAGCAAATCAATGAATGGTTATCATCTAAATTTGAAATGAAAGACATGGATGAAGCGGCATACATTCTTGGAGTCAGGATTTCAAGAGATCGTTCAAAGAAATTGTTATCGCTTTCACAAGCGATGTACATTCAAAGAATTATTGAACGATTCCGTATGCAAGATTGCAAACCAATTGATAATCCTATTGTTAAGAATGAAGGCCTTAGTAAAAGAAATTGCCCGTCAACGCCACAAGAAAGGAAACAAATGAAGAATGTTCCCTACACTAGTGCAATTGGAAGTCTTATGTACGCAATGACGTGTATAAGACCAGATATTTGTTATGCTGTTGGGATGGTAAGCAGATATCAGTCAAATCCAGGTCAAGGACATTGGAAAGCAGTAAAGAAAATATTGAGGTATCTGAAGGGAATCGTGGACTATGCATTGTGTTATCAAGGCAATGATCTATGTATACAAGGATATCTGAGATACAGATGGGAGGAGATTTAGATGAAAGAAAATCTACCTCGGATATGTATTCTTACTAAACCATGGAGCAATATCATGGAAAAGTAATAAACAATCTGCGTTGCATTATCCACAATGGAAGCTGAATTTATAGCGTTCTCAACTACAAAGATACAAGAGGTCAGTATAGCTTCATCGATTCCTTGTGCATTTAGGAGTCACTAAAAGCGAAATTAATCCAGTGACCATCAACTGTGATAGTCAAGCTACAATCGCTTATACAAAAGACCCCAAATTTTATTGTAAGATAAAGCACATAGATACTAAATACAATTATGTGAAAGATATAGTTGCACGAGGAGAAGTGAACATGAGATATATATCTACGAGATATGATAGCGCACCCAATGACAAAGCCAATTTCTAGAGATGTATTTATTGGGCATGTAAAGTCACTAGGATTGCGTAGATGTTGAAATGTCTTGATAAAACATTTCTCATGTATGTTCACTCAGTTTAATGTCACTTGTTTGGATATAATGTATGATGAAGATTATATATTGTGTATCATTTGATTCATGAATATATGTGTTTTATATACAAATATATTTTGAGATGAATCACAAGTATATGAGATGATTATAGATTGGCCCTCTCACACGGAAGTCACCTCTAGTGTTTATGGTCGCTAGAGATGAGGCATGTTTAAAGTTTATTATCTAGTGATAATTGAGGCCTTGAAACTTAAACCATAGATGCCGCAAGGAAATTGGTTCAAAGTGATTTATTAATCACTATATCTGTCTTACGTTTACAGGATGTGAATTCTGAATAAATTGGTGAGTAGATAAGTGAACTCAAGTTAAACATTGAGTATGTTTGAACTATCATCTGTACGGTATTTCTTGATTAAAAGATGTTCAAGTCAAATGAAGTGGGTAAATACCGTAGCACATGACTCGTACCATGTGTGCACAATTGACCACAAAAGGGATTAATGTAAGCAACAAGATCTCATCTTACATTGTGTGAGACCCTTGAGGTTAAGAAGAACCTCATCATATACCTTTACGACTCTAGTGTCATTATTGAGAATTGAATTTAAGGTTTGCTACTTTAGGTTATTTCCAAGAGATCATGTATGATGCGATCTTATGGAATAATTCTAGGAAAGCAAATTAAATTTAATTCAACAGAGAATTGAGAACAGAGGAAGGTCATTTAATTTAGCTCATTTACTCGCATGAAAAGTATTCATAGATGGTCATCGTCTCTTTAGTAGAGAACTTGAATACAGTTATGACTCAAGAAACTAAATGAGATCAAAGGAAAAAAAATGCAAATGCGAGATATAACCTAGGGTATATCGTACAATTTCTACTCAAGGACATATAAGTCCTATGATCAATTTGTTAATCGAAATGTCATATACTCCTAACAGATATGTGACTAAGTACTCTCGTCGTATGCTGGTCACACTGGTTATTGAACAGGTATGAGTACTACAAAGTTTTTTTAAACCCATCATGTGTGAGTGGGAGATGTTGACCGTTTTACATCCATAATGGGTTCAAAAGTCATCTGGTATGAATAACTACTACCGGTAGTTATTTCCAGATGATCCATATATATAAGGCAACGGTTATGAACAAAAAAAAAGACGTGTGTATTTTGAAATTTTGCGGATCAATCTTTGTTCGGTTCTCTAACCAGTGGAAATCAGCGAATCATCAAAATCAAGTATGTTTTGTTCCTCCATGTATGTACGATGATCCTATAAGTATGATATGTTCATATGTTTCTAACAATAACGTTAATTTCATGCAAGAGACCTCCAAAAGTTGTGGAGGGTTAGCTTTGATAAGAACTTAATCTTCATGAAGTGTCAATGGTGTTCTTTTCTCTCTTGTATATATTGCTTGTCACAAGTCCATCAATTCCTTGGCAGAGCCAACCTCAAGTATAGCTTCAAGCAAATCAGATTGACAATAACAAATTTATATATTAAATTATTAAAATATCATATTCTATACAGTGTAGCCATGTTATTTTTCGTCCAACATTATTCATGTTCCTAAACCTAGTTGAATACATTCGAGTTACTATAAATCAACACCTCTCTGAAACGCCACACAAGTTGATGTACATCAACTCTATCTTTTTGAGGTGAAATTCCATATGATTTATATTCCTTTAACAAATAAGATTCTAACTTGAAACACATTTTTTATTTATATTTCCTTACACTTTCTACAGGGATAAGGCTGCGTATTATTAAACTTTTTCATATCTAAGCGAGACATTCATTAACTATTGTTGTATTTTCTTACTCTATATAATTTCTATTTTGAATTTTTATATGAATGAAATTATTCAGTAGTTCCGAATCTAGCATTAAATGGCTTTTGAACCTTTTGATAACTTCTCATACAGTTTCCCATATATATAGGGTTGATATTTCTTGAGTTGAATAGGCTTTTGCTATTAAGAACTCGGTCTAATTTAGTCCTAAAAACGATATTTTTTTATTCAGTAACTAAATAATATTAATTCAATTTGAACAAAACACTATCGTTTTAGACATTAATTGTCAACTAAACTCATTCTTAATTATTGCACAATAATATGTATATATATAAATAATTGTTAGTAACAGTTTTTGTAGAATGTAGATTCTTACCTAAGCATTAGAATACCCTGTGTTGGGAATATGAAATCTGGAAAATTCGGCAGTGTGGAATTTTGAAGGTAAAGTGGGGAATGAGAGGAGAGATGAGTCATGTGAATGTGAGAGTTAGTTAGAATGAGGGAATATAAGTTTGTTAGAGGAGAATGAAGGGCATTCGGTTATGATCATTGGAGAGGTGATTGTGTGGAGATTGCTAGCTCTCGAAGTCTAGCTGAGGAATAATAATTTCCATTGTTTCTTTCTATCTACTCTATGATTCTTTCTATTCTTCTGCCGCTTTTGTGTGTTTGTTTGAAGTGCAAGTCTCGGTTGTGTGAGTTGGTTCACTGTTAGAGCAGTAGGTCTCTAACATCCTGGAAGCAGAAGGTCCTCTTTAATTAATACAAACCTTTTATTCAGTATGGCAATTCCAGAAATGGAATTTTGAAATTCTCTCTTCTTTAACAAGAATTTTCATTTTGTTTTCCAATTATAGATTCATGATCATGTCCAACATCTGGATTAACTTTCAAATTCCAGGATTCATTGAAGGCTCCTAAGAAATATTATCTATATGATCTGTGAAGTTTATATTTGCTCCATATGTATAAAGGAAATAAGCATTTAAGGAACTGCCAAATTTCTGAAGATCAGGATATTGGAACAATCGAGTAATACTTCAGGGTACTGAATAATAGGAACTTCCCTACGTCCGTTACCCGAAAACCTGAAACATTTGACAGGTACCTGATAAGAATTAAAAATCATTGCTATCTTGGTTTCATCTCATGTTATTTGATTATAAATACATCTTCAGGGAAGAATGTGCCTGCATCCCAGTTTGATACTAGCAAGATCAGGAATGGTGAATTTTTGGATCCAAAGAAAGAAGGGTCAATGTTTCTGCAATTGTGAAAGTATTGCAAAAGTATACAATCTTGACTGGTTCAGTAGTGCTTCCAAGAATGAGCTCTGCTGGATTCAAATGGGTGCTTAACCAGTACTTGCTTCAATGATGTCCCATTCAAATATATTGGTTTTCTCGTTCATTAGCTCCTCAAACATTAACAATGCCTTCATCAGAACAATGTAAACTTCTGATCCAATTAGGTTGTAACAGAATCCAAAGGCAGCTTGTTCTTTAACCAGAAATTTCTTGTATGTGATGAGTATCTATAACCAATAATCGAAGGGATTGTTGCTGCATCACAAGAGCCTATTGTTCATTATAGGTGACGATCTTACAGTTCAAATCTTCTGGCGCTTCAGAAACTAAAAGAAGTTAGATTCCTTAGTAGCTCCAACTCCCACACTGGAGCTTCCTTAGTAGCTCCAACTCCCACACTGGAGCTGGAAGCGAGACGTCCGTAATTGATCTGATCAAGGAGCTGTACACAGAGGGCTAGAGGATCATCAATAAAAATAATGCCTATTTCTCTCTGTTGTCGTGACTCGAACTCAAAACCTCCTGAAAGGAGAGCCTTAAGTGAGGAGCTTTGGTCACTCAGGCCACTCCTATTTGTCATGATCTATCTTATTCTTCATATTTTAGAATGTCACGTAACTGAATCCTTACTCTTGAATTTCCTTGACATCAAACTACTAACTACTAACTCCAAGTAGTTGCATTTACCTCTCGCTTATTACCGGCAATCTATTCAGAGTTGCAAATTGCATTAACAGGAATGAACTCCGCTGAATCCAACCAAGCCGGCAAGAGATATAAAATGATCCATCTCAGAAGTGATCCTCAGTATTATTTTTCTCATTTTCATTTCCTTTGTGAATAGGAAAAATCTACCAATTTTCTTGGAATAAATTGCTACACACGAACAAGAAAAAAGGATTACTAAGATCATCTGTTTTCTCATTTTACTTTAATCCACAATGTGGCAACAGATCAGTGAATTGATTATATTCCGTACAATGTATACAAATTGGATCATTTTCCCAAGACGGAAGTCCTTTTTTCTTCTACATTTTCCTGTGACTATACACAAAAATGGAATAGAACGCCGCCAGGAAACCGATATGAAAAATGACAATCATCTCCTGAACAACTTTTCTACCATTTTTGATTGGCAATTTTATCTCCCTATTCTTCCTACATCATATTACATACCTAAGACAAATTCCAATAGCAAGATCAGTGTATGACTGAGCCGTTGCTTGCCACAAAGTCCGACTCTTCTGTTTGTCTAATAACAAATTGGTCAACTATTTTAACGGTATTCAACGGGTCCTGCTGAGGAGACGATGCACTCCATTTGCTAGGAAATCTTCGACGGTGGCTCAACTGCTGTGGTAGTTTTGGCTCCGCATCCCAAAGTGAATCCAGTTTCCATTCTTTTGGAACCTGTTTGTCATATCAAATTAGCAACATGTAGACAGAAGTTACAGGCAACAACATGCATATTAGCTACCATTAATGACTGATTTCTTATAAAAGGACATATGGGGGAGATTTTAGTAAAACAATCTACCATATAAGGCGAGAAGTTCATTAACACATAAGCAGGACCAATGTGGAAACTTACTTCAAACTTTTATGAAGCATATAGATCAAGGGTAGTTTGACAAATATTAACATATTCCTGCTTGTGGACATGCCAAGCATTTTTAACACAAAATATACCGTTAACACAGAAAGAAGCAATAACTATAGGATCCTTGTGCACGAAAAGAGACAAGAAAATTGGGCATCATTACGTTAATTCAAGTTGAGGTATAAAACAGTGTCAAAACCGCAGTTATTAACATCAAGTCATAATATTTTACGTAGAGAACAGTATTGCAACATCACTAAACCATCACCAACGTATTGCACTTCATAATACTGGCCTCATTAAATATCTAAATCAATGTAGATAGCCTACAAGAACTACTTGCTTTTGAATTAATAACGTGATAATATTTCTACTTATTTTTTTGAAAAGTTAATATTTTGCTTCTTGTGTCAACTAAAACAGGGAATAAAAGATGAGATGGAAACATAGAGCGTGGCTTCTTACCTTATCAACTGCAAGTGTGAAAACTTCAAGATCCCCATCCTTAGTGATGTGAAATCGCGTAAATGCTTTGTAATTAGCAATTCGGAGGGAGGAGAAGGCCTCGTCAAAGTGTAAATGAAGCCAATTAATGCAGATGTAGAGGTAACTTCCAAAAATGAGAGAAACAACAGGAGTTGAGAAAACCCAGAAGTAGAGGAACACGGAAGCGTAATAAATTATAGCACCCCCTCGTGATAGGGACTTCAATCCATTCTTGCAAATATTGCTCCGTGTGACAGCCATGACCTGAAAATCTCTGGTGAGTATAAAACATTATCCAAGTATTAACACTACAAATCTACAACATAGATGAATGTCCTACCTCAGGAACATCGAATGCAGACATAAGATACTTGATGCAAGCTGGATAAAGGCCAAATGTCCACTTTTCTATACGAGCTCGAAGGCCAGTGGGATCTGGAAAATGCTCACTTTCCACAGTTCGGTACCACTGGTATAATGTGTGATAACCTGGAAGAGGTCATCAACAAACATCACAAAATCAATAACCACAACTAAATTTTGGACCACTATAGAATCTTCACTCTTGAAGTAGAAACCATAAAAGGGGTGAAAGATATGGTCTTCTAAAGTGAGGGATAAGATGACAAATACACCACATAACTCATTAAGTACTCAAATAACAATCTCTTTCATCACATTCATGACCATTTTAGACACAAGCAACTGAAATTAAATGTCCATGAATAGAAAGGTCCATAAATACAAAAAGAAAAAGGGAGAATCTTGCCTGAAGTTGCAAGTAGCTTATGCCTGATACATGTTTCAACACCCACTTCTAAGAGCAGCATAAGAATCAAAGCTGCTGCCAGATGTGATAACACATGAAGAATTCCAATAATGGCTCGTTTCCTCCGAGATGTCTTGGAAGGGACAAAAGCAATTGCCGCTGCTAGCAATACTAGAGCACCTGCTAAAGAGACATAAGACTCCCCAACACATGCAAAAAGAATTCCAGACTGTGACAAAGAAACTTGTCAAGTGACTGGAAAATGTATCAGCTTGCAAGATGTGGTCGAGCTTGCACTGGAAATTAAAGGGAAAATAAATCAATTCTTGTATACTTTCTGACAGAAGTATACACTACAAACCTTGTAGAGTATGGCTGAAAAGCAACAAATAGAATCATATCTAAAGTTTTGGGAAGTGCAAGCAAGTTCAAAAAAGAGTTAACAAATAGGAAAGACTCATTTTCTCACTTCTGACCCATATAGTCAAGTTTATGGTATTAAAGAATCACTGAAGATACTCACCTGTGGGAACATTGAGAAGCTTAATACAAAGTAAATAATGCCTCCAATGAAATCAAATTGCCAGTTCTTCTTTCGAAACTTTAAAATGTTTCCTAGTGCAATCTGCATCAAATTACTAAGAAGCTAAGGAACCAAGAAATGGAAGCCAAAAAAAAAGGAATACACCATAAAGAATCAAAAACCCTAAATCATCATAAGAGAATCACCCTGGTTGAATCTTCTATAGAAGGATAAGCAGCCTTGGTCTCATAGGTGGTTCCATGGTATTTCTTGAAATTACTGAAGACATGGGTGGGATGTAAAAATGCACCACCGCAACCATTGACAAGTAGATGTTGTGCATAAACTGGTCCATCAGATGGAACATATGAATGGCGCATGTAATGATGCAAGTCTCCAGCCACCCGAAGCTTACACCTTCCTTTCAAATAGTCACATATAAGGTGAGAGACATTCTTTCCAGAAACATCATTCCAGTACCAATCAAGAAGCCAATTAGGTTCATGCGTAATGATGATTACAGAATCATTCTCCCCAACCTGAATCAACAATGGTGCAATGAGGATCTTCTTATTCATTACTAGCATATGTAAAGACATGATAACATGCCACAGAAGCTAGGCTAGAAGTGGCCAATAACCAACATATCAATAAATCTCAAAGACCAGAAACATATTATAACAGGAATAAAAAACTCGTGTTGCAGAATGAAATAACTCCCTATCAAAGAATTTCAAAATATAAACTCTCTAACAGTCACTGTGAAGGTCCAATGCATGGAAATATGAAAGGTATCAGAAAGGTGTTGTGTCTTCTTCAGTAGATTCAGTCCCAGAATCAATGAAAATAACAAAAAAATTGAAAAAAAAATACCTTCTCTTTTATTAATTCTGCAAAAAATTTGAACTGGTACACATCGATGTCATTATGAAGTGCTAAATCAAGACCAAAGACCCACCATCGTTTGGGGAGTTGCAAGGCAAAATAACTCTTCTTCTGAGGCATGAACCAACCACCCAACCAGCTCTTGTGACAGATATGCCTCATGAAAGTATGAAGCCCATCAAACCAATCTGCAAAACCCAAAACAGAATGACTTGAAATAAACTAGAATGAACGCCATTCCATCATAAGAAACCAGGCCCTGATAAGGAAAAATGTATTAGTGGCTAGGTTAAAGAAACCACGTCAGCAAATATGCACTCAAACAAATCTTCTATGAGCTCTTCTTGCCCAGGAAAGATCAAACTTAAAAAACCCAAATGGAAACCAACCATGGTTTCCAGGAATGACAAAACACTGAGGTCCATCATATTGCTTCAGTTCAGCCACTCCACGGGGTAGCTCAGGCTTGTGGGCAGCTATATGCTCTGGCATATGCCATGGTGGGGGTTGCAGAGCATATTCAAATGGACGAAACAGGCGCTTCTCATATGTGAATGCTGATGGATTAGGATATCTACACCAGAAACATGACCATCCATCAGAAAAGGGTTATATTCATGAAGCACGAGATTAATAAAACCTTTAGAAGTATACATGAATGCTCACACAAACATAGACACCAAACTTTTTATAACTATCCATCAGAAAGGGTTTATATTTATGAAGCACGAGATTAGCAAAAACCTTTAGAAGTATACATGAATGCTCACGCACACATAGACACCAACTTTTTATAACTATCTTCTGGTGCACATGAATGCCAACAAGCAATTCCTGTACCAATATTAACCTGTTTATTCTTTCAGGAAGCAACCAAGCCATGGTTAAGAAAAAGTATTACCAAATGTGAAGTATGTTTTCCAAAAAGCATCATTGTGTTATAAGGTAAAATTACATCTCCATATCCCTTATTTTATGGTCTAAACCAGAGGATTAACAAAACCCTCCAAAAGCAAGTGTTGAATAATGGCATTCAAGCACTGTACATGCCAAATCATTTTAGGGCCAAAAACTGTCAGACAAAATATGAAAAGTTTAACTTGCAAATAAACCAATAAAATCTGCAACAAACAATCATATCATTATAAGCAAGAAACACCATAAACTTACGCAAGATCCCCTCCTATGAGAAGAAAGTTTCCGCGTGGCAAAGAAAGTACAGAATCACCACTTGTGAGACAAATGGAAGGCTGTGCAAGTAACCGTGCAACAGTGTAAGACGAATTTCCCCCATCACCAGTATCAGCCATGAAGTCAAACCAGATATCTTCCTTTTCACTAAAATGATCATATATTGTATCTCCTTCAGCCCCATCTTGCACATTGTTCATTGCTGCCTGATGAAACACAAGTGAGGAGATAGATGTCACCAAGTATGATCAATCTTTAACAAAAAATGCAAAAGGAACAATATGACCAGAATCAACCATTAATTTGAGCTTCACCAGTCATCTTAGCATAAAGATTATAAAGGATACCACTTAAAAATGGCAAGTGAAATGATAATATTATTTTCTAATGACATTTTCAGAACTTTGAAGAAATGATATGTTTATTGTCAAGTAACACATTTCCACTGTATTAGTGACAACCTAAACCTTGGCCACTAGTAACACCAAACTTGTAGCTATGACAGACTTTTCCAAGAACATTGCTTCGTCAGGAAATTATGTCATATGGCTGAATTGAATTACTTTCATGAAGAGAAACGGGGTAAAACATATATGAAGAATTAAAACAGACAAACACAACACATGAACTAATATCGGACAGCAGTATCACTACCTGCATCATGCGCATATCAAAGCGGCCGACAAATACTGTAACTGATACCAATAGGTCAAATACTGTCTTGAACAGATCAGCAGAAGTTCTGCAACATATAGACATTGCCAAGTCAGGAAAGTTAATAGAAAAGCACCCAAAAATGACATTAGTGACAAAACCAAGGAAAGTAAGGCAACAAGCATATACCCTGAATACCATGGAACCATGTCCAGGAAATCAGGCTTCATCTGCTCCTTCTTCAATTCTTCGTACTCTTGAACTGACAAAGGGTGAGTAAGAGCCCACCTATACATTTTCCCAGAACTGAATGAATTGGAAGGGAAGCTAAACACAGTAAGAGTGACAGAAGCAAGAGCAAGCATAACTTAACACATAACCAAATGACACTCTGAAAGTAGATATAATTCAATCATCACCCATGGAGTGAAATATGCACAATGGACTGCCAGAATCATGTTTTATTTATATCCCTGACATAATAATTATCTAACGGTGAATTCAAGAAAAAGGAGAGAAAAACAACCTTCCTCTGTTATCAAGGAAGAAGATTTTTAAAGCAAAATGAAAATACCACCCATTTCCTAGTACAACATTTTTAGAACTTGTGAGGCTAGAATACCAAAAGGACAAGAAGAACAACTTTAACCAATCAGTTGTCATTGAGAATCCTTTAGTGAAAAGGCAAAAGAATAATAATACGTGAAAATGACCACTTACCCAGTTGACCTTTCCACTACATAGTTGGCAATGTAAAGGCCAATAAATGTTGCCCACAATGAGTATATTGGAGAAATTTCATCAGATGACCCAACACATTCACTTCCTTTGCAACCTAACTGCAAGTAGTTGAAGAAAACATGAGAGGGATTTGCACTGAACAAAACCTACCACCTCAATATGTTTAGAGCATTGAATAAGATGATACAAATCCTTGGAACTTATAGCTTTACCTCCCCATAAATAACCCATTTGGACAAAAGCGGATAGTCACTTGCTGACCCAACTGGAGCAAACCAAGATGAGCAGACCTGGTCCTTCAACTCATTCATGCGAAGAAACTTTGCAATCCATGTATTTCCCTCACCATTCTTCCTCATAGGAAACCAACCAGTGTTTCTTCTTTTAGGCAGCTTATGTCTCGTGATAGCAAGATTACCACAGTGGCTATAGAACACACAACAGGCTACACTAAGGACCTAATCCAAAGATAATGGACTCAAGTTACGAATAAGAATATATAGTAGAAGCAAAACCACTTAACCGGACATGCTGGAAGCACCAAATGTGGCTTAGAACACTTACAGCACAATTTTGGAGAATGGTCAAGATCTCTGGCCTTCTTCCAGCAACACGGGAAACAATACCAATGTACCACAGGCCATAAAAAATGATGTGGAAGACAAGAAGAAACAAAATTGATGACACATAAATTGTCAAGAACAGGGACAAATTCATCCTCAAATCTACTCCCATAGACTGAAAACTAGGAAGATGATATAAAGCCGCAACAAATATCCAAACAATATACCTGCACTGACAATGTGGAAGCAGTGAATACCTCAAGGTCCAAATAAACACATCAACCATGTAGTAAACAACCTGATAATTTCACTAAATACAAACTTACCAGCGACTGAAATTTGAGTAGCTGGGTTTTAACTTCTTCCTAAGAATGGCGAAGAAAAGAAATAAAAGAAACCAAGCAGGCAAGCATACATAGACCACCATTTAACATTCTTGTCCAGTTTGTCTACAAGGGTATGCATATTATCGGAAGAGATAAAGAATAAGCAACCAACAGCCACGGCAATAATGGCATGGCGCGAATGCTCGTGAGGATAAGGACTCGTATATGTCAAGATAGTCCTCACTCTCTCCATTCTGAATGCATCTAACAAATCAGAGCCCATTGCGCAATTAACACACTCAATACAAGTCACTCGAGAGTTTCCTCAGATTTTATACAACAAACCACAGCACTCCGCAAGCCCCAAACTGCGGCAATGACAAGTTCCAGGATTCTGAATAAGCAACCAGAACAACAATAAAATAAAAATATCAAGCAAAGCGAAACGTTAACGTAAGAATAGAAATGGACATGATTATAATAAAATTCAATGCGCGCACCGAAACTGAACAAACTACCACATTCCGATACATACACACATACATATCACGTGGTTAACCAGTTGAATGTACCAATTTCACGACATCCAAACAGAGCACTAGGGCTTACACTAGAACAACTCAAGTCTCAACTCAAAACACAACGAAGAATAAAACAAAACCAAAACAAAGCACTCACAAATATCGAACACAATATAAACATATCAGAGAGAGAGAGAATTACCTGAGAGAAATGAAGGCGGAGGATAGGGAGAGAAGAGAAGAGCATTAAGCAATAAGCATGCATGCGTTGAAGTAAGAAGAAAATAATAATTAATTAAAAAGATGTTTTTATCAAAAACCGATTTGGCGTCTCAGAAAGTCAGAATGTGATTTCAAATTCTGCGATAACACAATAAACCGGTCTGCAGCATATTCTCCTCCATTCTTCTTCCTTAATTTTCCAGTTAACTGTTTTTATTTATATATATATAAATAACTTCTTTTTTTACTCACGAGTTATCTTAAGAGGGGATCAACTCATGAGAAGACGCTTTTAAATCAACCACTCTCAAACTAATCTCGACTCGTATTGGGTCAACCTATAAGGAATAAAGTGCTGGCCAAACAGATTTTTTCATTCTCAGGACTTGAATTTGAGACTTCTGATTAAAGGATAAGAATGCAAACCATTTAACAAACTTATTTGATGTAAATAACTTTATTAATTTGCTGACTTCTTTATTTCATCAAACACATTATGTAAGTATTAGAGTAAAAGAAAATTTTATCAATAATTATTTTTCTATCAGCTTTTGAGAATTAAAATTAAAAATAATATTTTTTATTTAAAAATTTCGAGTTTTATATTGCCAGAAATCTAAAATTAAATAAAGGATTAATTCAACTCTAAATTTCAAAGTAAACTGAGCATATTCCGGTTCTGACGCTTGGTTTGATTATTGTTCCAAGGTCAAAATTTGTACAACAAACTCCTTTGCATTGTCTTCGAAGTTGCAATACAATAATCTTACGAAACGTGCCGTGCTGGTTTCCTATGAATGACTCTTGGGTCGGGACATTTGTGTGACTCATTCTCAATGTGATCGGGTCGGGCTGGCAGTTTTATTCGACCCGAAATTGATATCTTGACCGTTTGGTTCTAGTGGGCTTCAACAAGGTCCAAAGAACACTCACTATTAGAAATATTTCTTGAACTTTACGGCCCATGTAGTAACGAAGCATACGTAAGATTCGCATCTTGGAAGAGCCTAGTCAATCATTGACCGTCATTGAAAAAAATCAATTCAATTTATCCATCAATTTTGATAATTTTTACTTAATAATGTAAGCTTTATTCTTTATTAAATAGATATTGGATTTATAAGTTACAATTAGATATACGGTTTAGTACAGATAGTTTGAACACATATGGGCATGGATACCAATGAACCGGCCCTCGCCAATTTTTTATAAATAATTTTTTAAAATTAAAAGGATAATTATATAAAAAGTTTAAATTTTTGTCAACTTTTTAAGTATAACCTGGACTTAAAAAAGTAGCGATAAAATGTTTAAACTTTCAATTTTTTTCAATTTTAGTTCAAAGTTAGTATTTCTGTTAAGTTTAAAAATGACCTAAATTAGATTATACAGCTCCGACGACCTTACTGATTCAGTACATTCTAATGTAAGAGTAATTTGGGTTGTCAAAAGAGCAAACAGAAACAAATAACTGAGGGAATTAGGATAACAACAGATAACGTCGAACTAAAATTGAAGAAAATTGAAAGTTCGAAAATTTTATTGCCACTTTTTGAAGTTTGGGTTATAATTAAAAAAATTGAAAGTTTGAACATTTTATTTATACTCTTAAAAGTTCAGATTATAATTAAAAAATTGAATAAATTTTGAGCTTTTTTGGCAATTAACCCAAATTAAAAATATATAACAACTTTTTTTAATTGGATCCGGGTCTAGATTGCCCAAGCTCAAGCTTACCCAAGGTCCAAATTTTTTAAGTAAAACGATGTTATTTTACTTAAAATAATTGAGTCTTGAATCAGTCTGAGCTTGGGTCTGGTTCGTTGAAGACAACTAAATTTAAGCTCATAGGCTAAAAGTTGTCATCCTATATATGAATTTTATTAAATAAAAGAATGAAAGAATTGGTTAAAATATAATTTATAATTTTATGATTTACCAATGTAAAATTAAACTTAACGTGTTAAATAAATTTTTGTTAAAATTTAAAGGAATAAATTAGTTTTTCTTATTTTTTAGGTGGATAATGGTCCCTTAAAATAATAAAAAAGAAATAACTGTTATAAAAGATAGAAATAATATGGTGTGCCACACCACTTAATTGTTAATGCACCAAATGCACAACTTAATTGTTAGTGCACCAAATGCACTACTTAATAGTTAGTGAACCACTTCTATTATCATGATAGTATTTTATTAAAAATTTTGTACTATAAATAGAATGGTTCACTTGATGTAAGATACACCATTTTTATAAGAAGAATTCTCCTCTCCAAATATTCTTAAATTTTAGTTTCGATTTTATAACACGTTATCAGCACGAAGCTCTAATATCTACAATTCGACTTATCAACTTCAAGCAATCATAAGGTTCTTCCGTTTACGTATATCAAACAAACGTAAGTTCTTCCATTTATTTTTCCATTTATCTACATTAATTATACTTATGATATTATTAATTTTACTACATATATCTTATTATCAATTATGTGTTTTAAATAAATAATTAAATAATATATATTATAACGACTAGTTAACGGTAAAAAAAATAACGGCTAGTTAACGGTAAAAAAAATAATAATTAATAATAATAATAATAAATGATTCATTTTTTTTCTATAAATAGATACCACTTATACATAATTTACTTCGTCCCTACACATTATTTCTTACCTCCAAATATAATTCAAATGTTGTCCGCTACATTATATTTTTGTATAATTATTGTCATTATGTATCTTTGTTTCATTCTTAGTGTAGAGCTAAATGATTCAGATCGTAATTTTTTTTTCTTAGTAATAGCATTTTGTATGATCCCTTTGTTGCTTATTGGCATAGCATTTGAGCATGGCATGTGATTTATTTAATGTAATATCTATTTGAATAACTGTATTAATTATTTCTCTCTATTGTATAATAGTTGCCAACATGTCTAATCTTGTCAAAATTGAGTTCGCTGCTCTTGATGTTGCGGGCCATAATTATATGCCGTGGATGATTGATTTTGAAATGCATCTTGAATCAATGGATCTTTTAGATACCATTAAAAAAAATAATACAACATCAAAACAAAATAAAGCCAAAGCGATGATCTTCATTCGTCGTCATCTTGATGAGGGATTAAAAATAGAATACCTCACAATTAAAGATCCAAGTCATTTGTGGAAAAATTTACAAGAAAGATATGACCATCAAAAGAAGTTTTACTTCCGGCTTCTCGTGATGAATGGAGCGCTTTACGCTTCCAAGATTTTAAAAGGTCAATGAGTATAACTCATTATGTTTAGAATTGTCTCACAACTACAATTTTGTGGGCAAACAATCATCGAGGAAGATATGTTAGAAAAACATACTCTACCTTCCACGCATCAAATGTAACATTGCAACAACAATATCGAATGCGTGGATTTAAAAATACTCGACTGATTTCATGCCTCCTTGTAGCAGAAGAATAATGAACTTTGATGAAAATCATCAATCCCGCCCTACTGGCGCGACAGCATTTTCAGAAGCAAATATTGCAATTCGAAATGACAATGAAAGAAAACACATCACGGGCCTAGTCGTGGTCGCGGTCATGATCGTGGCCACGGTCGTAACTACATTCGTGGTCGTGGTCGTGGTCGTGGGCGTGGCCGAGGAAGTTATCCATATAACTCCTTTCAAAGAAATACGAGCCACCACAATAACAAGCACCATATTAATGATGTTCATGAAGTTCTTATAGGACTTGAGGAGATTCTTGCCTTAGATGTGGTACAAAGGACATTGGACTAAAGTTTGTCGAGTTCTGAACATCTATGTCGCTTATACAAAGCATCCTTAAAAGGAAAGAAAAGGAAGTAAATTTTCTTTGAACAACGCCTTTAGGTGATTCAATGACCTTGATGCTTTTGATTTTGATTTCATTGAGAATCATAATCCTTCGATGACTCTATATATCCGAATGCTTGGATTTTCTGATGATTTTGTGGATCGGGACATTGTTGGTGGCAATAGCAATGGAAATTAAAATAATATACTTATGCTTGTGTTATGTATTCTTATGCTTGTTGTGGTAGTTAAAATAACATCTTTTTCTCTTTATTAAAGTTCTTGCGCAATTTCTCATTAGATTATTTATTTTTATGTGAAGTTTTGATATGGATCGTTCTAAAGAGAAGCGGAAAATAATGATAATTTATGCATACCGATATAGTGGCACAACGCATACTATCCGAAAGATAAGAGGTTCTTTTCAAAATTAAAACCAACAAAACAATTGTGAACACAATATCGAGTCCTGCAGACTTGATTGAAGGAATTGGCAAGGCAAATTTCACATTACCAAATAGCACAAAGTTCTCAATACATGACGCCTTATTTGCGCCAAAGTCTAAAAAAAATTGTTGAGTTTTAATGATATATATTCTCATAAATATGATACTCAGTTTGCAACTGAGGGACATATGAAATATATGTATCTTACAACCTGTAAATCAGGAAAGATAAACATATTGGAAAAACTACCAATGCTCCCTACTGGATTGCATTATACATATATAAATGTGATGGAATCTAATATGGTAGTGAAAGCAAAACACATTGATCCTTCAATGATATCTATTTGGCATGATCGTCTGGGTCATCCAGGATCAACAATGATGCGAAAATAATTGAAAATACACATGGGCATCCATTGAGTAATAAAATGATTACTCAAATAAATAAGAGTCCATGTACATCTTGTTCTCTTGGAAAACTGATCATAAGGCCATCACCAGCTAAAATAAAATTAGAATCACCTGCTTTTCTTGAACGTATTCAAGGTGATATATATGGACCAATTCATCCACCATGTGGACCATTTCGATATTTTATGGTATTGATAGATGCCTCCAGCAGATGGTCTTACGTTTGTTTACTATCAACTCGTAATATGGCATTTTCAAGATTTCTTGCACAAATTATTAAATTATGAGCACAATTTCCTGACTATACAATAAAGAAAGTCAAACTCGATAATGCTAGTGAATTCACATCCCAAACTTTTAATGACTATTGTATGTCAACTGGGATTATGATCGAGCATCCTGTTGCTCATGTGCATACTCAAAATGGTTTAGCTGAATCTTTAATTAAACGCCTTGACTTATTGCTAGACCATTGATGATGAGAACAAAGCTTCCAATTTCCGTATGGGGTCATGCAATTTTATATGCTGAGGCATTAATTCGCATCCGATCAAGTGCATATCATAACTACTCCCCACTACAACTTGCATTTGGTCAAGAACCAAATATCTCCCATTTGAGAATTTTTGGTTGTGCAGTATATGTGCTTATTGCACCACCACAACGTAGTAAAATGGGACCTCAAAGAAGATTGGGGATATATGTCGGCTATGAAAGTACATCTATTAGTAGATATCTTAAACCTCAAACAGGTGATGTGTTTACAACATGTTTTGCTGATTGTCATTTTGATGAAAATACTTTCCCGACATTAGGGGGAGATAATAAACAACTGATGAAAGAAATTACATGGTGCGAACCATCATTATTGTATCTTGATCAACGCACAAAACAATGCGAAATGAAGTGCAAGAATTGTGCATTTGCAAAGAATTGCAAATCAATATGCTTTTTTACTGATACAAAAGAGTGATTAAATCATTTATACCACCAGTAAATACTCACGCTTTCGATTGAAATCCCAAAGGACAATCGAGAATATGGTCACTCATGAATCTACGACACGCGTGAAGCGTGGTAGACCAATCGGTTCCAAAGATAAAAATCTTCAAAAAAGAAAAGGAACAAATGTGATTAATGACCCCAAGATAGATAAAATTGTTCCTTTAGAAACACAAGATGAGGATAGTGTCCCGGAAGAGACCAAACCGACATTAATCAAGAACTCACAATTAATTATATTCACACAAAAGAATTATGGAACCGGAATGATATGAAAGAGATTGATGAAATTTTTTCTTATGCTATAACATGTGATATCATCAATGAAAATGAAGATCTCGAACCAAGATCTATCATTGAATGTCAAAATAGACATGATTGGGTTCAATGGAAAGATACTATTGAAGTTGAATTAAATTCTCTTAACAAGCGTAATATGTTTGGACCTATTGTCTTTACACCCCAAAGTGTAAAGCACATGGGTTACAAATGGGTTTTGTTCAAAACGAAATGAGAAAAATGAGATTGTGAGATACAAAGCTCGACTTGTTGCACAGGTTTTCTCAAAGACTCGAAATTGACTATGAACAAACATACTCTCCTATTATGGATACAATTACGTTTAGATATTTAATCGACAACAGTTCTTGAAACTGGAAATGCGTCTTATGGATGTTATTCTGACTTACTGTGACGGATCACTTGATAGTGATATTTACATGAAAATCCCTTAAGGATTCAAAATGCCTGCAGCATTAAAATCACAACCAAAGGAAAAGTATTCGATCAAATTGCAAAGATCCTTATATGGATTAAAGCAATCTGGACGCATGTGGTACAATTGTCTAAGCGAGTATCTATCAAAGAAAGGATATGTAAATAGTCCTATTTGCCCTTGCGTTTTTATAAAGAAAACAACATCCGGATATGTGATTATCGCTGTCTATGTTGACGATTTGAATATCATTGGTACTACTAAAGAAATCCAAGAAACAGTGGTATACTTAAAGAAGGAATTTGAAATGAAAGATCTTGAAAAAACTAAATATTGTCTTGGTCTGCAAATTGAGCATAGACCAAGCGGAATATTTGTGCATCAATCGGTATATACAGAAAAGGTATTGAGGCGTTTCAATATGGATAAAGCAACTCCTTTAAGTACACCAATGGTTAGTAGATCGCTTAATGTTGAGAAGGATCCATTTAAGCCACTTGCGAAAAAAGCGAAGAAGTTCTTGATTCTGAAACACCATATCTGAGTGCGATAGGAGCTCTCATGTATCTTGCTAATTGTACTAGACCTTATATAGCTTTTGATGTTAATCTACTAGCAAGATTTAGCTCATCTCTTACGAAAAGGCACTGGAATGGAATTAAACATCTATTTCGTTATCTTCGAGGTACAATTGATTTGGGATTATTTTACGCTAAAAATACAAAACAAGCTTTGGTTGGTTATGCAGATGCAGGTTACTTATCAGATTCGCATAAAGCCAGATCCCAAACTGGTTATGTATTTACGTATGGAGCCACTGCAATTTCTTGGCGTTCACATAAACAAACACTTGTTGCTACTTCTTCAAATAATGTTGAAATCATTGCACTTCATGAAGCAAGCCGAGAAAATGTATGGTTAAGGTCAATAACGCACCACATTTTAACAACTTGTGGCTTATCGACCAACAAAGAACCAACAATCATATATGAAGACAATGCAGCATGTATCGCTAAAATAAAGGAGAGTTATATCAAAAGTGATAGAACCAAACATATCCCTCTGAAATTTTTTAATTCACCCAAGATCTCGAAAAGAGCAAAGAAATCAACATCCAGTATATTCAATCAAGTGAAAATACTGCGAATCTTTTCACAAAGGCACTTCCTACTACACCTTTCAGGAAGCATGTCCACGAGATTGGAATGCGACATCTAAGAAATTTATGAGGAAGAGCTCATTGTGTTAAATGAGGGGGAACTTACACAGTTACACTCTTTTTTCCTTATCATGGTTTTTATCCTACTAGGTTTTTCCTAATAAGGTTTTTAACGAGGCAACACCAAATGCGTATCAAAGCCAGAGAAGAAATAATTATATGAAACACCAAGGGGGAGTGTTATAAAAGATAGAAATAATATGGTGTGTCACACCACTTAATTGTTAATGCACCAAATGCACCACTTAATTGTTAGTGCACCAAATGCACCACTTACTACAAGGAAAATGTTTAATAGCAATGAAAATTACCGACGATCTGAATACCGTAGGAAACACCAACCGAAATAGTGTTGCCGTCGCAGAAAGTGGTTGTCCATTAAATTATTTGCGACCGAAAGAAAGTTGGTCGGTGAATTTGGTTAAAATTCATACCGACGCCCATTTCGGTCGATGATGGCGTCGGTGAGAACGTCCAATACGCACCCTCCAGTGAAAGAAAACGACGGCGTCGTTTTGTCAATATTTAAACGCTTAGCAGCCCTCTTCTTCCTCCTCGCGCGACCTAACTCCATTCTCTTCCTCGTACGCCGCTGGTTCTTTGTCGTTCGTCTTCCTCGAAGGACGCCGCCGGTCGCTGCTCACCGCTCGGTGGTCGCCGCTCGCAGACGTCGCTCCTCGTCCTCATCTCCGACAGGTTTATTAGTTCTCCTCCCTCCCATCTTTGTTTTCGTAGATCGCGTTTCGTGTGGCTTTGTTGTGGTTTTATACCCATTGAAAGTGAACGAAGCCTCCTGCTGTAGATGGAACTCCAGTCATTCCATTAGGAGTAAATTTTCCGTCGACTAATATTTGACTGGTAGTAGTTGGTAGAGTGTACGGTAGTCACTAATTTCAGAAAATTGCTAATGATAATTTACATTGGAAATTATGGATTATCTTGAATTGTGAATTATTGTAGATATTGTTGTGACATATATCTGAATGTTTTCATTATATTAGGACCATAATTATAATGTTGGTTGATTTTAGAAAATTTTAGTAACTATTAAAGAGTTAGTTTAGTAATATATAAATTTTAGTTGTAATTAAAATGCTTGGGGAGGAATTAATGTGTGAACACATAATTGCTATCGCGATGATTTTCATTATTTTGTTACTACTCATTCTTGTATGCACAAATACATAGTTAATATATTTATAAGCAACCTAACATCAATTATATTTTAAAGTTCGACATCGATTAGATAAGTTAATTCATCTTACATGGTATCTAAAGAAGTGAAAGCATATGGAAATTTTTTGTAAAATTAATACTAAAAATGAAATATATTATAAATTTGATTAATTCCCATGTTTGTTAACTTTGAAATAAATTTAATGAATTTAATCATAATAATAATTTAATTTGAGGTAGTAATTAGAAACGAATGCAAGAAGATATTAATTTGAAGTAGTTGTCATTTTTAAAGTTGAGTTCAATTTTAAAGGCAACTGAGACACTTTTGGAATGCAGGTATTAGTCTCTTGCACAAAGTATCATTTTGGTTTCAACTTTCAACTTTTTAACTTAATTGTAAAGGAAAATGTGGAGGACTAAGGTGTAAAGTTGTAGAAAACTTATTTTAATACATTTTAAGATGAAAAACTTTTATTTATGATAATGAAATAATATTCCTTAATATTTTTATAGTTAATTTCCTATGATCTTACTTTAATTACTTGGTTAAAACACAATATGAAATGATTAAACATTTTGTTTCAATAATATCCATTGATAATTCTATGGAAACCATATACACGCACACTATATATTTTATACGTCGTATTGGCTAGGATGAAGGGTTAAATGAGGCCCAATGTAGTTGTTTTTGTTTAAATCCAAGTCTCACATATTCATCAATAAATATAACTCCTAAAACACACCTAAACTATTTAAAATTTTTAGTATGATGATTTAATTCAAACTAAATCATAAAGTATTAATCATTTCTATTAATTAAGATCTAATAAAACTTATTTAATGAAAGTAATTGTTTAGTGAACCTTGAATTGGCATAATATTGTATCTTTTCCCAAGTTGCTTCGATGTAGGATAACATTCAATGGAATCGATAACTCTAATTATCTTAATGAATACGTATGTATAAACTAAAATGAATAGTGTTAATTAAAATTAAGCAATATGGATTTAAGATAATTTTTATTTCGAATAGTTAAAATTGGAAAATATATAGTATAATTAATCTTAATATAATTTTAATTTCAAATAGTAAATATTTGAAATTAAATGGTATAATTAATCAAAACATAAACAAAAATAATATCATAAAATCTTGTAAACATAAAAAATGAAATAAAAGTAGACTATAAATTACAAACATGTCTTTCAAATTTGGCATTTCCAAAGAAATATAGAAATAATTAGTACTCAAATTTAAGTGTTCACAATTATTGGCGAAAGACTTATAAAATTATCCCTATGTTAGTTACTTTTAACTTAAGGGTGTTTGTCAATTTCTAAATTTTACTACAATCCTAACATAGAAGAAAATGATCACAAAAGATATCAAACTTAGGCAGTACTTTTTATTCATTACTATTTTTATGTCTGTTAACATAATTTCAATTAATCATAAGCAAAATTTTATTTCCTTTGTCAAATAATAATATAGCTTACGTTACAGTGATAATTTATTGGCTATAGTTGGACAGTCATCTCTTTGAAGGTGTTATAAGACTAGTAAGGACATTAAATTTGCACTAAAATGCATCAAAGTCTTTACATAATAATTGAATTAGCACAATTTTAGCTCACCCATATTGAATCTCTTATGTTTAGGTTTTTTTAGATTAAAGTTTTAGTAAACATATGTGTTTGGCCTAAATTTAAAAATGAACAGTGTTACAAAAGTAATAATGCCCTAAGAAACAATTCAATTGCTAACTTTTATTAGCGCCACAATAATGAAAAGGAATAATGATCCAACTCTCTTTATATTGAAAAGCTTTTATCCCCAAATGACTCATTTAAAGGCATTTCGAAACTTGACGGCGAAGAATATAATACTAATGGAAACTAAGACTATTAACTTGGTGCTAGACATCTCCAATCACTTGAAGCAGAACTTTAGTAGGTAGTTAACATCATAAATCACTAAGTTCACTAGTAAATAAAAGAGAACATGTTAAAAGTGAAGCTAAGACACCTCACCCACTTTTTCATTCTTACTCATGTCCTCGTACTTCTTTTATGCTGCAACTCAATAACTTTTTCACATCAACCATGATCTCTATAAAAGATGATAGTCAAGTTTGAAGTTTATATAAACATGGTCCAACGAATGGATTCCCATGACATAGTATATTTCCTACCACTATATTATCATAATTTATGCCTTTGTC
This sequence comes from Erythroxylum novogranatense, assembly GCA_029891385.1. Classification (NCBI taxonomy): domain Eukaryota; kingdom Viridiplantae; phylum Streptophyta; class Magnoliopsida; order Malpighiales; family Erythroxylaceae; genus Erythroxylum; species Erythroxylum novogranatense. Next base: position 6,616,245 of record CM057225.1, on the reverse strand, counting down.
CATCCAAGAATGGCTATGATTAGTTTGAGTCACCATAGTTAAGCTGAACATTTCATTAAAAGATATCAATCATAGCTAAATGAACGTTAAACCTTGCTTAATCTTATCTTAAGCAATATTCATTTTGCTTTCCAATTGAGCTATGAATGACACTATTGTTGGTTTTCATTGCAGCTTGAACATCTTCATCTGCAGTTACGTACTTAAGCAGCACTTCTCTGCATTTCGATTGAGGTCATTGCTTAACCGCATAACCGCTTTTCTTTTGTTGTTATCTGCTCTTGATTCATATGGGTGTACATGAACTTCCCATAGCATGTCCCTTAATCGTGTATTGATGAGTTGCATGATGTGAAAGTTGACAACATACATGCAGTATGGAGAGGTTATTTGAGTTGTGATTACTGGAAGAGATAGAATAGTGTGTTAATTGCAGGGGGACCCTTATATCATAAGGAGGATGTCTAAATTATAGGGAAAATGCTGCCGAAATTTTAATAGGATCGTCGTAGTACATGATGGTTAAATGAGAACATGAGCTCATTAGTTTTAACTTCTGATCTTATTTTGGAAGTGACTTACAATTATGAAAATGATTTAGGATATTAGTTAATGGTTTAAGTTTGTGAGGATGATAAATGTCATGCATTGAGTATGACATGTTCCTGTAATTTTAGTTGATGTCTTACACGATGTGATCTGACGATTGCAGTGTGATATTTTTCCTATAATATGCCATGATTAATGTTCCATAATGTTGTAAGTATTCTTCTATGATTAATGTTCCTCTAATAATGTTGTAAGTATTCCTGCAAGAGTAACTAACATTTACAACTTGAGTCAGACATTTAATTAATAGTGAATACATATATGTAATTATTCCTAAAACTTAAATTAAAATATTAAAACTATTAAGAGAATTAAAAATTTAAAATTTCTACTGTTTCAAGTAAGAAACAACTCAATGGTGGTGACAAATTAGTTATTGATGATTATCTTTTGTTAATCACTTAAATATTAAAAACATGTTGTACGGAGATCTGTATTTGCGAGGTGATTACTGGTTGAGATATATGTGTGTTTCTGTTGCAGGGGGACCCTTATTTTTTAAGGGGGTGTCCGAATTATAGGGGAAATGCTGCCGAAATTTTTTTAGGATCCTCGTCGTAGCTCGTGTTTAAATTAGAACATGAGCGCGTTAGTTTAATTATGTGAGGATGATAAATATTTAGGATTTAGAATACTATGTCATGCCTTGCGTAAAATATTTCCAATATAGGTTTGACTGATTTTATTGTTGGGTTTTAGTGCAGCTCTATCATCTTCATCGTCGTGACGTTCGACATTGCTCGTGAGAACGTGATTCGGCAACATTTCTTTGCATTTCAATTTAGGTCAGTGGTTATGCTTTCATTAGCAATTGTATTGCCTTATTCAATTGCTTGTTGCACTGACTAGAATCAATTACAACCATAATTGGATGGATGTTGTGTACAATGAATATCTCTTAACCTTGTAATAATCTAATTTGATATGCTTATGTTAAATTGTATAGGAAGGATTAATTTATTAGAATAGGTTCTTACAATAACATTTAATCTTGTATGAATAGTTCTTTGGCAATAGTATGATATGTAATATCTATTGAATATCACATTGTGGTCAACCACAATGTGATTACATATTTGTCTACTATCATATATGTTGTGTTCACAGTATAAATATTCCTGTAGCTTAGCTACGACATGAAACGTTAAAGGCTTATGTTATAACACATGTCTGTAATGATTTGGTTTGTACAGAGGTGGCTAACTTAGATGCCTAACTTTGCATCCGATGTTGTAGAATAACAGTTCCCCAGTTATGAGTTTCAACGATCGATCTTGGATGTATAGACGTTTAATCGCCGATGGTTTCATTAATCCTGAATTTGTTGAGGGAGTTGATGCGTTCATGCATTATGCATGTTCGCAACCTGCATATATGGATGGGCCAAAGATCATATGTCCATGTACAAAGTGCAAGCACAAATGTTTCCTGTTTATTGATGAAGTTCAGTTGCATTTGTTGAGAAAAGGGTTTGTTCCGAACTACTTTCAGTGGAGCCGACATGGGGAACCGTTGGTTGCTAGCACCTCAAGGAGAATTGAAGAGCCTACGTGTATGAACTTAAATGAGAATGACGTTGAGGATGGATATGGAAGACATTTTGGTGATGGGCCGGAAAACTCTTACAGGCAAATGGTGCACGATGGACTCGGTCATACATTTGAGCCAAATGTGGAACATGTTGACGAAGAACCTAACCAACAGGCAAAACAATTCTTTGACTTACTACGATCGGTGATCGAGAATTGTGGCCAAATTGTGAGACAATGACTCGATTGTCATCAATTGCTCGCATATTGAACATAAAGAGTGAAGGTCATATTTCGGATCGCGGTTTTGACAAAATTCTTGATGGTACAACGAATCATTGACAATGAGCATACAATAGTTGATAGTTTTACAATATGAAGAAACTTATTCGTGGTCTTGGTTTACTGTGGAAAAATTAACTGTTATCGACTCGGATGTATCTTTGTATTGGGAGACGATATGAACTTAGAATAAAGGCAAATTTTGTGGTCAACCTAGGTTTAAGCCCAAAAAATGTTATACGAAACAAAAATTAGTTCCATGGAAGCGGATGTATTATTTCCCTCTCACTACTAGGTTGCAAAGGCTTTATGCTTCTGATGTGACCGCGTCTCACATGAGATGGCATGTTGAACACGAACAGGAAGATGGAGTAATGACTCATCCATCAGATGCATTGGCATAGAAACATTTTAATGACACGCATGTTGAATTTGCGGTTGATAGTCGAAATGTTCGATTAGGTTTGTCAACGGATGGATTTCAACCATTTGGTCAATCTGGGCAGCAATATTCTTCGTGGCCAATTATCATAACTCCTTATAATTTGCCTTGGATGTGTATGAAAGAGGCATATATGTTCTTGACGGTGATTGTCCTGGGCCAACAAATCAAAGCAAAAATTGATGTGTTCTTACAACCATTGATATCTGAATTGCAACAGCTTTGGGACTATGGTGTCCAAACTTATGATGTATCTAAGAAACAGAATTTTGTGATGCAAGCAGCTTTGATGTGGACTATTAGTGACTTCCCAGCCTTTGCCATGTTATCTGGATGGTCAACCGCTGGGACGTTGGCTTGTCCTTATTGTCGCAATGATTACGATCGTTTTATCCGCTAACGGAGGAAAATATGTTGGTTTAACAATCACGGAAATTTCTACCTGCAGATCATCCGTTTAGGCGCAATAAATATAAGTTTAGAAAAAATCAGACGGTTCACACCCATCCTCCTCCGATAGTATCCGTTGAAGAGGTCTTGCAAGAAATAGAAGAATTAGGGTTGTTGAAAGTGATGAAATTAAAGGTCGATGATGTTAATTCAACCATTAGTCGAAACTTTGGTTGGCGAAGCGAAGCATTTTTGGGATTTGCCATATTGGAAAGCGAACTTGATTTGTCATAATCTAGATGTGATGCACATTGAGAAAATATCTTTGACAACTTGTTCAATACCATAATGAACATTGAAGGAGGACAAAAGACAATGCAAAATCACGAATGATTTGCAGCTTTTTGCAAAAGAAATGAGTTACATAAAGATCTTCGTGCAGGTAAATACCCAAAGCATGTTACACTATGGACGAGAGACAAAAGGAGCTTATATGTGAATGGTTGAAAACTGTTAAGTTTCTGATGGATATGTTTCAAACTTGGCGAGGTGTGTGGATCTACGAAAGTACAAATTATTTGGGATGCAAAGTCATGATTCTCATGTATTTATGCAAAGGCTTATCCCAATTGCATTCCGAGAGTTGTTACCTTCTAAGGTATGGGAAGCTATATCAGAGTTAAGTTTGTTTTTTAAAAGCTTAACCTCAGTTGAAATCAACATTGGTGAGATGGAAAAACTAGAACATGAAATTCCCGTAATTTTGTGTAAATTAGAATGCATTTTTCCTCCAAGTTTCTTTGACTGTATGGAGCATCTACCTGTGCATTTAGCACACGAGGCAAAACTAGTCGGTCCAGTTCAATATCGATGGATGTATCCATTTGAGAGGTAAGTAGACAAATATCACTGCAATAACCATTGACAAGCTTTGTCAAATGTGTTCTACTAACAATTTTGGTTCCTGTAGGTATTTGCATCACTTGAAAAAAAATGTTAAAAACAAAGCTAGAGTTGAAGGTTCCATATGTAATGCTTATTTAGTGGAGGAAGCGAGTGCGTTTTGTGGGTATTATTTTGAGCGCATGTTAACACAAGAGCGAAAAGTTCCTCGTAATGACGATGGGGACGAACGACTCATCTTGATGGAAACTTGTCCATATTTTCATCGTGTGGACGAACATCTGGCGTCGACAAGAAGAATATTAAGCGAGGAAGAGATCGAGGCGCACATGGTTATATTGTTTTAAATTGTGAAGAGTTTGCCTTTCGTGCGATGAAGTCGCATATGAATGTTTCAGACTTACCTTTGTGTCATCTTCATGCCCTAAAATAATAGTCATTCGTATTTAGATTATACGAGACATTGTTACGGGAGATAATGCCGGGTATGACGGAAGATGATTTAAATAAAGAAGTTGGGAAACACTTCCCTCGGTGGTTTGAGAGATATGTAAGTTTGTACTTACAATTCATCTTAATTATATTTTGAAGTTGTATTTTACGTTTTTCATGAAACTAAATTATTTGCGATGCTAAATTTATTTTTTTAGGCATTGGACAATCCAATCGAGAACAAGATGATTTGTGATTTTGCAAAGGGACCTCTACGAAATGTTAAATCGTATCCGGTGTATTTCATTAATGGATACAAATATCATACAGAAAGTTATGGACATAACATGTCAACAATAAACAGTGGGGTTTCAATACAGGGAGAAATGATAGATTACTATGGTAAAATTATTGAAATACTGGAATTTGAATACCCTGCTTTGCCAGTCAAGCGATGTGTGATATTTAAATGTGAATGGTATGACCCGACACTAAATGTTGGAGTAAAGGTGCATAGACAATACAATTTAATTGAAATCAATCACCGAAGAAGATTACGTCAGTTTGAACCTTTCGTCTTAGTTGTGCAAGCTAAGCAGTTTGTTACATCCCTTTTCGAGCTTCTGACGAGATAAGGCGATTGGTTAGCGGTTTGCAAAGTTAAACCTAGAGGTATTCTGAATCACCTAGAAGAGGAGAGCATAGTGTTGAAAGTGAGGAGTTTCAAGAAGATCGGACATTTATCAATGCATCATTACGCCGACGATCTTGAACCTTTGAACGATCCATCAAACAAATTTGCCGATATTTCATATGGAGAGGATGACGAGGTCCGAGATCTGACGAGGAGCTAGAATTTGATTCTTATTCATCTGAAGAAGAAGATGATTGTAATCTTCCATTAAGTTATGATAGCGAATGACTTGTGTTTGTAATTGCATATTTTAAGTTAAATAGTCACGTTATTTTTATTTAATTATATTATGTTTGGTTTTTCATTGCATTTCTTTAGAAACATATGTCGACATGGCGATTGGTTCCGGAAGACAACAATTCTTTCTGTTGGGAGGAATGTGGGAAAATTGTCGATTCCATGGAAGCGAACTACTTCAAGTCTCGCTCCATCATATAGTATCAAACGTTTGCCTTCGATGACCGATCTGTTACTCGAAGGTGTTTAGTATGATCTGCACGTCGACCATTTCCGTGGTTTCAACCTTTAATAACATTTATTAAAGTTATCAAACATATTCTCATTTCATTGTCAATCTTACATGTTTAAGCTTCCTTTAAACTCGAAGAGGACATGTATGCCGATAAAGGTGACTGCAATGTCACGTCAGCTTATAACAGAATAGGAAGATCGGGTATTGTAAACTCCTCTACTATTCCCCAAACCTCGTCTGCACAATCACGTATTCAATAATATACCGTTTTCGTTACTTATAAGGTTGGTTAATATCACGGTTTCAACATTTCTTCATTGATTACGTTTTAGGTACATTTGTTCCTGTTAGTAGTTCATCCACCGAAGAAGTCTACCATTCTAAGACTGGGCACTCATTCATTGTTTTCTCAACAAGTATAGATATAGTTGCAATGTTATTGCAAGAATGTGATCAACAACGCAATGTCTTTTTGGACGGAGTTTCACTATTTCAATTGTGCGTTTGAGCGTCGCGAACCCTTCTCGGGAACCCAGACATTGGGGACTCTTTCACGTTTACCAACTCCCATGTTATATGGAATCCTAAAAAATGAATAGATCGATGTGCTTATGTACTACCAGACATGTTTACCCTTTGCCTTCACGTTCAATTATTGTTGTATCCGTAACACATTAAAAGTGAACATTGCATATTTATATAATTGTTAAGGTTCATTTATGGTTAATCATTTATTTGTTAACCTTCATATATTGCCATAGTTTCTCCTCTATGTGTTGTGTAGAATATTGCATTCAAATTATCAATTGTACATGTAGAGAATTGTGGGAAATTGAATTTCAGGAAAAGAATGGGACCGAAGAGACAACGTGACTTCATGCCACCGAGGTTTCGAACCATGTTCGGGGGAAATTACAGTGAAGGTGGTTCGTCACAATCAGCCGCACCTACTGACTCACCTTCTCCACCTCTAGTGCCGGGAGTTGCAGTTGAGGCATCACCGACTGCTTCTCAGCCTACACCATCCCCTTCCCCAAAGCATATATCGTCCAACACTAGCGTACCGGATGCAGGAGACATCCGTCAGCCTGGCGCTGAGGGACCTGATGGAAGAAAGTTTGTTTCTATTGTCAATGGCCAGTAAGTGATATCAAAGCACTTCACAATTTGCTTATTATCAATTGTTACTTTTACCAATATGTACATAGGGTAACATCACTTGATATGTTAGGTTGGTTAAAATCTCGACCAATTTCAAGAAATATGACTTCCTCGTTCAAGCAAATAATTGAACTAGAGGGTTATGTGTGGAAAAATTTAGCTGACACCACAAAGCAATTATACTTTCAAGAGTTTGAGGTACACATCATAGTTATTTTCTTGTTACGTTGCTTTATATTCATAATGTTCATACAACATTTTAACATTTTGTTATTCTTACTCATCTTATTTCAAAAAGAATTTCTTGGGATTCTTGTGTCGGCCTTGACATGTATAAACAATGGGAAAAGAAATCACGATACGTTATCGCGACTTAATTAATCAAATACGCAAGGTTGGTGCACGACCGCGTTATATTTCGGAGGAAATTTGGAGTCATTGGAACAAATATTGGACATCACCTACGGCAATGTCCATATCTGAGCGTAATTCGACTAACAGACGTGGAGGACCGGGGGGCCAAGTCTTGCAGTGCATACGGGAGGATTAATTACCCACAACGAGCATGCACATAGACTAGTAAGTATCTAATTTCTCATGACAATTTTACATATATCTTACTTTGCTTTATTGAACAATGTGATTATGATATAAATGTCGGTGCCATATGGCTATGTGAAGTTATTTTATTGTTGAACAGGGGCAAATATCATATATCTGAGGAAACTCGCGAAATTTTTAAATACTAGTTAACATCGACAATTTAAGTTATACGTGTGGAAAAGGCATTGGACACGAAGCCTACACCTATGCAGGTATTTGTGCACACCCACACAAAAAAACATGATGGTGTCACCTTCATCAACAGTCGATGTAGAGAAGTCAATATCAGTTAAATTAACATATTTTAATAATTTCTTAACAATTATAGCTTATTTACTAATGTAAAGATTGTTTCCTAATAGGATCAAATACAAGAAAATATCCAGCGACAATCTCAGGAGGAACAACCTATGGACGAGACTCAGACATATCTTGATGTCGTGGGTGGTTGGGACCGTCGTGGAAGAATATTCACCTGGCTCATATGCAAACACTGTTATTCGCGCTTTCCTTTCTAAGACAATGAAGATCTCGCTTCGCCATCTCAATCTCATGATGTATCGGAGCTCCGGGCCACAGTGGACTCATTAAGGGAACAGATAGCTAATCAAAACAAGCAACTGGTTACTCAACATCACCGGCATATGGAGGACATAGCTAAGGTGAGGGAGGAGATTAGTCTGCAGATGATGAACAACCGAGAGCGGAGCTGCAACAAGTTTCAAAGATCAAAGAGTCATTGGGCGTATGGAGCAAGCAACCTAAGATGAGAGAGGAGATAGCGGTGACTAAGATGAGGCGGAGATGGAGCAGATGGCCAGGACAAACAAAGATGCGGAGGAGATGACTAAGCTTAGGCGGAGATGGAAATGTTAAAGGGGGGGAAAAAGCAGTTGAGCATCCATGATCATTCGACAATAATTACTGTAACATTGTCATGTGTTTTAATTAAAAACATAAGAGATTTGTTATTTCTTATTTTTAATAATTAAATTAATTTTTTATATTTTATTAATTATTAATTTTCTCATTATTCATTATTCTAACGCAACACAAATTAATAAAGTGAATATATAATATAATCATTATTATAATAACAAAAGAAAAAAAAAATAATCGGTTATTACCGACGGTCAATTGTCCGTCGAAAAGTTCTATTTACCGACGGATAATATATGGAAAATGTCGTCAATATTTCTCACCGACGAATCAATGACCGTAGTAATCGTACTTCTCATTCGTCGTTAAATAAATATCGACAATAATATTTCGGTTGGTAATTCCATCGTAACATTGCTACGGAAAATGTCGGTTGGTATTTTTAGTTTCGGGCAGTTCACCGATCGAATTGTTCTCCACCAAATTCCGTCGGTGATTAATTCCTCCGACGAAATCTGGTGTTTACCGACGTAATTTCCGTCGGTAAAACACTGATTTCTTGTAATGACTTAATAGTTAGTGAACCACTTCTATTATCATGATAGTATTTTATTAGAGATTTTGTATTATAAATAGAAGGATTCACTTGATGTAAGATACACCATTTTTATAAGAAGAATTCTCTTCTCCAAATATTCTTAAATTTTAGTTTCGGTTTTATAACAATAACCTTAATTATAAGCACAAAGTTGAGTCTCTAATGTTACGTTGGAATATTAAGTCACGCAATATTGATCAATTAGGCTGTCCCATAAAATTAAAAACTTCTTTCCTAACGATTATAAGTGATTCAAATTCATTTTTCACTAAAATAAATATATATTTGCTTTACATGATTGAACCTTTATGTGGATGAATTTTTAATGAACTTAGATAGTCTCATTCTCATCACATTATGAAATAAATATAATTAAATTGAAGTCTCACATTTAAGCTTTAATGGCCATACAGGTCCTGCCCACTCACTACTCATACACGGAGCTAGGAAGACAAGTATATATATATATAAAAGGGCATGAAAAGATAAGTTACACAACGTATGTGGGTGACTTACCCTAATTCATCCTCTATAAAAGAAGGATACAATCTTTAAGTGGGTGTTCAAAAATAGTGATACTTAAAAAGAGTTGGCCTGCAAAACTTACAAGCCAGTGGGCACTATGATTATCTTCATGGTAAATATGCCGGATGTTTTTGATATCGCATCAAAAGATTCCTTGAAATGGATTCCTTGACTACTTTGACAAAACACTGCTGTCGTGACATTTTATCTCTTCCCGACACAAGTTTGATGGTTGCTGGTTCCCATCATAACAGTGGCTGCTCCATTTTCTGAGGTCCATAACATGAGCTGAGTGGCCGTAAATGTAATGAACTTTTCCCCAACTCGAGGAGCCAACCACGCAACTAGGTAAGCCAGCCACCATCTTTAGTTTGGTTTCTCCATCAAATTCAACTCTCTGATGTTGATTGTGGACGGAAGAGACAGACAGAAAAAGGGAAGCAAGCCAAGACACGGAACGTTTGAGGGACGACGAAGAAGTAAAACCATTCTGATGGAACTACGCATTTTCGGGCCAAATGGAGGAGTTGTAGAGACAGGGCATACCCGAAACAGAAAATCATGGGACCCTAGTGGATTTGTGCGGGTCTCAAAGGTTGTCCATCTTTCTTTCAGTGGTAAAGCTTTTAGATGCTAGTGCGGCACCTTGTCAGGATCACTAGCACTTTTAGTAATGCACCAGGATCTGCAATTATTGCAAGTGCCAAATCTTCATTGAATACTCTAATCAAAGTTATTAATTTCCTATGTTTTGCTTAAAAATAGAATGCGTTAGTCCTGTGTTCTAAGCTTGGTCCGTGCTTATCTTCACATATTAATTTAATCTACTAAGACCATCGATTAATGTGGTCAAGACATAGATATGAATCTTCACTTTTTTCTTTCAACGAGACTTGATAAGACCTCGCTGATTTCCCCTCTTCTTCTTCTGAATATCAAGGCATTGAAAAAGATGATTTATTGATGATTTTATTTTGATCTTTTGCTGCAGTAAGTTTCCAGCAGATGCCAGCTTGATTTTTCTATGCAGTAAGACTTCTGTACAGGACATGTGCATGTTGTCCTAACTTTTTTTAGATTACAAAGGAAGGAAGAAAAAGATATTATCGCAATGTTCTGTAATATAACACGTCTTGTGCATTTCGGTGGATTAGCTCAATAATGATCATCGGAGACTCCTGTAGAATATGTATAGTTATTGTTCAAATCCTAATAATCTGTATTATTAGTTTCTTTCTAAAAAACATACAACGAAAATTTTGTGATGATGGGTTCTTATTAAATATGTTAAATTGTAACAATAATTAAGAATAATTATAATTCAATTGAAGGTGAATCCTTTTTCTTACATATGAGTCGTTCAATTCTAAATATAAAAAGTAATAAAATTTAATATTGTGAGACTATTAGACAATAAATTACACAGTCATAAATATTTTCATATTTTCATTTAATTGTCTATTTTTAAAATCATTAAATATTCAAAATTTAGATAATCCAATTTAAAATATTATTTTTATTTATATTTTGTGGATATAGTTGACAAATTAACATAAAGATTGATAATTTAAAAGATTATGACTTTTTCCATGCACATAATTATTTAATAATTTTGAATGGATAATTATCAACGTGCTTGTCATAATAACTTCAAGCTAGAACTATGTTGATGAAGACAAAAACTAGTAATATGTCTAAATATCAATCTTTACGTTGCTCTATGAATTTAGACACTTAATTAAAAATTAAATTTTTTTAATTTATCCTTTTTTTTTGTGGGTTATCCCTATAGATATTATTTTGTTGTGGGCAAAGGAATAATGATTCTATGAACAGTTCAAACTGTTACTTGCATGGAAGAAGATATTTTTGAAACTGCATGACCCACAGAATTGTGCGCGGATTTTTATCATCATGCATGGAATCAATTGCTGAAGAAAGGGAATGTTAAACATTTCATTACTATATACCTTGTACCGCAGCCAAGGAATGTGAGTGAGTTAAGTTAAAAGTCAAGGTGGGTAATGTATGATTTCGTTGAAAGTATGTAAGAATACTAAGTGGACTTTCCAGATTCTACGCAATTCTTTCTGCAGAACTGATGTTTCATAACCTGATTGCCAAGTTAAATGCGAATTGTATTCTCTTTCGAATGATATGCTTTGCTGAAACAAAATGTAAACCAGAGTCTGCAACTTGCCAAACTATGTTCTGAAGCGCGAAAATGGCGCAGTTTATCTCCATCACTCTCAGCTTTTAGATGATGTTAAATTCATGAACCAGAATTACTAGCACGTGATGTATGATGCTGGTATAGTAAGAACATAGACTTTTCACAGGGCACCAGTCACCAAGTCAAATTTAGTATATTGGATTCATGCCAGAATAAGTCTCATTCATCAAATGGCGACGCCAAGTTCTCTTCGCTCTCAAGAGAGCTATTTGAAGTACGACTTTAATTTAGTGAATGCAATGAGTTGGCTAAGGCCGGCCTCTGCCATCGTAGCCCATAGGTTAATTCTATTAGGAGTCCAGATCTCCTTACTAATAATATTATGGTATTTTATTGTGTCAATGAATTTCAATCATTTATTTATGTAGATTAAAATTTAAATTCTCGCGTGGATCCATGAAATAAATAATTGAAATTTTATGAAGACATGAATAAGGCAGGTAATATTAAATGAAGATCATCTTATCCTTTCTATTAGATGTTTCAATTGTTAAATTAATAAAATGATATTATTTTAATTTAAAATTAATTAAATTATTTATAAAATTTAAATTTACAACCTAAAAATTTATATTTTAAATTTTAGGCCCTTAGTATAACATTTGAATTTATAATCAGAGCACTAGAGGAAATAAATAAACTATTTACATTATATTGTTGCATGGGGCATGCAAGGAACCAAAAGAATATATTCCAACTGTTATTGAAAGAGAATCTTGTAGGCATAATCATGACAAACTTTGAAATCGGCGTCCCACGCGTTTAACCTTGGAGAAGTCTTTCCCATATGTTGCAAACTGATTAGAGTCTATAAATAGCAAACAACGAAGTGGCATACATGCACCACCAAGCCTTCACTGAACTTGTTTCTCATTTCTTGTTCATCTCTTCCAGTTTTCTAAAATACATATCATGGCCGAAGTTTACAAGCTCAGTTTGAACCTTGCTTTGCTTATTGCATTGGTACTTACCTACGGAATCAGCTCCACGGAGGAAAGGCCATTGAACGCAGCATTGACACACGAAAACGAAAACCACGTCATGACCACCGAAATGAACACACCAGAGGCCACCAGTAACTTGAACGTGAACCACAGTCGTTCGACGTTGGAGACAGACTCTGTGCACTCCAAACGGAATCATGCTGATTCTGAGAGCGATGATTTTCGTCCCACCACCCCAAGTCACAGTCCTGGAGCTGGTCACTCCACTGGCCCTGGAAGCATCCCTCCATACTAAGAACACCTTCTTTCTAGCCAACTAGCTATGTGCTTCCAAAATCCATCCATGGTCTTCCTGTGATATATAACTATAAATAATTGAAAGTGTAGTCATAGCTTACTCCGAATTCGTGGGAGATAAGCATTCCAATTAGTATTTGCTATTTCCGGTTTATTGTACGTAGCGTCTAGGTCATGATGTATATGCATGTATCACCATGTCAGTTGCATCAATCGTGTTGGATATCCCAGCATGCTAATTATCAATGGAGCATTGCTTGCATTCAGTTGTCTGAATTTTTATTGAACTTTAGACTCTATATATGGGGGTTGAGACTAAAGTCCTTTTGATCATTTCACCATGATATTCTCGCCATCTTACAGGTTGTATCAATCAGTTACTTGCTAAGTTGGTAAGTGAAGAACCTAAAGACACAAAAAACTTGATAATGCAAGTAACTGAATGAGGCAAAGGGCAAATTAAGACACGAACAATATCCAAATAAAAAAATTTTGGTCAGTGGTGATCAATAAGAACTTGGACGGACATGCCTGCGAGCTCGTGGTTGGAAATATTATGAGCTTATTGAATCAGTCGTATAAACTATAAAGAATCTGAAGCCATTGAATAACCCACTATAGTTTGCCCCCCACCTCGTTATATAACACGAATGCTTAAATCTAGTAAATGAAATCGCAACCTTAAACAAATGATAGACGATGGCTTCCCAGCATTAACTTGAGCATGCCCAAGAAAATAAAGGAGCAAAGAGTTCCTTTGCAGTATATTCCTCTACATTACATATTATCTTACGATATGTTTCAGGACAAAGCAAAAGAAGCACTGACGCTACCTGAATTGACTAGTCAAATCACTCCGGAAAGCAAAGTTTCTGCTCTGCATTTTATAATAACAGTTTGCGGCTATGAACTTGGTCAGCTCGGTCCCATATAATGGGGATGAGAGGTCATTATGCATTGACTTGATAAATAAAAGCGGTTGAAGATAATAAAAAAATAAATCTTAATATTTCCAAGAGGACAGTTAGAATCCCAAAAGACTCGGTAGAAGTGTTCTCTGTGCATTTAGAAGGTGGAATCGCCCACCTTAGGCGCTCTCACACTTCTTCGACCCAACAGAATTGTGAGGGGAGTAAATTACTGTCTAATCTCACTTAAGTTATTAGCAAGGCGGTTATTCTTTCTCGATGCGTATAAAGAGCCACCACATTGGATGAATTTTCACACTGCCGCTACCGAGACTCAAACATGATCTTTGCACTCAACTTCCTTACTAATAACCAATTGAGCTACCCATGCGAGCACTTGATAGAAGTGTTCTCACGTGCGTTGTGTGTTGCATTCAATGGCTGTAAATCAGAAAAGAATGTATCTGATAATTAAAAAGGGCCTAATCAAGTTATACCTTAACTTTATAATTAGAATATGATTGAATTGTACTATTTACTTTATTATAATACGAAATTTTGATATTTTATAATAGAGAATTGAACTTAATTATATTAAATTGTTTAAAATTAAATTAGATAAAAATTATAAATTTAACTTTATTAATTTTGAATATTCAAAATATAAATTTATTTACTTGAATTTAAGGACATCAATTTCTATTTTTGAATTAAAGATATGGATAATCTACATTACCTTTTAAAGAAAAGATTGATACAAATTTTTAAAAGTTAATTTTAAGATACAATATTAAAAAGTAGAAACCTTAAAATTCTTTTCCATCCCCCTACTCTTTGTTCTTGAAGTACTATTAGATGTGATCCCGTACTCTTGAATGAAGAATTATAGATATAAATACCATCTTACACTACATGATTATATTGGGCTTATTGGTGTCTAGATAATTTTTTTTACCTCAGTGAGGTTCTCTAGTGATTTCAAGTATTTTATAGTTATGTATTAATAACGACACTACAAGAAAATTAGTTATTAGTGATTAAAAAATTACCGACGGAAATGTAACCGTTGGAAATTACCAACGGAAAATCATGTTTCATCGGTACAATTGCAACAGAAAAATTCCGTTGGTAAAAATAAAGGAAATAAACCTGACAAATTTTTCGACGGAATGTAGCGACGATAAGAAATGTCCATCGGTAAAGAAAGCAGAAATACATCGTGGAGAAAATGAGTTTTGGGTTTACCGATGGTAGCCTGTTGGTAAATTTTAGTCGTAAACTTCGTCATTTGCTTTTGGTTTAGTGTTTTAAAAAAACGAAAACGACGCAGTTTGATTTAACACCAAAAAATTTCATTTTCGTATAACCTAAATCGACGACAGCTTCCTTTACCCCCCATTTCCCCTTGCCCATCGATTTTAATTCTCTCTTATGTTGTCACCATCTAACCGCCCCTCCTCAACATCCCACTGTGCGTCATCGGCGTGCCACCGTTCGTCCTCAGCGTGTCACTATCCTTAACGAACCAGCGTCATCATCTTTGTCGTCACCGAAGGCCACCGCGCGTCGTTCCACCACACCTCGTGTTAAATTTTTATATAATTGGGTCTAAATAAACTAAGTACATACAAGCTCAAATGAGGTTCCATCCTAAAACCAATTGATATTAGGATGAGTAATTCATTAAGCTTATATGCATGCTCAAGGCTATATATTCTTTCAATGTGGGACAAAGTTCTACTTATATTTCAACAAGCCTCCCTCACGTGTGGGCTAATTTAAGGCCCAACACGTGCCACAGTTTATCGTGACGAGGTGGTGACGAGTAATTCAAGAGCAACCCGCTCTGATACCATGTTAAATTTTTACATAATTGGGCCTAAATAAACTGAGTACATATAAGCTCAAATGAGGTTCTATCATAAAACTAATTGGTATTAGGAGGAGTAACTCATTAAACTTATATGCATGCTCAAAGCCATATATTCTTTCGATGTGGGACAAAGTCCCACTTATATTTCAACACCTTGTCACCGCTTGTCCTCGTTGCATCTGCTTCAGGTACTATTTAATCGTCTCTCGTGCACCACACCTCGTTGCATCATGGTCCTGTAAATGTGTATGTTTATTACAACGTTATTTGGTTCTGTAAATGTGGAGTTGTCTCTTTCGAATGAAGTCCATTGTTAAACTTCTTTGTCAGATACCTTTCAATGTTCATTTCTCATGTATGCTCTTAGTTTATGTTTTTTAATATATGTTTATTTGAATATGAAAGTATTTCTTGAAATTTTAGATAATGTTGTGTGAAGAATCACAAGAAATTCTTTATAAAACCACACTGAATCGAAGCATATAAAGGATATAGATGAGGAGTCAAAGAAAAAGAAAAGGAGTGACTGAAGCCTACGAGAGAGAGAGTCGAGAATGTTCTAATGAGTTGACTGAAGAGTTGTCTAAAACACTTGCATTTCAGACACACGTGAATGAAGAAAATGCAGACGTATTGATGAAATGCTCAGCACATCATAAGCCAGATGAAACACACAACATTGAGAATTAAATAAGTCAAAATGCAGCATTTGATTTAAAGGCTTTTCAAGTGACTCACATGGACAAGGCATGCACTTTTATGGACCCAGTCAAAAGTTTGTGAAAGAACAAGATAATTAAAGATAACGATCTTTAATTAAAGTCACGTGGAAGGCAAGCATATTGATAGACTCAGTCAAAGGCAAACACTATAAATAGCCAAGCCAAGCTCCAAAACACAAAAACAACATCAATACACTTACAAGTCTATAGAGTTTACATTTCTCTGTTTTCAAGTGAGAAAATAAGAAGAGTGCTAGAGTACATTACAGTGAGTACTAGAGAGTTTGATAGAACTCTTGCAGGTGTCCTGTAAACACCCAATCTCTTGTATTTTCTCCCTTCTTGATCCTCTTAATAATAGTATGGTGTGTGAGTTTGATCCTTGGACGTAGATAGTTTTGTGCTATCGAACCAAGTAAACTTTGAGTGTCTTCTTTACTTTCTTGCTCTCTTCCATTTCTGCCAAAACAAAGCCAAGTATTATCATCAGTTCAAGAGAGAATTTTACAGAAATTACACAAAGATTTCTATCAGATTGGTATCAGAGCCATTTTAAAGTTTCTGCCTACTTTCACCAACTAAGAATCCATCAAAGAAAGCTTAAGCACAAGTCTTTACAAAGATCCTACAAGATGGTGGGAAAAGAGATAGAAGTATTCACTAGAAAGGAGGACTTTGCAATATGGAAATTACAGATGCAAGCCCTCCTTGAATCCTATGAGTGCTTTGGAGCCATAGATGTTACATATGAAGATGATCAAGATCCCATAAAGAATCTCAAGAAGGCAAGACTAGCACATTGCAAGCTAATGCTGCATCTTTCACCAATTGTCATAAAAAAGGTGAAAGATTGCAACACAGCAAAGTTGCTATGGGATAAACTGGATGAGATCTACTAAAAAGGTGCTCACCTAACAAGATGACATTGCTGCACAATCTTGCCAACTTCAAGATGAATACAACAGTAACTCTAGAAGACAATTTAGATTTATTTTTCAAATTGATTCAAGATCTTGAAGCCACTGGAGAGATTATTTCTAAAGAACACCAAGCATTGGTGATTCTAAAGTCACTTCCATAAAAGTATAATGCATTCAGAAAGGTGGTGAAGCATGTCAGTGGTGATGCTCTAACGGTAAAAAGGGTTCTTGACTCTTTGATGGAAGAAGTGATAGACAACAATCACTTCAAAAAGGAACCAGAGGTGATGTTCTTGGACAATAAATATGAGAACAGATCAACACACACTAACTCAAAGAAAGGTGGGCAGAAAAAGAAAGGAAAGGGCAAACAAAAGAAAACTGATGATGACAGGAAAAAAGGTAAAGCCAAAGGTAAAAAATGTTTTTACTGTGATAAAATTGGTCATTTTGCTAGAGATTGCAGGAAGAAAAAGAAGGATAAAGAAGAAGAGAAGGCAGCTGCTGGAAATGTTGAAAAGCTTGAAGAAACGAGTGAAGATGAGATCCTAGCATTGACAGCCGAAGAAGATGAGCCAACAACAAACTGGATCCTTGACTCTGGCTGCACAATGCATGTCATTTCCCACAGGGAGTGGTTTTCTACATTTCAGAACTTGACAGCTAAGATGAGGATGGTAGATGCAGGGAAGCAGGACATTAAGGGCATTGGCAATGTTTCCATCAAGATGAATGATGGAAAGAAAAGGAGATTGAGCAATGTAAGATATGTCCCTGGAATCAGAAGAAATATTCTATCCGAAAGTGTTTTTGACAAGCAAGGATACAAGATCAGATCCAAAGATGGCGTGAGAGAAATCATCAAGGATGGAAAGGTGGTTATAAGGGTAATGGAGAGAGGAGGCCTATACTATGTTATAGGAATCACAGAAATCAACCTAACAGTAGAAGAAAAGGAGCTGAACTCAACAATCCTATGGCATGCAAGATTAGGACATGCAGGAAAGAAGATTTTGAAGCACCTTGAACAACAAGGGCTACTGCCTAATGCTACTGTGAAGAGAATTGAGTTATGTGAAGGATGTATCCTAGGGAAACATCATAGAACTCCTTTCCCAAAAATTGCAAGAAGAGCCACCAGCAACATGGAGTATGCTCACAATGACTTATGAGGGCCAGCACAGACTCAAACCATGGGAGGAAAGAGATACTTCATGTCAATCATTGATGACACATCCAGAAAATGATGGATTTATCTCCTAAGATTCAAAGATGAAGCACTAGAAGCATTCATCAAGTGCCATACACTGATGGAGAACCAAACTGGAAAGAGACTGAAGTGTTTGAGGACAGATAATGGCTTGGAGTTCTGCAACAAGGAGTTTGATGACTACGGTGAAAAGAAGGGCATTCTAAGGCATAGAACAGTTAATGCTACCCCTCAACAGAATGGAGTAGCAGAAAGGCTGAACAGGACACTCCTAGAGAAGATAAGGTGTATGCTACTGTCTTCAGGCCTATCCCAAGCACTGTGGGTAGAAGTCATAAAGATAGCAGCATACCTAATTAACAGATTGCCTACATCAACAAATGAATACAAGACTCCTGAAGAGGTATGGACTGAACTAAACCCAATTTAACTAACTTGAGACCTTTTGGATGCAGTGCCTACATCCATCAAACAGAAAGAAAGTTAGAACCTAGAGCCATCAAAGGAGTGTTTCTAGGATATCCTGAAGGCACAAAAGGGTATAAAGTTCTAATCCTACAGCCAGGAGTTCACAAGACCCAAATAAGTAGAGATGTAGTGTTCAGAAAACTGAATTCCCACTGTTGAAGTAAAAGGAGGGGAATGCGTTTCGTGAAAGTGTCTACAAAGAATCGGGATCAAACAACTATTTGACTCCCTTTTATGTCCTACCCTCCACATATGAGGAAGGAGAAACAGAACCAGCTGTTAAACAACCTAGAGAAGCAGTAGAAGAATCAATGGACTCAAGTTCTAATTCTCAGGAGGGAACAGAACCAGAAGAAGTAGCAGCTGAAACTCAAACACCTCTACAAGACTATCAACTAGTTAGAGATAGAGAACCAAGGCAGGTAATAACTAACATAAGGTATTTTGACACTAACTTAGTTTAATATGCTTTTCTAGTTGCAGAATCTGTAGAATCTAAAGCACCATAAAGCTATGAGGAGGCTATGACTAGGACTGATGCAGATAAGTGGAAGAAGGCTTGACAAAGTGAATACTCTTCTTTAATGAAGAGTGAGACTTGGATGCTAGTTCCCAAGCCACCTAATGCAAAACTGATAGAATGCAAGTGGATTTTTAAACTCAAGGATGGAGTGACAGAAGTTGATCTTAAAACCTACAAGGCAAGACTAGTTGCAAAAAGCTTTAGGCAAAGGTAAGGTGTAGATTACAAGGAAATCTTTTCTCCTGTGGTCAAGTTCAAAATAGTAAAAATAATTTTGACTCTAGCAACATTAAATGATTGGGATATACATCAGATGGATGTGAGGACAGCCTTCCTATATGGAAGACTAGAGGAAACCATCTACATGAAGCAACCTATTGGCTTCATAAATAAGTGGAAATTAGATCATGTATGTTTGCTAGATAAATCACTATATGGCCTGAAGCAAGCCCCTAGGCAATGGAGCAAGAAGTTCCATGAGGTGGTGACTGGACTAAGGTTCAAAAGGAGTGCCTATGATTATTGTTTATACTACAAAGACTTGGAGAAAGAGGAAGTGGTCTACATCCTGGTGTATGTTGATGATTTAATCATCACAGGAAAGTTGATGAAGAAAATACAAGAAGTGAAAGATGCCTTGAAAAAGAATTTTGACATGAAAGACCTAGGGAGAGCTAAGAAGCTACTGGGAATGCAAATCATAAGGAATGAGGTTGAAGGGAAACTATGGTCGATACAAAGGGATTATATAAGGAAAGTCCTATCTAAGTTCAACATGGAAGACTCTAAACCTAGCCCTGCTCCAATTGCCACACACTTACAACTAACAGTTGCTAAGAGTCCAGCAACAGAAGCAGAAAAGGAACACATGCAGAAATATCCTTATGATGTGGGTATAAGTTGTATCATGTACATTATGATTTGTAATAGACCTGACTTAGCACATGCAATCAGCCTACTTAGCAGATTCATGTCTAATCCAGGTCTAGAACACTGGTCTGGTTTTAAGATAGTACTCAGATATCTGAAGGAGACCCTAAACCATGGACTATGTTTTTCTAAGTCTAATCTAGAAATACATAAACATATAAATTTAAATGGCTATGTAGATGCAGATTATGCAGCAGACAAAGACACACGCAAATCCTTATCAGCATACTATTTTACACTATCAGGTAACACAGTAAGCTGGAAAGTGCAACAACAAGCAGTGGTGTCACTATCTACAACAGAAGCTGAATTTTACGCAATCATAGAAGGCCTAAAGGAGCTAATATGGATTAAGAGACTACTATCAGAAATCAAAGTACCAATAACATAGGCATTTATACACACAGACAGTCAATGTGCAATTTACCTCAGTAAGGACCTAGTCCTACACGAGAGGTCAAAATACATAGACGTCCGACTCCACTTCATCAGAGACAAGGTCAACACCGAAGAAGTCGACTTGAAAAAAATAAGAGGAGAAAAAACCCATCAGATTTTGGGAAAAAGTTGTTCCAATAAAGAAATTCATTTTCTGTAGAGAGTTTCTACAGATAAATGAAGCACCTTGAAAAGAAAAAGAAGGACTTAGTCATCAATCTCACAACACCAGAAGAAAAGGAAGGAAAAATTAGGGTTTCAAATTTTTCTAGGGTTTCAATTTCAAAAATTGGTCACGAATCGAAAGATTGAGTGAGGGTTTATGAAGAAGGAGGAAAATGTGAAGAATCACAAGAAATTTTTCATAAAACCACACTGAATCGAAGCAGATCAAGGATATAGATGAGGAGTCGAAGAAGAAAGAAAAGGAGTTACTGAAGCCTACGAGAGAGAGAGTCGAGAATGTTCTAATGAGTTGACTGAAGAGTTGTCTAAAACACTTGCATTTCAGACACACGTGAATGAAGAAAACGCAGACGTATTGATGAAATGCTCAACACATCATAAGCCAGATGAAACACACAGCATGGAGAATTAAATAAGTCAAAACGCAACATTTGATTTAAAGGCTTTTCAAGTGACTCACATGGACAAGGCATGCACTTTTATGGACCTAGTCAAAAGCTTGTGAAAGAACAAGATAATTAAAGATAACAATCTTTAATTAAAGTCACGTGGAAGGCAAGCATATTGATAGACTCAGTCAAAGGCAAACACTATAAATAGCCAAGCCAAGCTCCAAAACACAAAAACAACATCAATACTCTTACAAGTCTATAGAGTTTACATTTCTCTGTTTTCAAGTGAGAAAATAAGGAGAGTGCTAGAGTACATTACAATGGGTACTAGAGAGTTTGATAGAACTCTTGCAGGCGTCCTGTAAACACCCAATCTCTTGTATTTTCTCCCTTCTTGATCTTCTTAATAATAGTCTGGTGTGTGAGTTCGATCCTTGGACATAGATATCTTTGTGCTATCGAACCAAGTAAACTTTGAGTGTCTTCTTTACTTTCTTGCTCTCTTCCATTTCTACAAAAACAAAGCCAAGCATTATCATCAGTTCAAGAGAGAATTTTACAGAAATTACACAAAGATTTCTAACATGTTGTTTTTTGAATTAAGAATAATTATGTAATTAGTAGTTAAGATTTTTATGTTTAAACATCTCTTTAAGAGTTGTTCAAGAAGTTAAGTAGTTCGATTATTGATGATGGATTGATTCAAAAGGTAAGATTCTTAAAAACTATTCCTATCTTTCCCAACTTTTGATTGCTTCAAGTCACAATTTTACTACTGAGGAGTTGAGAGGTTCTTCTCTTCTCACACCCATTTACTTCTTTGCTTCCATGATGAATCGAAAAAAATGAATCTTGTGTTGAGAGGGGCACTATTTTCTTATACTTCTTGATGTTACCATGAAGCACTCATTCAACTACTATATTCCATGTGCCTATTACATAGAGAAATGAACAAAGTAAAATAACTCCTAATGGATTGCAATGTTTGTTTGTTTGAGTTTTCTAGAAATGCATGTAAGGAATGCTTTAGTATGTTTTAGATTATTTTGGTTCTGTTTTGTGTGACATCTGTATATCCTCTTAAAAGATATGTGGGTGTTATAGTAGAAGTTTCTGGAAAGGTAATTTATGGTGCCTATTTAATAGTTATAGTCGAGAGAGAAGCATAGTATCTGACCATTAAAATGCGAGGAATGATTTGAAATTGCCTGCCAATCTACTCCTAAAAACCTTAAGATGAATCCATGTGAGATTTTATTTTAGTTTCTAAAAACCCTACTATTATAAGCTTATTGTCTAACACAATCTCCTTAAGCATCATTTTTTTAAGAGGGTCGTTTAACCCTCTAGCATTCTAGACTATAATCATTTGGGGAAGATTCCATAAAGAGTTTGTTATTATCCCTTTTCGTTGAGGATTGCCTTATCGAGCTAGCTGATTAGACTACTAGTTTTACACTTTGTTTGGCCTCTGCCAGAATTATAGTTCTCATTTGTAACCAGTGCTCAACAATTATTTCTCCTTCTTTAGCTTGTTAGATGGTATGAGAATCTGAAGGAATTAGCTCGGTGCTACTTGTTGTTTTCTCACTGCAGTAGTCCCCTTGTTTAGATATTGGAGCTTCCTTATCTATTGGACATCACTTAAATTTCCTTGACAATTTGTTCAGTTAGGATTTGGAACTTCCATGCATTAATTCAGTTACAGTCTGTGATGATCACTGCCCCTTATTGGAAATCAACTATCTTATGTTTCAAACCAAGCTGACACTCTATTTTAAATGAATGACTAAAGATACAATAGTTGAAGAGCCCAGATTTTCCCCCTATGTTAGATTATCCTTCACTGTTACATTAGAATCCTTATTAACAGCCACTCTTCTGTTTCATTCCCTAATAGTTTCAAATTACAATCTAGCTATTTATCCAAATCACTGTCAATGATCACTTTAACAAAAATTTCCCTATCTCCTCTTTCTACAATTCCAAGTGAACTTTATGAATTTTCTCTAGTTCAATACCAGCCAATGCTTCACCAATCTCAGGAAAGTTCCTCTCATCCGACTAAGATGCTTCACCAGTCTCAGGAAAGTTCCTCTCATTTGACCACACCTTATTAGTTGTATTTTGCTTCAATTCCACTACCAAACTTTAACTCATTTCCAACTAGGTTGTGGTTTTCCAACAGCTCCATTGTTTCTACTACTAATTCACCTTTTGTGATCTCAGAATCTACATACCCCGTAAGCTCATTTGTGGCTTCCTGTTTTAAACAAATTCCTAGTCAGTTTTTTATTTTTCTTCACTGTGTTTGGCTTTCAAGTATAGGAAAGATTCACCACAAATTTTATAAGCTCTCCGTTCTCTCATAACTTCATACTAGGAATCTAATCAGGGAGGATAGATTCTCTCCTCACCTCTATGAAAATTTTAGCAAAACACACACTCTCCATATTAACAATCTGGGCATCCATACTTGGGGACTTACCTAGTGAGCTTGCTAGGAAGCTTAATCCTTCCACAGTTCTGAATTATAGGGAGACATTATAAAATTCCTATAAAGAAATAGCTTCGATGTTACCTGAAATAAACTCGATTCCTAACCTCTAACATTGGGTGAACATCGACTGTCCATTGACGTGCCACGAACCATGTTCCAGAATTTCACTTATGCTACTCTCGAAATTGAATTTGAAGAGGAATGAATCATCATCCCTAAGCATAACTTTCTCAAATTCTTTCTTCCCCCATCCTGCCATTACCCACGCTTGCAATACTGGAAAAGCTAGTCGCTTATTCTAGATAACACCAACCAGCGTCGATGCCCAGACACTTGCTCCTGCTTTAAGGAGCTCGACTAGAAGAGTTAAAATAACATTCTTCGTTACATTCAGAAAATGTCGAAGGTTGCTCCTATTACACCTATATTTAGGGTCTGGATTTCAATGATCCAACATTGTTTAATTTAATATGATATTAAATTATGCTTTTCATTGAACTTTTGTTTATTATTTAATAAAGTTAAAAATAAAGATGATTATTTTTATTTTATTAATTTTGTAATTAATAAATGAAATTAAAAATAGATTTATAACTAATATATTACTCAAAATTGGTACTTTGTCTAGTAGTTTGATTAAATACGAAAATTATTCACACTAATATTGAGTTTAGTATCTCAATATGATAGAAATTATTAATTAACTTGACACTAAATCTTGAGGGATGATATGACAAGAAAGATTAATTCATATTTTCTATATTAATAGAAATATCAAAGGACATATTTGTATAATTTTTAAAATTCTGTTATAAGCTAAATATGAAAATTAATCATTTTATTATTAGTATTATTAGATAATAAAATGATATCAATTAGTAATAAAATATGTTTTAATTAATATTACATATTAAATATTTATTTATATTTTAATATAAGTAATAATAAGTCGATATGATGCATCAATAAAATGATAAAAAATTATAATTTTATTTATTAATGGTAGAATCAATTAAATTAATTATTAATTATTAATTATATGTAAATTATAAAGTGTAAATAAAAGTAATTTTATTAATTGAATTATTAATGTTTTCTATATTAATATGAAAAATCAATTAATAGATTTGCCTATATTTTTAAAAATTCTACTATAGGCTAAATATGAGAAACTGGTCATTTGTATTATTAGTATTATTAGATAATAAATACGATATTAATAAATAATAAAATATGTTTTCTAATTAATATTACGCATATTAATTTATTATCATATTAAAATAATAAATATATTAAATATAAAAACTATTATCAATAATAAACAAAATGAATTGCATTACATATTTAATATTACAAAACTTTATAAAATAAATAGCTTTATAATATAACTAAAAATATGTAAAGGATAAATAAATAAAATCAATAAATCAATCTGATTGATTGTGTGGCTTTTCACACGTGTCCGTAGCAACATCAATTGTATGCAACATTTTTTTGTATTTTTTAAAGAACTTAAACATTTGCATCATTTTATATGTGGGTTTCTGAAATGATAATTATAAATTTGCACCATTTTTAAAGAAAAAGCTATTTTCTAAATAAATCTTGACATAAAAACTAGTATGGATCAATAAAAGACACTAATGTTGGACAGAAATTTAAATGAATTTGAGTTAGTTTAAAACTAATTCTAATAAAAAATTTATTTTTATTAAGATCAAATTCATCTCAAAATTAAATAAATAAGAACCAAATAAAATTCACCTTTTAATGTAAAAGTCTAAATGGCCTCTTCAACACAACTCTAAATATCTTTTATATTCATTTTATCACTTAATTTTGTTTTTATACTAAATTAAATTTATTTTTAACTTTAATATATAAAAATTAATATATGTGTAATTTCATATTTAATTTTCTCATTCAAGTCCTTTTACCTTGACTTGAAATTTAGTTACAAATTTAAAATTTATTGTCTATTCAAAAGTTGATAAAAAATCTTGACATAAAAAATTAGCAAAAAAACTCGAGTTGAAATTTTATTAACTCACGTATTTAGCGTGGAGGTAAGGTTTTTTTCAAAGAAATTCGAAACAAAATAGAAGAACATTTTATATCTCGTTTAATTAATTACTTTCAGATAACATGCGCTACATTCTTAATTTTGTCCAATTTAAGTCTAGGGATGACAAAAGGCTCAGGCTCGGTTCCAAAGTCAACAGGTCAGGCTCAAATTGATTAGGTATTGGGCTCAATTTTCTCAACCTAATCGAGCCTCTAGGCCGGCTCGGGCCCTAGCTCAGTACTTTGCCGAAGGAAAAGAAAAGTTTTAGCATAATTCTAACACAAAGACCCAAAAGTCAAATTTGGAGCAGCTGGGAATTTTGGGCTCATTCATGTCAATTTTAGCGTAGTTCTCTAAATCCAACTAGAACTACAGCGTTGCAGTTCCCTTAGCATCGTTAAGAGTTGGTTGGAGAACCAACTCTCCAACAACTCTTTACGCAATGCTATATTGAATAGCCAAGAAAGCTGAAGTGCACCTGCTTTTTGGATCATCTAGGCGATACTGAATCATATTAGTCATACCTAAAGTTTGAAACTGCGATTGCAAGTTACATTATACTTTATGACTTGTTACGATAATCGCAGACTGGGCATACATGTCAATGATCTGTATGATTAAGTTGGCGTTCATTTCAACTTTCTGGAATTGTTTAATCTCATGCGGTTTGATTGAGAAAACAAAAAGACATGCACGTGTTGTGCCCAATCCAATTGTAACACAGCAATCACCTTCTTTAATGCTCAACTGAATTCACAGGGTGCCTGGTTGGAAAATTAAGAGACTGTACAACAACATTCAATCAACAGATTCTTCATCGGAATGAATCAAACCCTTTCTTCTGTGATCCATCGGATCGGTTTCATCACCTCAGTGCTTGGAGTAGAAGCTTTCTGATCATTTTTTGTGTTGAGTCAGAGCTTTAGTCAATCACTTATAACTTAAACAAGTGCAACATGATTATATTTTGAAGTATAAATACATTTAGTTTTGGTTATTACTCCAACAATAACGTAAAAAACAGGTTACAGAGCCAAGAAGTCGGATCCAGAATAATTTGAAGTCAACATCGAATGTTCAATTTTTAATTTTAAAAATACGATTTGTAAAGTGTTATGGACGTTATGGTTTTACCGGAATTCTTATCAGAAGATTTACAATTTTCGCTGCTTAAATGATGAAGAGTATGATAAGTTTCTGAATCATGAGTATCCTAATTTTAAGTACGGTGTATTAAAGTCTTATGGACCATGGCACATTTGGGCTAGCTTGGTTGCTAGTTTGGCGTCCAAGGCCTCGTCCCACTCAGAATCTTTAGTAGTCTTTTCTTAGTTATTTTTGTGTGCTGATAAAGAAAAAATATTGACAAAATTTTGGAAATTGTATATTGAATTAATTCAATTATAGATTCAATTTGTTGTTGTTAAAATTTAGAAATTATATAAAAATTATTTTATGAAATATATATATATATTTGGAATATCTTAAATAACCAACGAATGACAAGTATTTTTTTTAATGTGAATCTTAGGGAACTTGATGAGTCGATCCACCTACACGTCTTGCTTTTATTGCTATGTCGGAAGTTCTTCATGTATTGCTTGACGTAAAAAAATAAAACAGATAGTTCGATTTTTTTTTATCTTTGAGTGAATCTTTTTCATCACTTTATCATGCTCGCAATATTAAATATGACAATTTTTAAGTTATGGAATTAAATTTAGTTGTTTTAAACGGTCAAGTTTAAGGTCAGATCTAAACTAATTTGAGATTCAATTATTTTAAACAAAACAATGTCATTTTATTTAGAAGAGTTGAACCTAGAGTAAACATGAGCCTGAGCAGTTCAAATTCGGATCTAATTAATTATTCTATACTTTTAATTATTTAAAAATTATTTTTAAAAATTGACAAGGGCCGACTTATTGTCACCCTATGCAGCACAACTCTTTCACATTCTTCTGTAATAAACGAATTATTAAAATTTTAGTCAATTTAATTGTAAAATTTTGAATCATTTAATTTTTCAATTCAATTTTTAACTTTTCATGTTTATTTATATTACTATTTTTGTTGTTAAAAGTTTTTTGATAAATAAGGACAATGTCTTTCAATTATATCTTAAATTTTTAATTTTATTCAAATTTTAGCTGATTTTATAACAGTTAAATGTTGACTATATTTTTAAGACTTTAAACTTTTATTTTATCAGTTTAATTTTAGGTTTAATTTTTAAAACATTGATACCAACTCCGAATTAGGTTCTTTCCCATTTGTTGTGTTGCCTGATCAATACGTAGAGAGTAGTTATAGTTAGAGAAACATGATTCATTTTTTAAAAGAACCAATTTCGTGATTATCATTTGATTATTATTAAATTATTATTATTTTGGTTTAAAGTCTTGGTGTCCCCGTCTAATGACAAGGGAAGGATAGTGACTAATAAGACCAGCTGGCTACACGCTAAGCAAGTCTTTACAGTGACCCAAGAATGGGACATCTTAACTTGTTTTACCCTATAGGAAAACACATGTGACCTACAATACCAGCTTGCATGGCCCATTTTGGAGAGTTACTTTAGCGTCAAAAAGCTCTATGATTTAGCTTTATTCCCCAATAATACAGATTTGTAGACGTCTCATCAAATGGGATTTCATCGGGACTCTATAACACAGTGACTGTTAAATCTTTACAACAGGCTCGACCTAGCTCCGCTGCTCCGGCCACCAAAAGCTTAACCGACTTTAACCATCAACTTGCTTTTCCACTTTTATGACGAGAGTGCACTGGAAGTGTATTATTTTGGCCTGACGCTCCAGCTCTGCTCACATAAAGCTGAAGCACCAGAAAACCATGCGTTGAGACACCACCAGCTTCTATAGAGATCAGTAGGGCCACTTCATCTTCATGCCATTGGTTAATTTTGACCTTCATGGCTCGACCGGATGATTCTATATCTTGGAAATAGGTAGTTGAATTTTCACTATCTTAACTACTGGATTACTTGTGTATATTTAGTTGACTTATACGTCCATGGTCAGTAGTTGTTAAACAACTGATCAGATTTCTTAAGACGAATCTACTCGTGTGTAAGTTGTGAGAAGACCCGATTTAATTTCAAGGTTATCCTGTTAATTAAGGTACGGCTTTTGGGATTGGAGACATCTTTTACTGAACCACTTAAGAGCATACACCTAACATGTTAAAAGTAAATAAAAGTTGATAAAAAAAAAAGTGGAAAAAGAAGAGAAAGAAAGGGAGAAGACGATCATATGGCAGCAATAGCAGAGCTTTAAAGAAACAGGAGGGTTAGTACAATCATTTTGGTGGCATGGCGATCAATTCCAACTCATTATCCATAAGTCCCCACATTGAAAAGCTACAAAAGCCACATAAAATCGTGCACTTTTAGAGGAAGACGTGGACATGGCAGGTGTATTTTAGCAGAGAAATGGAGAAATGACTTGTAGGGTATAGTCGGAGGAGCACCATCATAGTCTGGTGGCACCACCTTCTTTTGCCTAATTAATTAAGTTTCTATAATCCCATTATTAAATTGTTTGATCTGTAGTTCCTACCTACAATAAAAGCAAAATGATGGAACATCTTGGTACCAATACCCTTTATTAAATCTTAACCATAAGAGTGACGATACGTATTATGACTTCTCAACTAATAAAAATGGCTGAAAGTAGATGTCCTTTAGGAGCTAACAAGTATAGACACGGACACGTGATAAGCGATATGATACGGACGCGGATATGAGGATACACTAATTTCTAAAATTTGGTGGACACGAACACGACATATATATATATATATATATATATATATATATATATATATATATATATAAAAAATAAAATTTAGAATTAAGAAAAAAAATCAGAATTCATAATATAATATATATTGATTGATGTGTTTGAAGACTTCCAACATCTTGATAGTTTATACATATTTGACACTTTATAAGCCTCTCTAAAAAAATATGAAGCATATATTTTATAGAACATATTTTTCATTAAATAATGTCCGAATGATCTCTAGATATGTCTGAAGCTATGTAACATCATCTGTCATCCCAAGTGTCTGACACAAACACGTGTCTGATACGCTGACACGGCTCTACTTTGCTGTGTCCGTGCTATATAGTTTAGGAGAGAACTCTATAGGCATTGCTGTCTTTTGTTGTTCATAGCGTATGAAATTAAAAGCACACACTCGTCCGCGTAAGAAAAAGATGTAGGTTACGTCCCAGGTAGGACCTGAGTGTCTTGTTTTATAATGAAAATGATGGTGCATGGTCGTGGATCAATCCAAAACAAGCTGAATTTTCTCATGATCAAGTTCAATCCTCATTCACATGTGGGAGCTTTGGGTAGAACCACAATCGGCTGTCACCCACAGAGCAAATTGTCGGCTTTGTGAGGGAAACTAATCTCCAACAACGTATTATATATATATCGCTATGTTCATTCCCAGATCTTGTGTATAAATGGTGCTTTTGATTTGCCTCAGCCTGCAAAATCCTTCTTGACTCCAGAAGTGTTCAATGAAACCATATGAATCCTTCAAGGGGCTGACCCCAAAAATAAGTTTTCTTGTCCATTTGTCATTTAAAAAGCTAAGAAACCGAGTCTTAGTTAATGCTTTCACATGTGGGGCAAAATTGCTGCATGGACAATACTAATGGCTTTTGGACCAAGTAATTAGTGAAATGTTTTAGCAAAGTAGCAGTGCATTTTCAAGTGATCATGCATCTTTCTCCTTCTCAAGTGATCCAGAACTGAACTGAACTTTCACTGTATGGGCATCGTATTTGAGTATTAACTATTGAATTTTTAATATGGTAGAGTGTAGAGTTTATTAATAAGAATTGAGCTTAGGTCAACAATTATCCAAATAACTAGAACTAGTTGTTTGGATACTTAACCTTTACCACTTATAAACCCTTTAACATTTTCATGTTTAATCAATATAGGATACTCTAACACTCTCTCAAGTCAATCCTGACCTGACATCCAAATGTCACTGAAATACTGCAGATGATAACCGGATCGGTATTAAATCGGACATTCAGATTTTGACAACCGAAAATTAATAATCTGAACCAAACCTGCTCTGATACGATATTGAATTTTTAATATAGGCAAAGTGTAGAGTCTACTTATAAGAATTGGGCTTGGGTCAACTATTGTCCAAATAACTAGAACTAGTTGTTTGGATAGTTAGCCTTTACCACTTATAAACCTTTTAACATTTTCTTGTTTAATCAATATAGGATCCTCTAACATTAACTAATCTGGATATCTCAGTAGAGCGGTTATTAAAGTTTCATAGTCCCTAGTGCTCCTATTTTATTTCTTTTTATCTTTATAAATATAAAGAATAAATCCTCGTAAAATATCAAACAGAGTAAAATAAGAACAAATCAAGAATAAACCCTAAACAAGTGTCCTTTTTGCCTTTGCCTGTATTTGTTACTAGCACTAAGACTTCTAAGAAGCTGAGTAGCACCATCTAGAGATCGAAACTCTTTTCAACAATTGCATACTACTCGGATTATAAAACAAAACAATGCAATCAAACCAAAAAATATGTATACATGAAGGTGAAGATAAATTTTAATCTGACTTAAATCAGTGCATTGAAGATTGGCATTTCATCTGGCAGGACAAGGGTGATCGGCTAGCTGTGTGACAGGAAATTGGGTTTTAAACATATCTTGTCCTATTACTTTCAACAATCATTTCCTTGAACCTTAATTCTTTTTATTCTTAGTCAAAGAAGCATTAATTAAATGGGGGTAGAGGAAGAATCTCAGCAATCTTTTGGTTTATATTTTATTTAAGAAATGTGAAAAAGAAAACAATAAAAGGTTTAAATAAATGAGTCTTGTATAAGATCAATGTCACCGTCCTAATTTTCTTTTCTTTTTGCTTACTTCTTGGAAATTAAAAATCATATTCTTGTGAAAAAAAAAAACCATTGAAACTGGCACTTGTTGTCCTATTAGCTCTGTGTTTAGATCCAGCTTTCATTAATGGAGGACAAGTTCTGTCCCATATACACTTACAGATGCAGACAAACGATGGACGGAAATAAATATAAATGGCAAGTGCTAATGGAAGATTGAGAAATGACTTTTGCTTTAGGTGCTGCTTTTCTTCAGAATCTTAATAGGGGAAACGAGAAAGATATTAAAAGGGACAAAAGTGTAATTTAATCCTCAGGAGAATACAGTTTTAAACCCTGTGTTCAAATTGAACCCTAAAGCCTTCAAAATGATAATATGAAATCTTAATTGGACGGAAAATTTAAGGAATTAACTATTTGTTAATTAAATACAATGTTATTATATATTTTTAAATAAAAGAAGGACTACCATACAAATATACATTTCATACAGTAGGTCTTACTTGTCACGTATTAAGTGATACCCACTTTATTTTTTAAAATAAAAATAATGTCAAGTCATTATAGATGTAACATTTAATTGATAAAGAGTTAACTTCATAAAATTTTCTTTCAATTTAGGGTTTATTTTAAATGTTTTAAAATTATTATGGTTCTGTTTAGGGTTTATTTTAAATGTTTTAAAAATATTATGGTTCCATTTAAGCACTTCAAATAGACATTTACCCTAAAGAGGTATGAACATATCTATTTTTTTTATTCGAGAAAATCCCAGAGTAATTGCCAAGCAAGACACCTCTCTCGAGGACCCATTCGTCAAGACCACCATCAGATGACCAAGCGATGACCTCATCATCGAGAGGCCCAATTAGTCTTCCATCTACAGTAAAACTCTCTACGCCTTCACGCCTTATAAGAGAGACTAAAGATGGAATCCAACCTGAGATCTAACCAAAGTCAAGCTCCGCTCTCAACCATCAAGCCACACCCTTGAGGCATAAAGGTAATATCCAATCATGTTATAAGCTATTTAAAAAATTTAAAATACCACTAATTGAAATAAAATTACACTGTTATATTATTATTCAAAATTATCAATTCATTTAATAATCTATCTGAAATAATATATATATATATATATATATATATATATATATATATATATATATATATTCTAGCCCTATAAAATTGACCTAACACTAATTTAGTTTGATGGGGTCAGTCCAAAATTAAAGGTATTGGTTTATAATAATCAAACTATAAATTGAATTTGAGTTTAAAATTAATTTAAAATAATTTATGAGTCGAATTTCTATCATAAGGAATTTAAATTTTTTAATTAAATTCTTTATTTATAAATATACTAAATTTAGGTCAACTCACAATTGTCATCATAATTTGCATAATTATTTATTGTATTTGATTTTTATTACAATAAAAGATTATTCTTTTCGAGTGGTTTCTTCAAATGATAATAATATTGAAACTTTTTATTTAATATTCAAATAAATATTTTACCATTTAAAGTTTGACATAATTATACTTTAATATTTATTTACTTAATTTAATTTTTACTATGAAATTTTTCTTAAATTATATTTTTATTTAAAACAAGTTTATAATTTTTTATTATTTGACAAATATTTGAGTGTTTTTACCAGTAACTTCATACGCTAAAACATAAATCAATGCCTTTAACCGTAGTTTTCTTTAGTATCTATGTCAGGTACTGTTTGGATGAGTTTATATCAGTAGAGCTTTTTTTAGAAGAATTTTTCTAAGAAGTCAATTGACTATTTGGTTGTTAATTAAAAAATAACTTTTTCAAAAGAGTTTCATACAATAGATTGTTTGGCAACATAAAATAAAAGTATTTTTATTAATTTTAAATATATTTTATTTTTAATAAAATTATTTATGCATATAAATATTATTTAAAGTATATTAAACAATATACAAAACACAATATATTAATTATTATATAATTTTAAACCATTTGAAACATAAATAAAAATATATCAAACAAAATATTTTATATGGATTATAACATAAGTAAAATTAATATTAAAAATAAATATTAAAACATATTTAAAAAGTCAAATAATATGATATAAATCCAAAATAAACGTAAAGATGAGTTTGTGAATATTATAAAAATTATGTGTAAAACATAGAAAAAAGAACTAAAAATAAGCTCATTAATTAATCCTAAAAAGTCTATCTAAAAAGTTTTTTTATAAGCTTTAAATTTGAACTTCTTAAAATATTATATTTTGACTACCCAAAACTGATATCTATTTAAAAATACTTTTATATTTTACGGTCAAATTATTATTATTTTAAAATAAATTTACGATAAAAAGTACTTTTTACTTTCCAACCAAATTGATTCTCGTAATGCTATAATGTCGCATATTTAGCTTTCTAAAATGGGTATATCATGATTACGAGTAAACAACTTGCACCGAATAAGTCACCTGCGGCTTTCACCGTCTGGCCGTGCACGAAGACATTAGACATCACGTTGGTTTTTTCACGTAAGCTTTTGAGACCATCAGCTCTCTGATTGCTCACCTTAAATATATCACTATAATCGTCTTTTCACTGTAACACGTCCTAGAGTTAGGCTTCATTCTCTAAACAATCTTTGCTCAACTGGGTTGTCCTCATTACACTTTTCAGGTACCAATCACCTGAAGACTAAACTCAAGGATCATATCGTGCACCTTTCTTTTAGTACAAGTAAGAGTAAACACATGTGAATTTAGTTCGGAAGGCATTTATACTTCCTTAAGCATAAGGTTAAGTTTATAATCTCTAAACCAAAGTAGAAGAATCTAAAAAATGCACCAAAGTGTCATATATCACGTGCCGCTCCAACCCTTTCAGCCTAAACTATCATCTCTCAACCTTCCCTCATTACAGCTTTACAGCTTGAGCACACACTCCATGTGTGCCTATCATTTTGTTTTCACATCGTTGGAAAAGAGAATCAGAGGGGTTGCCACCAACAAAATGAATTAAGAAATGTGTGAAAGCTCCTTCACGTCGTCGTTTTAAATGTTTATTTACACGTTTGAAGTAAAATTGAATTTAAGATTTAAACCTTAACTTTCACCAAAGAAACCCCTACTGAATCAAAAATGTTGGATTTATTTAGGTAAGTTCTTGATTGGTTATGATAAGATTGATAATCATTCACCTTCAACTTGTCAAAAAAGAGGGAGGCTTGAATCGATGTTGCGAATAATTGCATTTCCTAACATTACTCTACAGCCTCCCAAAAGTTCCAAAGGATTGCTGAAACCAAGAATTGGGTGAAAACCAAGAAATGATTACTAAAGACTCTGGGGAATAGGCCATATCATTTGTACACAGTAATGGAGTTTCCATTTAGATGAAACGTGAGAGCAAATGTCTATCCCATAAAAGGAATGGACCATTATACATTCTTTGGGATACCTGTTAGTTATATTACTCCATCCGATTTATAATAAGAGTTATTTTAAAAAATACACGCTTATTAAGACAGCTAATAAAATTATAGATATACCCTTATTAATACTACCATAAAATTACCTCGATAATCAGCATCTTAAATAAAATTGTGAGAGAAATTGTCTTAAAATTGTGATGTGTATAATTAAGATGAGAGAGAAATGAAAAGTTAATTTTAGAATAAAAGTTATAAACATGCATACAAAGTCAAGAATGACATTTATTTTGAATAATTAAAATGTATCTAAAACGACTCTTATTATAAATCGGAGGAAGTATAATTTTGTATACTCATAATCCTGCGTCCATCTACCTCCTATAGTGTTGAAACATTGTAACTCCCTAATGAGACTTGGTAAATTTTATTGGGAAACAATTAGTTGGCAAACATGTGATTCGTGCAGCTTTTGGCTCTCAAAACCAGCACTAAGAATTAACAATTACTCTTTAACTAAAATGTACCCACAACCCCCACATTACCTTCATAACCACAAGTCCACATCCAAATCCAGCCAATCTAAGTCTGATATCAATCCATTGCTCTGTTCATTTTCCAGAGTCAAAACTGGTTTCTAAGACAGATTTTGGACATTGGAAAGGCAGAGACAGTGATGATCTAGGGGCATTGTGGGAATGACGAGTTAAAAAAGACACAGGGGTCATGTCCAAAACTCTTTAAGTAAAGTATGTTAAGAAAATGGTGGGCGCACGTTATTTCATGATGACGCAGGAACGCCACCGAGCAGATCAGAGCAGAGCATGAAGCGTAGCATTTAGATACCAAAACCTTACCTTCCCATTTCACCTTTCACTGTCTCGTTACGCAGTTCTCCAAATCCAACCATATCTCTTTTTCTTTGCAAGTTGTGTTCCAGCTTAGCATTATAGGATATAGTAGTAAAATCTGTCTCTCTCTCCGTCTCTGTCTCGTCCTGCGTATATTTTCCGATGCAGATATATAAATGATCAGAGGACTGTTTCATTTTTTGGGGTGTTGGTAAATTTGCTTCACATTAATCGAGGAATTAAAGGGTTAAGTGAGTCGTGTGCATTTCCAAAGGAATGAACTTTCTGTAAAGGTATATATTAATCTGCTACTCTGTTTTATAAATGATGATGACGTTCAATATAATCAGTCCTTTCAGGCTCTGTTTTTTTGGTTGTCTCTTTGTCGATGTTGTTTCTAAAACTCGGGTTCTCCCTATGTTAGATTTGCTGCCTCGGAGAGAGTGGTGATTGTAGAAGATGAATTCCAGTGTGAGGACTAGGCTTCAGCCCATTAGAGCTCCATTGAAGCATGAAAAAGTAAGCAACTTTAATCAATCTCTAGTTCTCTGCCAGTGTCGATTGATCACTCAATGCTTGTTTTGGGGAACGGTTTGTCATGTGGGCAGCGTCTCCATACTATGACGTTTATGTTTTCCAGGTTTTGAGTTTGTAGTTTTGTCCAGAAACGGTGACTTCAGTTTCAGTGAACTGGATCCAGAAACTGAAAGTTCCCGGGAAATTCTGGTGAAGTGGACTTTTTTAATGACAATCGAGAATGGATTTTCTATTAAAATTGAAAGTTGTCGCCTTCCTGCCATATTTCAAGAGAGATTTCTAGCAGAGCCTGTAAATTCTTGCTTTCAGCGAGATATCTCTGAAATCACCACTTTCTTCATCTTTTTCTCTTGTTTAAAATGATAATAAAGGAGCTTTCATGTACGCCAGTCTCTTCTCTGCATGGTATTTTTGTTATAATTCAACTCAGAACATTGATGGTTCTGTTGTTTCAATAAAAATTACATTGGTCTTTGAAGGAGAAAGTGGAAATGCAGCGGAGCAGATCAAATGAAGCTACGAAATCAGCCAAAAATCAACGAACCTCAATCAGACAGAAGAAAATGGCATTGGAGCAAGATGTATGGTCATTGGTACCTTTGTCCACTTCCTCTTACCATTTCTTTTACTAATTGTTAGATCTTACATTGTGATGTTTCAGGTTGACAAACTGAAAAGGAAGCTTAGGCATGAGGAGAATGTTCACAGAGCTCTGGAGAGAGCTTTCACAAGACCTTTGGGATCTCTGCCTCGCCTTCCTTCATACCTCCCTTCTGCTGTCAGTAACTAGAAATCCTTATCTACTATGGCGTTTCCTTTTTGTCTTTCTTTTTCTGTCAGTAATTAAGAAATGAAGAAATTTAGACGATGATTATGGAACAACATTTCTAGCTGAGAAGATTCGAGGGGAAATATAAGACCTTCTAATTCCAGATAATATTCTGAGATTGGAACAGGATAATAACTCATGTTGTAAACTTCTGCAGACACTAGAGCTTCTAGCAGAAGTGGCTGTTCTGGAAGAAGAGGTTGTCCGACTCGAAGAACAGGTTGTGCATTTCAGGCAGGATCTGTACCAAGAGGCCGTGTACATTTCAAGCTCCAAGAGGAACAATGAGAGTTTTGGAGATTTAAATAACTTGCATCCAAACAAACACGCCAAACCAGAAAATAAGTCCTTCACACGAAAATCAGGAGACTCTGCCACACCCACAAGGCATTTGTCATCACCTTCTGGTAAGCTGCATTTTGACACGATCATTGCATTATACAATCAATCACATTTTCCCCCCTGATCCTTTTGCCTATCTTCATTTTATTCGTAGATGATGGACAAGGGAAGGAGAACCAATTGTGTAACAATTCTGTGAAGACCAAGAAAGGATCAATAGTCCATAAAGCCCAGGTGATCAGAACGCCACAGAAAAGGCCTTCCCTTGAAAATAGATCATCAGAGAAGCTTTCAGTCCGTCGAAACTTACAGGTTTATAATTCATCAATTATTTGTTAAGCTCTATTCAACTAATTTACACCAAATTAATGAGACTTACGTACTTGTCCAGCTAGATCAAGAAAATGCAGATGCAAGTAGCCTTAGTAAATCAGAAGAAAAGCCGTCAGGAGGTGACAACCCAAATAAGATATC
Source organism: Erythroxylum novogranatense (assembly GCA_029891385.1). Taxonomy (NCBI): domain Eukaryota; kingdom Viridiplantae; phylum Streptophyta; class Magnoliopsida; order Malpighiales; family Erythroxylaceae; genus Erythroxylum; species Erythroxylum novogranatense. The sequence continues at coordinate 6,577,735 of CM057225.1, read as the reverse complement.
TGAGGACATTGTAAGATGCTTGTCCAGCATCCTTTTAAGGATGAGCTCAATGAAGAGCAGGTATACTGCAGATAGTTTACCTTTCCTATCAACTTTAGTGTCTGGAGACAATGGTGAAGAACCTGAGTTTCGAGATCCTTACGGAGTATGCTCAGAATATGGGAAGAGAGATGTTGGTCCATATAAGAATCTATTTGTAGTAGAAGCTCACACAATCAATACTAGCAGAACATCGAATTCTTTGTTTCTACTTCACAGACTAAAGTAAGTCCTTCGATGTAACTTGAAGTCTTGAACTATTTTTGTTCATCCCCTTCACGGTATAATGAGTATAAAGTGATTTCTTATTGAATTTGCAGACTTTTGCTTGGGAAACTTGCCACTGTCAACCTAGAAAATCTCACTCAGCAAGAGAAACTTTCATTCTGGATAAACGTTTACAATTCCTGCATGATGAATGTATGTGAAGCTAACTTTTGCAAGTCATGCGGCTTCTAATCTATTCATTTTTGTTGAAAATATAAATGCTGTACACTTGAACTTTGTCTTCGGCATCAAGAGAAAGAACCACTTATTGTACTATTAACTGTTTCAGGCATTTCTAGAGCATGGCGTACCACAGAGTCCAGAGATGATTGTTGTACTCATGAGGAAGGTCTGTATCATTTGGGAATTTCTCTTCTATTTCCATAGTGTTGTCATTTATTTTCACAGTTTCATTTCTCAGGCAACAATAAATGTCGGTGGACACTTGTTAAATGCAATAACCATTGAGCATTTCATTCTCAGACTGCCTTATCACTCAAAATATGTAAGTGGTGTGGTGACCATTTGAGCTTCTTTGCAATTTCTCTTATATTTATCAGCTAGATATTTACCATTGGAATTCCGTCAGACTTTTTCTAAAGGTGCTAAAAATGAAGAAATGACAGCGAGGAGCAAATTTGGATTGGAGTTATCTGAACCTTTAGTGACATTTGCCCTGTCGTGTGGAAGCTGGTCCTCTCCTGCTGTAAGTAAATAAAATAACAAAAATGGTTTGGTTCCCTTCTCGAATTTACCTCAGCATCAAACTCATGAGTGGTCCAATATGAAATGCAATACTGTCTGTATTCACGTTGCACCAAATCACTTTATTGCATGCATAAGTCCAAAAGACACAAAAAAAACTACAGTCTGCTCTCCAATGCACTTTTTCTCATAGTTTTCCAATCACTACAATGCCAGTGATCGCTAGCTTCTGGGATGTTTTGTAACGCTCACATTATGCTATTACTGACTTGTGGACCTTCTGTAATGAAGGTAAGAGTGTACACTGCCTCTCAGGTGGAGAGCGAACTTGAAGTTGCAAAGAGGGAGTACTTACAGGCTGCAATTGGAATTTCGAACACAAAATTTGGAATACCCAAATTGTTAGATTGGTATCTACTCGACTTTGCCAAGGATTTTGAGTCATTGCTTGATTGGATCTGCCTTCAGTTACCAACTGAACTCGGGAAGGAAGCAATTAAGTGTCTGGAAAGAGCCAAAAGCGAGTCTAATTCACCGTTTGTCCGAATCATTCCTTACGAGTTCAGTTTTAGATACCTTCTGCACACACAATAAGGCTGTGCTTCATTACAAATTTTTGTTTTGATGATTCCAGGGGAGTTGGGTGTAAGTTTTGTACACAGCTATAGGAGTTGGGGGTGTTAAGCTACAGGGTATAACACATGTTAAAGCTCGATGTATAATAACATGGTCGTGTTGTTAGTGATTGTAAGAAAATATCTTCTCTTCAAGCATGGAGCTAGCCTTTTCGTGGATGCACATGGAATCACAGAGATATTGGTTGTTCCGGGACATCTTTCAATGGTCTCTGTGCCCCTTTCCTTTCAGAAGCTGAGCCATACTGGAGACATTTATTCTGAGATTAAACGTTAAGACTTATGTAATGCATATGATCTTATGGAATTACTCTGATCTGGCTTCAGTAAGCAGGATTCCATGGCTGTGACTGGCACAGTTAAGACATCAGATTGTGCTCGTCCTGGGGAACTAATTCCACCTAAAGTCATGGATCTGGACATTCTAAGAAAGCAACACATGTTGAAAATACACCAATAATGGTACTTGTATCTTTTCTTTAGTGGTCCAAATAAAACAGGCCACAGTACTCATGTAAAGCCATTTTATTCGATGCTTTTCAAACATGGCTGCTTATTCAGCTTCTCAAACTCCTGTTGACACTCCAGGAAGTTGTCGACCAGATATCCGCCAATCTTCAATCATTTTGTGGACACAGTGTTGATGGACTTGTTCATGACAATTGAAAAGAGGATGAAGGAATCTGAACGTTGTCCAATGGCGAAGAAAAGTTACAGGGTACTACAATTGGAGTGGTCCAGAGTGGTTGTCTTCCTTGTGATATAGGGCTACAACTACCATGTGCGTCCATGTTGAAGCAAAGAACAAAGGAGATCACTAATTACTAGTAGTTATGGAAGCAAAGAACAAAGGAAATACTTGTGGCTATCGATCATTTTACTAGTAGTTATGGAAACACTTGCGTCTTAAGCCTTTAGTATATTAATTATTAATAAAATTAATTTAATTATTTGAATGTTTGTAAGTACTTTGAATTTAAGTTTCTAAAATAAAAATAATAAATATACTTTGAACTTAAAATATTCAAAATTTATAAAGTTCGTTCTAATAATTTAAGTAAATATTAATTTGTTAATAAATTTTTACTTAATGAATTATTTATTTTAATAAAATCGCATCATCCTCATTATGTTCACTAACTTTAAATATATTATTATTTTATCTTACTTAAGATGTCTTATGGGATAACAAAATTTAAAAGGAATATTCTATTAAATTTATATCGACTCATTATACATGTAATAGTGATTTTCTTTAAAATAAGTTGAAATAAATTTAATAAATATTTTGTATTACAATATATTTTTAGTAATTTAAAAGATAGAATGAGAATAAATTAAAAAGATTTGTATCTTTTATTTCCTACAAATTTTTATCGACGTTTTCAAAATCAACTGCATTAGATCATCATAAAACGGGTTGAAGATTTAGTAAAGTTAAATAATTTAAAAAATAATTAAAGAAAATTGTCAAAAATTTAAAATTTAATTGAAAAAGAGATTAATAAATAAAAATAATATATTTATTTTAATTTATAAAATTGATTAGTTTATAAAATAGTCGATTAATTAATAAACTGATTAATTTTAAAATAAATATTATTAAAATAAATCACATTAAAAAGTTAAAAATTAGCTAATTTAAAGTTTTTATTGTAAAAATCACTTTGGACATTTACCCTGTTTTCTTTTTATTCAAGTTTTCATAACTGCAGACAGCCTCGTGCTTATTACATACAGCTACAAGGTCCAGCTCAAATACACCATTGGGCCCAAATAGTGTAATAAATAAGTGTAACGAAACTACATCTTAAATAATAAATCTAAATTTCGAATTTAACACTTAAGTTTTAACCCAAAAGATTCACACTATTTTTCATTAAATGAATCCAATTTTAATAAGATCAATTATGAATTTATATGAATGAAAATAATTATAAAAAAACATAAAGGTTTTGTTATTCTCTTTTGATTAAATATTTTATAAGGTCAAAGTTAAATTGTAGATATTCAGTGACCAGCTACATGCTTAAGATTAATGCAAATCTTAACATTTTCACTTATATTATAACAATATAAAATAATATGTATGACTCAAAATAGAGTATTGATCATTAATATATAAACAAGGCAACCTATACATGAGAAGAAAATTGTACCTCGAGCAAATATACTATCATATCTCACTAACAATATCAAAAGACTTCAAAATACCTATATTGCAAACATGTTTATCAAAATAGTAAGTGAAATCCTTTAGTTAAAGGATCAATCAGTATATGCTTTGTTAAATATGGTCTGTTGTTATCTCATCTTTTTGACAAGTTCTCTTCTCGTCAAGTATTTAATGTTTAAATTGTTATACTATATGATTTTTTTACTATTATAATCCAACAATATTGTAAAAAGAGTATTACAATATAATCTGATAGATCTATCAACTTAATCAATCATATAAAGTTAAAAATTAAATTTATTAATCAGATTAACTGTAAAGCAACACTATAACATACATCTTAATATACATAGTAGAAAAGGCCACAAGTATCTGTTTAACACTTTTCTATAATATTTTCATGAAGCACCTCCATCTGCTAACATAAAATGTAACTTAATAGGTATTTCTATCCTCTAGACACATAGTAAAATCAGAATATGTATACCCATTCATGTCTAATTTCTCAATCTATATACCTAATTAGATCTAATTTTTCAAATTTCCTATACAATGTTCAATCTAGTACAAACCTGACCATATATCATACTACTGATTGAACTAGAATATGAGACATTCCTAATGGCCCCTCTTTTAACATCATTATTTCAACATGGCGTCTGAGACAATTTCTTTTTGAGATATTTCATCACTAAACATTTATAACACAAGCTTAATGTATGCTCTCTAAAAGCGACTCAACAAATTTCAATATTTGACATATTAAATATGAGTACTAACAATAAAAGATGTTTCACCAAGATCTTTAAGGGCTAAATGCTTGGACAACAAGTGCTTAACCTCATACAACATGAACAAGTCATTTCATATAAGTAAGACATCATTTACAAATAAAAGTAGAAAAGATAACCTTGTACCCCTTAAACTTGTAGTACAAAAATATGTCATTTTTATTTTTATTTTTCAGAAAGTCAAATGAGGTGATTACCTCATCAAATTTGAGGTGCCACTATTAAGAAGCTTGTTTTAATTCACATAAGATTTTCTCAATTTATAAATAAAATAACTATCATCATCTTCTTAAAACATTTTAGAATGTACCATGTTAATTTTAACATAAAGGTCTCCATTTAGGACAACAATTTTAACATTCATCTTATGTAGCTCCAAATCATAAAGAATTACTATTGTCATTTTCACTCAAAATATCTCTTTGAAAGATATAGGAGATAAAGTGATATTAAAGCATGTTCCTTCTTTTGAGTAAAACATTTGATAATCAACCTATCTTTAATTGCTTAAACTTACCTTAGATTCCTTTCTAATCTTATAAACCTATTTACAGCCAACAAGTTCACCATTTTGATGTAAAATAACAAATTTTTAGACTTGATTATGCTTTATTAACTGCATTTTATCTTTCATTATATCCCACCATAAATTTGTATGAGGAATAAAACAATATCTAAAAATAATTAGATCAACAATATGTCCAATATTATACTCATTCTTACAAAAAACTATATAATTAGATGAGATAACAAACTTCCTCACCCTAATATATATCTTTAACAAAACAAGAATACAATTTATTTTCATAAAAATGATACGAATATACCTTAGTGGGATAACTCAAAATTTGGACATGAATGAGACTAGGTTTCTAATATTTTCAAAGCTCAAAAGGTATATAGGCACTTGTTTGATTAGGACTTTGTTTGAGATATACAAATAGTCTTCATAGCCTTAAAGCTAATTTGGAAGGTTAGTCCTATTTTACATGTTTATCATCATATCTTTTAAGGTACAATTCTCTTTAACATATCAAATTTTGTTACTACTTCACAAGTTTCTAAGTATTTAATAAATATACATTTTTATTTTTGAAAATCGCACATTTGCCATAATATTCACCTTTGTGGTCAAGTTTGACAATTTTATTATTTTCATATTCATTTTAAAGACCTATCAAGACCTTCAAATTAATCAATAACACATATCTATGTCAAAATAATCATTAATAAAAGTTAGAAAGTATATGGAATTACGGATGGTGTGTGAATAAGGGTCACATATATTAGTATTAATAATTTACACAAAAATGGAATTACATGTTAACTTATTTTGTTTTATTTTGTTCAACTTGCCTATGTAATAATCATCTCTAGATCATTAAAATCAAATTTTGAAAGAATATTATCTTTATCAATCTTTCAACTATTTCTCTAAAGATATGAACTAATCTCTTATGCTATAACATATAGGATTTTTTTCTTTGTCAAAGACATTTTACTAACAATCTTTTAAAATACACAAAGAAGTATATATTTTATCAAAAGTTAAACATAGTTTATATGAGCCATATTGTAAAAGATTGTACTATTAAGTTTTGTATCAAAAATAACTCTACACTAAAATTTTTCTATTACAAAACTATTTCTTCTTTATCTAAAACCCATCAACTCTGCATCAACTTCTTTATCATTGCTAATCATTACTTTTGACTCATCTTTAGATATGAACTCTTGCACCATAAAGTAATATAATTAGAAGCTCCATTATCTGACCATTAATTACTTGATGTGACTATAACAACATTAAATTCATAAATGACAAAAACAAAAAAGTTATTTGATTGTTCCTATTTTTCTCAAGCCTTATAATTTATAATTTTATATAGTCCTACTTTACAACCTTTCTTTTTTCAAAATAAGCTTCATATTCTATATGATATCCCCAAGATTCCTCATGCCACTCATTTGTCCTGGTTCTTAAAATGGAGGATCTCTAACGCTGCGTTTGGTTGCCGACTGCGGACTGCAAAGACAGGACGAGACGGAATAGGACTGGACCGGACAGAACAAGAATTGAAGACAGAGAAATGTTTGGTTGCGATGGACAGAACATAGATAATTGTCCTCGTCCTAGGGACAGAAATGTGTTTGGTTGCCGTCTGCAGGATGTAAAATAAAAGATAATGACATAAATGCCTCTCAGTAGTGTAAAGACTTGTAGATGTTAAAGAATGTAATTTTGTGTATTAATTTTATTATTAATATTGTTAATAATAATATTATTGTTGTTATGTATAATTATAATAATTGTGATTTGTATGTTTAATAATAAAAATAATAATTATTTTATATTATTATTATTATATAAAATTTATACTTGTATAATTTTTATGATATTATGAATATTATTTTGTTAAGTGCTATTATGATAATTATTATACTAACGTATGAATATTATTAATATTACTATTATTACAATTGTTATTATTATTATTATTATTATTACAATTGTAATAATAATAATTATTATTATGATTATTATTAGTATATTATTATTATTATGTTTATTATTATTATTATTATTATTATTATTATTATTATTATTATTATGTTTAATAATAATTATTATTATGTTTATAAATTTTAAAATTAATAATAATATTATTAAAATATGACTAGAATTAAAATAGTTAACATTGTTAATATTATTTTGGTTATTGCTATTATTATTAGTATATTTACGTTGTAATATTATGTTTTAATTATTACCATGCAAGTAATATATTTTATTTTGAGTTTATTATTATTATTATTGTAATTATGACTATTATTTATCTTCTTATAATTATGAATAGTATTATGAAAATTAGTTAGGACAAAATAATTTAACAAAGCATCTAAACATTAATATTAGTAATTACATAATAGGTTGGAAAAGCGTCGTGAACCATCCAAATTTAATACATAATTGAGCTAACATCTAAACATTCATGACATTAAATACGTTGATGCCTTAAAATTTATTGAGAATTGCGAGGATAATCATGCCGATTAATGACCCCAACAAAGAAATCTGAATAATGTCTGACTCGATGCCAAACTTTGGTCGCATGTTGCAGTGACATGTGGATGTTGAGCTATGGGCTGTGGAAATTGAAGCGCGAATGGCGATGGTTCCGTTGCATGTGGTCGTTGGGCTGTTGGCACAGAAACTTGTAGTGGGATTGGTGAGGCTGCAGTGACAAGGGGTTGTTGAGATTGTGCCAGTGTGGATTTAACCGGGATCTGTTGGGGTTCAGTGGCGGCTCGTTCGATTTCGTCGTGTGGACAGATGGTCCTGTTTCGATCCATGGCAAAAGCAGTTTCAGCTTCTGCCAAAGTGCGAAACCCCTTGAACCTCGCATTTGGGAAGCCCTCAACAAGCAAGTCCTCCCAGCTGGTGAAAATACCTACTTGACGTCCGGCAAAGACAACATAGAATCCATACCTGGCCATATTATACCTGTACCTGCAAATTAATCATCTCATAACCATTCATAGACGTTCAAACATTGTAAACATTAAATAATTAAAAACCCTTCCATTCGTCATTAATAAACAGAGATACAAATATAGTCCTACCTATATGATCTGATCACAAAACATCAGTCCAAAACATCAGTTCAATACAGTCCTACCTATATGATCTGATCACAAAACATCAGTCCAAAACATCACCACAAAGATAGGTACCATCATACATGTCCATTATATAGCTAACATAAAGCATACTAATTTTACAATGATTAAATAATCGATGATGCCTATCTAAAAGGCTCCGCACATAATCCCGCCTTTGTGTTGCATTTGCACTCCAGAAAATATTCCCCACATAAGGATTCATGGAGAAGATGTGTAGAGCCCTGATAACCTCTTCGTTAGAGAAACCCAATCCCTCAAGCTCGTCACTGGTCGTGGAATTGGTGGGACCACAGTAAGTGCATCTGTAATTATCTGGCACTCCGAATTTGCAAGTCACAGAGCGAGAAATTGTGGCGGCAATGGTTTCCAAAGATTGCAGTGTCCCCGCTTCTTCCTTTTCCCCTATTTAATTGGTTCCCTCTGTTGGTAGATGAGGCCACAGATCCAGCAGCATGCACGTAACCGCCATAACGGTGTCTCCACTGAATTGGTTCAAACAACGGCTCAAGAACTGGTGAACCTGTTGGTGCATCTCCTCCAGTTTCATCTGCTGCAGACTGGGTCGCTGCATTCCCATGGTCCTCTGCAGCTGCACCTGTGGCTCTATCTTTCCCAAAGACAAACTCAAGTCTAGGGTAAATAGGGAATGGCTTGCCCGGGGTATAGTACCTATTAGGGTGTTTCTGAGAATGGTGCAAAGATGGTTGTTAGCATGATACACAATGTGTAATACATTAACATGCGTGTATGAACAACCTACCCTCATCCATTCGTCAAGCACTTGCTTGCTGTCTACCTCGACACATTGCTTGGTTTCATTCCACCCAAACCCACTGCATTGCAACATGTCATATGCGTTCTGATATTTGTCCTTAAGCCTCTTATGTTATTTACCTATCAGTTGTACTTAGCTTTGCTTTAATGTTATTTTTATTGTTTTTCTTGATTTCATCAAAGTGATGCCTTATCTGTAGCTGCCTGGACAGATTTGATTCCAGCTCATCTCGAATTTCTAGAGAGCAGGGTAAGATTTTTACTTGATTACAATTTGAAACTACTACTTTTGCTAATCATGTATCTATTAATCATCCATCTTTCAATTTGGATTCTCGTGCTAAATGCCTACAAAGTATTTATATTGTCTCACGGACTCAACACTTCCCGACAGGTTTGGACTTTACGGGAGGATATAAATACTTGGCTTGGGATCCTTATTAAGCTAAACAACTGATTTTTATTTAAAGATTTTGTTGAACCATTAGTTTTAGTTTTCTTTTCAATAATATGCAACAACTTTCATAATGTATTGGTGGCTACATTTGGTTATGAATGTCTGATTATGTTTCAGAAATCATTCGTGGAAGCCCTAAACTTGATGATATCCAGCCAGGACTCTATTCCGTCCATTGCTTGCATTTAAGGACTCTATTATATTGTTTGTAAATAATATATGATTATGGACTTTATAGTTGGGCCCCTATCTAATATACTCTTTAGTAATGAGGGAAGTGGAAGATGGTTGAATGCAACTGAGGCATTTAAGCATACTTCCACTTCATAAAATTATCTATATACTTGGTGCTTCCAACTATCTAAGAAGTGACAAAGTTACCAGATTTGATTGATGACTTGATGATCATTCACATGTGGTAACAAGTATCACAAGCAGAAGTATGTTTCTCAGCACAACACAACACATATATTTTGTGTTCTAACAGAAAATGGGATACAAAAGTTGCTCTTCAGGTTCAGAAGCATTCTAACATAATAACTGAAATGTTTTCTGCCCATTTCAAGTCCAAGAATTCATGTGCATGTTTGATATTGCTAAATCTTAGCTAAACCACAACTATTTACACTTATTTATATTTGCAAATATAAGAACTTACCATATTCAGCTATGTATACACCACAAACACAAATAATATTTGAATATGAAGGTAAGATAAAGAAGGACTTACCACTTTGAGAAGAAGTCCTCAAAATTCAAGTTCCCGAATGCAAGAAGATTGATGCTGAAATATAGAATGTCCCACACCCTGTACATGAAACATTAATCTCATTGATTACTTGACTCAACAACAATTAAGATATATAATTGCAAAAGGATATATTTAACTAATAATACCATGCAAGGCCAGATAGGAAGAACGAACTAAAGTAATTCACATTTTTCTAAACATAGGAAGAAGGAACTAAACACAATCATTGAACTCAAGTTTTGTTTTATCTTTTTGTGAGCATGCTCTTGAACTATCAAAATTTGATGCACGGTTGGCTTTCTGGTGTGAAAGCCGCACTATACAATATACAGAAGAAAGTTAAGTTCACCCATTGAACTAAAGCTAGTGTATAATTAAAAGGGAATGACTATGCAGAAACAAATGCTTACTCAATTTATAATTTCAGCTGCCTTTCAAGCTCTAATATAATGTATAATATCTGTATAGGAAAGGTCCCAATATGCAAAGAAAATAAAGCAAATTAGGGCTGGTCTAGTGAAAGGAGGTGGTCAATTAAGATGCAATTGATAGTTACCATGACAGCCTCTAAAATATATCAGCAGTGCAAACACAAGCCATTGTTCACAAGATTCAGCAACAGATTAGTTAAACAGGGTTACAACATTGCTCACTGAGGTTCAAATGAGTTGGAGTCATTTAATTAACAATTATGTTGTGCACTTGACATTCACTAAGTCAAACAGTATTTGACTATTGCGGAAATCATGAACACAATGTACTTTGATGAAGTGCAACCGTTAATAACAAGAAGGATTGAATTATGTATTGACAATAACAAAGCAATACATAATTGCAGCACCACTTGATCGAAACTGAAACTTTGATTGAATCTTAATTGTTCAATTATGAAGTATGACCGTTCAACAACTTAAATGATTGAATTAACACAACCGTCAACACTCAAGTATCGAGACTCAAAACAAAAAGAGGATACTGCTTTTATTGTACAGCATTCATCTTCTTATTCTCAGCACTGAAATGCCTTATTTTTTAAGTCTGAAATGGTCACAAACAGGACCATTTCAAACTGAAGCAATCATGGAGTTCTTTCCCCATGAAACAATGTTCAAGGAGTTGAATAACACAATCATAAGTCTATTCCCCAAGGTACATTTCAATAACTCTATACTTGACCTTAGAACTATATATTGTTATAATACAATCTATAGGTCATAGCCTCATTCCTTCCTCAACTGCACTTTCTGCACAGGATGTTGTTTATTTTAATACCTACTAATCGTCCTTGTTGGTTATACAAGTAATATTATTTCAATGCAAATTCCCTCCTAAAAGTCTCTTTATGATATTCCTCATATCACAATCGACTACGAAGCACCAATGTCAAAATGAAATAATTGATTAGCTTCTTTTGTTTAGTTTAACTGAAAACCTAAAAACTGACATTTGAAGCCCTGAACATTCACTAAATTAAAATAGATGAAATGCCCTTTATAAGAACAAAGATGAACAACCATACCTATAGTTCATAATTAAGCTTATTCAATGTTATTAGGTGGCTTACAAATGATCAGTCAAACAATGTATTATTATTCAAACAAATTGCAAATGCTTAACTTTCATCATTCACACCTTTGGATACACAACAAACACAACTGATCAAAGCTTTCAATATCAATGTAAAGAAGAAGAACCACTTACCACTTTCAGAAGAATTCCAAATATCAACTTTCCAAATGCAAGAAGATCGATGTAGAACTACTGCAAGAACCACACATAAGTGCAAATTACAGTCATTTATTCATTCACTGAAGTGGAATATAAATGCAAAATCATAACCCCATGCACATTACGAATAATTTCCTACAACTATCTACAGCTGAGATTAACTTAAACAACAACAGATGTTTCCGAATAAGCAAAGAAGAGGCTACTTCCAGGCGGTCTTGTGTGCTGAAAAAACAACGAAAAGAACCTCATCCCTCACCCAATGCATATCCATCAACAAATCCGAATCCCTAACCCTTCCACACCCATCAATAACACAGATCCGTTCGTCTCAGTCAAACACTCATTGCAAACCCATTACCCATACAGGAAAACAATACCCATGGATGAAGAGTCTTACCCAGATACGAGATATGATAATGGCTTATGACGGTTTGCTTCGGTGGAGACTGGAACGTTAGCGAAACAGATCTGGAGGAAGACAAAGAAATATCAGCAGTAGTCGCTTCGTGCGGACGTGCGAAGGAGAAAATAACCAAGCTTTCACGACAAAGACGCAACAAAGTGAGGAAGGAGACACGGAGGTATGGGGTAGTTTCAGAAATAAGGAGGAACTGCGTTAGAAAGAAATGACGAAGAAGAGTTGGCTTCGGGAGGTGAAAAATGTGAGGGCATTATGGCCATTTCACTATCTTGTCCAACAGACAGTGTTCTCTGTCCGATGGTTTTGGGTTGGACAAAATATTTTGTCTTTGTCCATTGAAGACAGGACAAAACTTTTGCAGACGGTAAAGCAAACACCTATCAGGACAGAACGGTTATGTCCTTGTCATCCGTCCTCACGTCCGAGGACGGTAACCAAACACAGCATAAGAGCTTTAACTTTTGGTTTTCTGGGATTGGCTATAGGTTTTGGTTTAGTGGTTATTAATGATGATTGTATTGGTTTTTCATTATGTTCTTTAGTTTTTCTTCCTTTGCTACATCGTGTGTAAGAAGGTAATTAACATCTCAGTTTTCATCACATAAATTGTAACTAGTAACAAGAATATCAAAGTTTGATGGAAATGTATTCAGAACCCAGTGAATAATACAAGTATTAATGATGACTATATTTAAGTTGAGTTTACTCTATAAATGAACTATATTGATGATATATCCTCTCACTCACCTAAACTTAGTGTATCTCGTAAAATACAATTATTTCATAATAGTTCCAATCTCAGCATTAGAAGAAACTTTGTACCAGATAGTTGGTTTTGGATCTTATAATTAAAGGTTAGAGGAAGAGAAAATTTACCAGAGTCAAATGGTAGAATCTAAAAGGGGATACAATGGAACAATTTAGGGAGAGAATAAAATATATGGAGAAGAATGAAAATTGGAAGGAGACGGTAACAAGATGTAGGAAAAAGTAACAACTCTTTTAAGAAATACAAATAAAGAGATATTTGGTGTTTCTAAATTGCCTAGGGATAGTAAAATGGAGTGTTAATGGTGGAATAAAGATGTACGAGCAAAGCTTAGGATTAAGATGGGACGTATAAAGCTTTATTGAATAACACCACAGAAGTTGAGAGAGTATTTAATAGAGAAAGTGACAAACTGATAAAAAAAGAGGCAAAGAAGATAATCTCATAAGCTAAAAGCAAAGCTTATGAAAAATTATACCAATGATTGAAAATTAAAGATGAAGAAAATGATATTTTTAAGTTGGCGAGAGCTAGGGAACAAAATACAAAAGATTTAGTTCAAGTTTGTTGTATAAAAGATGAAGCAGGGTGGGTACTCGCAACTAAATATAACATCAAAAAATGATGATAGAGATATTTTTATAACCTTTTTAATAAAGGTGTAAAAGATAATATCTCTTTAGGTAATCTTAAAATGATCAAAAGGTATCGTAACTTTACTTGTTGCCTATAGATTAAAGGAATAAAATAAAAAAACTTTGGCGACAGATGAAGAGATACTCATAGAGGTGTGAAATAGCCTAGGCAAAGAGGGTCTTACTTGGCTAACTAAGTTTTTTAAAGTGATCTTTAAGTTCGCGAAAATTTCAGATAAGTGGAGACTTAATATGCTAACTCTTCTATATAAAAACAAAATGGGACATCCAAAGTTGTAACAATAATAGAGGTATCAAACTACTTAGTCATACTATGAAATTATAAAAGAAGATGATTAAGAAGACAGTATGGAAGGATGCTTCTATCTTGGAGAACGAGTTTGGCTTCATGTCAACAATGTCTATGATAAAAGCTTTTCACCCTTTTAGAAGATTAATGGAATAATACAAGGAAAGACAAAGTAAGCTACATTTGATTTTTATTGATTCAAAGAAAGCATATGATAAGGTATCTATGGAAATCATATGAAGGTGTTTAGAAATTAAGGGAGTTCATATAACTTATATACAAGTTATTAGGGATATGTATGAAGGTATAATGACTAAAGTCAGGACAATATAAGGAGATACAGAGCATTTTTCTATAAGAAATGAAGTTATGGATGTAATAAGAGACAAATTAAAGGTGACTGATATTAATAAAAAATCGAGAGACAAGGCTTATATAGTTCAGGCATATTAAGAGGAGATACTTAACACTCTAGTGAGAAAATGGAAAAAGATTGTATTTAGAGACTGTAAGAAGAAGAAAAAAAAGGCATAAGAAAAATTAGAAGAAGGTAATCAAGAATGATATGACTCTGTTGAAACTTACCGAAAATATGACCCTCTATAAAAAATTTGGCGTACTAAGATACAAATAAAAGATCTCATATACAGAGATTCTTATCATTCTCATAGGTCTTTTAAATATTTTCATTGAGTCTTATGTCTTATATTTAGCTTAAACATTTAAACATATAGTACTTCTTTTCTAGTTATTTAACCTAAATATTTTCTTATAATGACCTATTTAATTTATTTATTTACTTCTCTTTTTTGTATGTATTTATTTACTTAGTTTATCTTTTATTATTATTTTACTCTTTACCTTGTTTTATTTTTATAGTATTATTTATTTTAGTACTTATTTTTATATTTTATTTATTACGTATGCAATTATTTTATTATTATCTTTTATGTTTATTTTTTATTATTTTAATATGCATATGCATATCCCAACCTCCCGTTGCATGACCGGTAGGGGTGAACATTATTCGGGCCGACCCGATTACCAGGCCCTGCCCGAATTAATTCGGGTAAGAAAATGTTAAATTTCGGGTAATTCGGGTCGGCTAGGGTATTACCCGAATTATTTTCGGGTCGGGACGGGTAACTCTAAAAAAATTCGGGCCAGTCCGATTACCCGAATTAGGTTTTAAAAAATTATGAAAATATATTTCGTTATTTTCTTGTAGAATTAACATATTAATTATGCTAGTTAATTGAAATATTTGGTTATATTATTAGTGAATTCAACTATTTGTTGAGATATGAAAATGTAATTCAAGTATTTAGTTATTTTGTGTAATTTTTGAAAAAGAACCAAACAAAATTTCGGGTAATTCGGGCTTTACTCTAACAAAATTTTGGGTAATTAGGACCGGGTAAGTTCGAATAATGAAATTTCGGGTTCGGGCCTGGTAAGATGAGAAAATTTTCGGATAATTCAAGCCGGACTCGAACAGTAAAAATTGAGCCCGAATTATCCGAATGCTCACCCCTTGACACGTATGATCTTTGTATGCTCCAATTGTCTATTGAGTGTGGAAGCACGCGCTAGACAAGCGTCTCCAGCTGATTCTTCATGCTAGCGATTTCCAACGACTGTTTCTAATAAAATTTGTCAAAATTTAGCAAATTTTTTGTTAAAATTTTATTTTCACTTGTTTTAATTGTAATTTCAAATAGAAATTAATTAAAGTTAAAGTGCAAAAACATATTAATTTTAATTCCTTACATCAAACTTAAAATCTCCATTTTATTTCTACAACCATAAACTTATTTTAATTTATGAAATTTGTATTAAAAATATATTTATTCTTTTGTCTATTTTTATTTAAATAATAAAACTTTGAATAATTCTATGGATCTTTAAATAAGTTCGGTTGTAGTAGCGATGAAGAGTAGTAGCGATGATGGCAGAGCGATGTGATATAGTAGTACTAGTAGTATTATTATTATTATTATTATTAACATTAGTATCGTTATTATTATTATGTTTGATTATAATGTTAGTATATTGTTCTTAGGATTAATTACAAAAAAAAAATCACAAACTTTGCTCAATTTTGTAATTTTAGCTCAAACTGAAAATTGTAACAAGAAAATGCTCAAAGTTTTATTTTTTTTCAATTCTAGCCTGATGTTAGTATCTTATTCTTGCCATGTATTCCAGAAACATATTTTAATCACATAATCAACATAACGTTGTTGTTTAAAAATGACCTAAATCAAATTATACAACTCCTATGGTCTCATGCTTTGATTTCAGTTTTTCTGTTTATTTTTAATTTATTCTCTCGACACCCTCACCTTTTGATTCTTAAATTATCTAGCCTTGCGGCCCTCACATTGAAAGCGCTAGGAGAACCAACCGAAAATGAAAAGCTTGCTAGTGTAGTGCATTGCAATGCGAGAGTAGTTTGAGACATTAAAAGAACAAACAGAAAACAAATGTTGATGACGTAAGGGAAAACAAACAAATAATGAAAGGCTAAGAATGCGTAAATTGATTTAGATATTTCATTTTTAAGAACGACGTTGTTTCATTAATAACTTAATGTAAACACTAACGTCGAGTTAGAATTAAAAAAAGTTTGAAAATGTAAACATTTAGTGTTATTTTTAAAATTAGAGCTAAAATTGAAAAAACTGAAAATTTGAATATTTTATTGCCGTTTTTAAAGTTCGGATTATAATTATAAAATTGAGCAAAAATTGAGATTTTTTAATAATTAACTCTTATTATCATCGTCATCATCATCATCATTATATATATATATATATATATGTGTGTGTGTGTTATATTTTATTGATATTATGTTTATACTTTATGGTGTTTATGTCATTTATTTTAATTTCTTTTTGGTTTTCTTCTAATTTTCTTTTCATTTATTATTCTTTTCATTTATTTATTTAACTAAATTTTCTATTTTATTTATTCATATGCTGCTTTGAAAAATTCTCTTAACTAATCAAGGTAAGACTGTATATTATTAGATCTTCTTAAATTTAGTTATTCATATTTTTGTGGATGTTGTTTTTATTATTATAAAATTACTAGTTAATAAATATAAAATACAACGTCTGTAATGCTCAAGTCATCAGTTCGGGCTCGGCTCAACTACAGGTTGATCAATATATGGCTCGACGAGCTACGAGCTAGCCGAGTCAATCTGATCCGTCATATATTTTTTAAAATAACAGTCAGGCCATATAGAAATGTTAAAAGTAGTTGGTGAGTCGGCCGATCCGATTTTGGCCATAGTTAACCAGATCACGGTCGGGCAAAATCGGGCTGGCCGGGGTAGTTTTAACTTTTAACAACTTTTATGTATTTCAAACGTTCATCCAAATGGTCATACATTTCGAACTTTGAATTATTGCGATAACGTACTTTTGGAGGGGTCATCAGTTAAATCCACTGTTTGAGAAGACAGTGATACTGAGCTTTCAAGCGCTGTACCCCATACTTCTCATAGATCTGTTTTCTCGGTTGCCGCCATATCTCAACCATTCAATGATGAAAATAGGGAGAAGTGGGTAGGGGAACAAAGGACCTGTTACTCCTGTATTCAATGAATACGTTGAAACTTATGACATTGAAGTACAATAGTGTGGCAAGATTTTTTTTTTTAATCGAGAAAAACAAACGAGTGATATGAGGCAAGATCACCCCAACCGAATCAGCAAATAATAGTGATAATAGACCTACAACAGGTTCACAAAGCCGATGAACACCAAAAGAGAAACGATAGTTATAATTGGCTAATCAATCTGTACAACGATTACATTACTGAAAAACATGACTCACCCGCACAACCTAATTGCGAATCAGCAACTCACGGATCGCTGAGAACAATAGATTAACATCCCGCTAAGTAGTACTTGTGAGGCTTGACATCGCCAATGCAGAATCAATAGTCAACCACGTATCCTTGTGCAACCTAAAACCTGTTTTGTTCTACTGGTTCGTTACAGATCTAGGAAAACAATCGTATCTACGAACTATTGAACCGAAGACATCTTCCAACTTACTTTTAATATTAATTCTTGATTTAGTCGAATTTGTAAGTATTATCTGAACTCAAGTTTTCAAATATAGTATAAGATGTTCTTGTTTGATCATTATCCATTTTAGGGCAATGATATTTTACTGGTATTATTATTATGGTAAACGGCAATGACCGTCGTCTTATGACATTTTCAGTTTCCTTCTAGATGGTCTTTTCCATTAACACACAATACTATTGTTTTCAAACAAACTAATATTAAATTCGAAATCTTAGGATTCATTAACTAACCGATACAAAGCTATTTATAATTATATATTTAATTAAAAATTATGGAATACAAATTTGCCACGGCATGACTTGTTGCTTTGTCGATGAACTGTACGGCAGATTAAATAAAAATATCGGACATTAGGTTATTATTTTAGGTCCATTTGAAAGGTTATTTCAATCAATATACTTTTTTTTATACAAGGAAAAACCAAAAGCTCAAGAACAAGCTAAGTAACGCACGGGAGTATGATACACCGCTCCGTGTTTATCTTGACGAAAGAGCTCTATTAATGACATCGGAGGTTCCTGGAGGATATGTAATTCTGAACTGACGACGACTGCGAATAAGGCTAGACTATCTGCACATTAATTTTCTTCTCAATGTACGTGTTGAAAATTCACCTCCCAATCGCGTTGGATTAATCGCCGAATACTTGTCACCAAAGAAGTCTCATCAGATAAAACTGTAGTGGAAGAAGACAGGATGTTTATAACTTTTAGGAAATTCACTTCGACGATGACTCATTTATAGCGACTGAACGTCCTAGAGCTCTGCAATTAGCGGCGAGCCTCTTTCAATATGTTGGAGAAACCCTCTGCACCATTGAACATGCCAGTCTCGTAGTATTCCCCCAGTAGTGACAGTGGTAGCCCCTTATGTTTACTGCACCATCTGTATTTAACTTGACCCAGTTCACTAGTAGTTTTATTTACCTGACTAGACTGTCCACGGATAGATCCTGTGTGAGAAGCACAAAACTTTTTGTTGCCCATACCCTTTCTATCTATTCGACATATTTCATTACTGCTTTGTTGCTTGCCATCGGCCAATGGAAGTCTGATTCAAAGACATTTTATTTCTCTAGTACTATAGAAACCAACAGGCTACTTCAAAAATAGAGGTCCAGGTGAAATACCGCATTTAACAATGCTTCATAAGGTTGGATTGAACCATAATCCCTCATCTTAATGTGTACATTTACTCTCTAGAAGGTGCATTACTTCTATTCCCATCAACCTATTCCCATCAACCTATACCTAGTAGTGGGACGCCACCAATAACGTATACATTCCCTTATATAAAAGTTTATGAGATTGTCCATTTTTCTCTTCAACTTATTGTTTGACAATGATAAGTATCTATTTTAAAAGATCTTGACCTTAATGGGGCACGATAGAAAAGATTAAATAGGAAGCGGTCAAGATACTTAAGACGACTTAGCTTTATAAAATAATGTTTGGTGAAGGTCATTTTATAATTATTTATTTTATTGTATTGATACAATTATGAAAATAATGATTAAAAATTTAATCGTAAAATTTTTTGACCGTTTAATATTTTAGTTCGGTTTTAACTTTTGATTCGATTTTTAATAACTTTTATGGTTAAAAATCATTCAAGATTAATTGGCCAATTTTGACAAATTAATAAATTTTATAAATTAAAATAAATCAATTAATTTTCATTTAACAATATATTTTCAATTAAACTTTAATTTTTTATAGATAAAAAATCTATTTCAATTATATTTCAATTTTTTAATTTTTTAATTTTAACTAATTTTATAATAATGTAATACTGATTAAATCTTTTAAACTTTAAATTTTTACGTATCAATTTCACTTTGCTTCAATTTTGAGAAGTAAAGTATACTCAAATCAGAAAATATTGTATGAAAACAAACAAAACCTCCAACTGCGATACAGATCATATAGGTTTGAAAATATGTTGATCATGGCAGAATTGGGCTTTTTATATGAAAATACACTTGCCAAAAACTCAAAATTAGCAGCGCAAAACGAACTTGTCTAAAAGGCTATATTGACTGCTAGGCTGAGTAATTAGTCAATATCATTTTTGATTCATAAAAGTGGGTCAAGTGCTAAGAATTTTAGTTCTAGTTTGTTAGTGACTTTTAATACGATAGAAATATAGGTTAAAGCAAATCTTATACACATGAAATATATAATACACAGTAGTTTTCATATATGTGCAACTAATAACTAAAAATTCAACCGATATGGTCGGTTTAATCATAAAAATTTTAAACCATTCAATTTTGAGGTTCTATTTTTAATTTTTAGTTCAATTTGTTTTAATAATTCTTGTCGTTAAAATTGATCAATTAATTAATCAATTTTATTAATTAATAAATTTTACAAATCAACTGATTTTTGTTAACAATATCTTTTTAATTAAACTTCAATTTATTCGATGTATAAATACAATCTCTTTTAATAATATTTTAAATTCTTGATTTTATTAAATCTTTAGTCGATTTTATAATTGTTTAATACCGATTGAACTTTTTAAACTTCAATTCTCTTGTTTTATCGTTTAACTTCGGTCATATTTTTAAAACAGCGAAAAACTTGTGTAAGATAATATAAATGTTTTTTATATATATAATGTGAATAATCCCTTTTATCTTTTTTTTTAAACAAAAAGAATGTAATATTTAAAAGCCACTTGAACAATTAATAAGGTCTACGACTCTATGTTGTAATTAATGCGAATTTGAAATTGATGAGAGTATTTCTGTCTGACCGCACATTAAAAAACCCACGTACATAAAAGTCCAACAATTCTAGAAGCCGTGTACAATATGAAAGCAACATTAGATCATATATATAATTGTAACGGATAGTGTGTAAGATTAGCTATCTAACATACACTATATATAATGTTTAATCATACCAAGCACGAGGGAGTATTTACATACATTAGAAATTAAGTTAACAAACTTGGCTTAGAAAAGTGGTCAGTGAGTGGTAAATACATTCATAATGCTTAAAAGTTATCGTAAAAGCTAAGTCAAGTAAATCGAAATCAACCTGTAATAGTAAGAAATAAGAATAATGTTGTTTCGATCGATTTTGGTGAAATTTGGATCATTGTTGTTTGGATCCATAAACTTGATTAACTTCGTTAGAGATACCGATAAGAGCTTTTAGAGAGCCACACCCAAAAGCTAGCTTATGAGGTTAGGAGATAAATCCCATATCAACTTTGTATTTAATCGATATAGGATTCAAGATACCTTGCAATTAGATCAAACCGTAATATCATCCCATACCAATGTCCTCTTCATTCCACGTTTTCGTCACTACGACACAAATCTCACCACCCATTAGCCACCACTGAGGTCCTCTGTTGGTCATCACGTTGGTCAACATAAGAGCTTTAGAGAGCCACACCCAAAAGCTAGCTTTTGATACCAATTGATAAGGACTTTGGTTTTATAGGATTCAAGTCTCATACCTGCAATTAGATCAAACCGTAACATTCGTCCCCATAAGGACCAATGTCCTCATTATTAGGGTTTCGGTCACCACCCACGGGCCACCACTCGAGGTCCTAGGTCACTAGTCACGTCCCATCGTGAGCCACCACTCCAAGATCGGCTCGATACCAATTGATAAGAGCTTTAGAGAGGACACCCTTTAAAAGCTCGTGAGGAGATATACCGTAGTGTTGCCCCCATGGGACCAATTCCTAACTCGTTGTCTTGGGACTATGAGTCGATCGGTCACGTCACTTTTGGCTTTGATCCAATTCTAAGATTTGGACCACACTCAAAAGCTAAATTTTATTATGGCGATCTACAACTTATATTATAAATCCCATATCAACTTTGTATTTAATCGATGCAAGTCTCATACCTGCAGGTAACATTCGTCTCCATAAGGACCATGTTCTCATTGGTCACGATACTTGTTTTCAACCCAGTCCAAATGTGATAATGTTAGAAGTCTTGGGTCTCTGGTTACCATCTTGGGTTGCCACCAGCTCCAAGACCGAACTCGATACCAATTGATAAGAGCTTTTAGGAGAGCCACACCCAAAAGCTAGCTTATGAGGTAGAGCCAAAGTTCTTATTAATCCCATATCAACTTTGTATTTAATCGATATAAGATTCAAGTCTCATACTTGCAATTAGATCAAACCGTAATGGATACCGCAAAAATAATAAAGGCGTTTTAAGGTTGATCGTCATTTCTCCGACGCTAAGTCAATTCTTTGTCGTAGATTTTTCTAAGCAGAGGTATTAGAGTTCTTAAGAAATGCATGCATCGGAGGAGATAATGAACTTATATAATAAATCATTGTTGGCTAATCAGAAATTTTTATCATATGCGTATTTTTTAGGATCTGAATCTGGCACGACCGAGGCCAAACATTATCATGAAGGACACGGAGGACTTGTTAAGAGTCTATAATGTTAGAGTCTTGGGTTGGTTTGAGCTCTTAGAACGCAAGCATGATTACAATTCACTATCAACTCTTATAAAATTAGTATCGGATAAAAATAAGATTAAAATTAGGTTATTGTAAGCAATGATATAACGAAAACTACTCAGTCAAGTAATCGATTCAAGACGCAAGATAAATGAGTATCAACTTCAACATCTAGAAGAGTGGCTCCCCTCCGCACTAGTGGGCGATTTATTTGGAAATTCTCACGTTTTGTTATTGACTCTCTTTTCTTCGTCTTAATTAGGTATTATACCTGGAAAAATCTGTCCAAATGCCAAGTTTTGTCGCATACAATCTTAGTACAAGAGAAGACAAAGTTAGCTTTTTACACAAACTTCGTAGTCTAAATCCATGAATTATTCCTTAAATAACAAAAAATAGCAATTTGGTCCGAACGTTTATATTGAAATTTGAATTAAATCGTAACGTTTTAAAACGTTTAAATGAATCATAACATTTATAAAATATTTAATATAAGATTTAATATTTAAAATGGTTTAAAATAATGATTCGACTATGATGACAATTACGAATGTTTCTTAAACACGTTTTGAACATACTAAAATATTAAATTTTAAGTTAAATTTTAGTGTAAAAGATGGGAGTTAAATTGATATTTTGTGTTCCTCGGATGTTTTCTAAAACTTAATATTTAAAAGAAAAAGGAATTAAATATCCTGTAAATTGATAAAATTAAACAAGCAATATGAAGCCAACCAATTACATACGAGTTGGGTAGGGTTCACAAGACCATGAACCCACGCCATATGTGGTCCGCAAGAAATGAGTTATCTTGAGTACGTTGACCGAACCTCCATCATTTTGAGTCAAACAAGACGTGGTTATGAAGCCACGAATGCATCATATGTGATGACAAGTGTGACAAATAGCAATCTTTCTAACCTTAATTACGCCTTACATGTTTCGATACGTCACTTATCAAATTTAAATTGATTTAAAATAGTAAGCATGTTATTAGTCATTTTAAGTTTTACTAGCAATCTAAAATACTCAAATAAGATCTTTTATTTAATTTTATAGCATCTTATTTTGTTTTATAAATTTTAACTATTTATTTATATAAATTTTGTATTTATTTATACAAAATTAAAGTAAAATTTTTATAAATAAATAATTTAAATTTATGAGTTAAAATAAAATATTATAAAATTAAACAAAATATCTTGGGTGGCTCTACCTCGCCATATCAACATCATGACTAGTTAACTACTTGCCTACTACGAAACTTACCCGTCTCCTCCTAAATCCCCCGTGCGTAATCTAATATGGTAGACGAAAATTATGTTCCGAAACCTACGTGAAATGGGAAAACGACACGGAGACAAGAGCAATGAAGTGTAAAATGGCGGCTATTTCTTATTAATTAATTTAATTAATAATAGTCTCTGGTCAACAATATGCCACACCTCCGTTGTAAGTCGCTGCTTCTTTGGTTCTTCCCTTATAGCCGTCCTTGTTGTGAATTCTCTCTTGTGTTTATATATAGACGTCTTGAGGGATTTACCCAACAACCCCGCACTCTCTCCCTCTCTGTCACTAGTTCGTTCTTACATTACATTCTAGTGAACATCGAACAAAACATAAGAAAAGCTTCGTGCTTTGGAGATATGGAAGTCGTGATACCTTCGACGAGTTTAGACTTCGATTTCAACAACGCTCGGCCTTTACCGTTCTTTAGCACTCCCTCTACGCCTAGAGGGTTTGGCGATTTGTCTTTAAGTGCTCCAGCCAGCCCTACTCGGGTCACCGAGTTTTACCGATATTTCGACAGCTTGTCGCCGATCGGTAAAACAAGGCCGGCTTCACCAAATGGTGGAGGTAATGATGATTTCGCTTTTGATTTCAGTGCTGATCTAGAGAAGGCTTCGCTGCCCGCCGACGAGCTTTTCGACGGCGGTAAGATCAGACCCTTATTGGCTCCACCTTCTGGACTGCAAGTTGAAGATCAGAAAAGTCCGCTTTTGTCTCCGAGGTCACCGAGATCGCCGTTGGCGAGAGGAAAGGAGATTGTAAGTGGCGTTTTCTCGAAGAAGAAGGATTCGAGTACAAAACCATCAGGGAGAACAGAGAATGTTGCTAGAGGGAGAGATTTAACGGTGAGTTCAAGCCGTAGAGCGACGAGATCGGTTTCTCCTCACAGGGTCGCTCAATACCCGTGGGAAGAAGAAGACAAAAGCAATCACCACAATAACAACAACAACAAACATTCAACATCCCTCAGTTCTAACACTTCATCATCGTCTACATCGTCTTCTTCTTCTTCTTCTTCGAAGAGTTCTTCTAGGAAATGGAGTTTGCGAGACTTCTTGTTGTTCAGAAGTGCATCAGAGGGCCGAGCGTCGGATAAAGACCCACTGCGGAAATACTGGGGTAGGAAACAGGACGAAGTCAAGAACACCAACACGGCCGACCACTCAAAGAGAAAGGGCAGAGTGTCGGCACACGAGTTGCATTACACCACGAACAAAGCAGCTTCGCAAGACTTGAAGAAGAAAACTTTCTTGCCGTACAAACAGGGCATTTTAGGCAGATTAGCATTCAGTCCGATACTCCATGCGCACTCTAATGGCTTTGGATCCACCACACGCTGAATCTGATCGATCCTCCACCCCTCCGACTTGTCGTCTACACCTACGGCTTTTGGTTTGTCGCCAGTCTGCACATGAGTCGATTGGATGTACACTACGCCTCCACCACATGATTGAGGCTTCTCCAAAGCTACAAGCATTCTTTGTTTTCTTTTAATTATTACTATTAATTGTAAAGTTCGCAGTAAATATTGTAACAATACAGTACACAATTAAGTGTCAAGATCTTAAATATTCAGTAATTGTTATTCAAATTAAACTTCATTTTCAATTTTGTTAAGATATCAATAAATATGAAGTATAAGAATAGACAGCCTAAGAGGGTTTGTAAATTTTTGAATGGAAGAGGTTTTGATAGTTGAGTTTTTATAAAAACTTTTCTAAGAAAGTAGTTAATTGTGTGACTGTCAATTAAAAATAACTTTTTGAAAAATTTTATACAGTATATTGTTTAACAATATAAAAATAAAAATAATTTTATTAATTTTAACTATATTTTATTTTGTAATAAAAATATTTACGCATACAAATATTATTTAAAATATATTAAACAATATGTAAAGCACAATATATTAATTATTATATAATTTTAAACTATATGAAACAAAAATAAAAAATTAACCAAATATTGTATACAAATTATACCATAAGTAAAATTAATATTAAAATATATTTAAAAGTCAAATAATATTATATAAATATAAAATAAACATAAAAATGAGTTTGTGAATATTGTGAAAATTATATATAAAATATAAAGATAAAAGAGACTAAAAAGATTTATTAATTGATTTGAAAATTTTACGTAAAAGTATTTTTTGAAAAGCTCAAAATTTGAGTTTCTTAGCTAAAATTTATATCTACTAAAAATATTTTTTTCCATTTTACAGTTAAGCACACAAATATTTTTTAAAAAAAGATTTTGCGGATATTCCTTGTCTACTCTTCAAAATCTGAACTAAACAAACAATGAGTCCAACAACCTGGTGATAGCGAGGAAACATAAAACAAAACTCGGGAGGAATCTGAACGGATTGTGTTTGGCAATACGTGGGAGTTGATCGGAAAATGTCAAAAATGTTACAACGGAGCATTTTGTCCTTCTCGAGGCATTATTTTATTGACTGCTATTATGGAGTTTCATGCAAAATTAACCAGAAATGTCAAAACTCTCAACGAGACATGGGCCGGGGAGACTTTGTCTACTTCTTCTAGAAGTAGAATAGATCAGATAAGGAGTTGCTACGATGTGGGGCATCGAAATTATTAATTATGTATGAGAATATTAAAGATATATTCTACGACACTGACGCTTCCTCCCCCATCCAATTGGTTGCATCGCATTAGATGCGAATGGAACTCAGTTGAATTGAATGCAAACTTTGAATTAGTTGTGAGCGAAAAGTGATTAGTATGATGTCCATTCCATCTCCCCACAGGCCACAGTACAATCGACGAACAACTTTTAGATTAATATGGAAAATTGAAGCACTTGATCATAATGCTTTTACGTTGTAGCCGGTTCATGGGCATCCAAGTCCAACGTTTGGTTTGCGTTTTAGTTTACCCTCCCAAACAGTAGCAGTGCTTATATAAAAATGAAAAAAAGTCAGTACTTTACTCGTGAACACGAATCTCAAGTACTGCACCGACCCAGCAGTGCAAGAGAATAAAATACCTAAATGCTGACAAGCGATAGATAAAGCTGGTCTGGTCCATGTAAAACAGAGTTCACTTAGCTGGAGCAGGGCCTGAAGATAAAACTTGATAAAGTACGTCCTGATTTGTTCTAATTCTAAAGAAATCAGAACGCCATTGTTTAACTCAGATTCCCAGTTCTGTCACTACTAGATACATGGATTCAAGAGCTTATTTGGATCTTCACATGTCCACTTAGAATATCTAACAGTCAGCGTTCTCCAAGACAGCTTATAACGATGGTTACACTTAAATCACGCTCTTCTGGTCGAAATTACTGTTCATCATTGCAAATTCCTGTTCACCTTCAAAGTCCCAGCACCAGAATTTCCCCAACAACTCACCCCTTCTGTCCATGACAGAATCTTCCCCTCCAGACCCAGCTGGCCACACAGCTCATGACGGAATCGTCTGACTCCGAACTCCATCAAGCGACGTACGGTCCTTGGCTCCAAGTCCAACGCCGAGGACGCTGTACACCCACCCCCCCCCCCAACGGCCACAAGAACTGATAGCTAAGGACACCAATCATCCGACATTTCTCGGGGCTCTCGATTTGCTCTCTTAACAGACAACGGCTCGCTCGATCTCCCAACGAACACGTCCCCTTGTGCAGAAAAGCCCTCTCAGACGACGAGATCTTGAATCTTCCGTGGTTCGGTTTCTACACCGGCCCTTTACCTAAGCCAAACCTGGTCATGACCCGTGCTCCAGGGCCCCACTGGGTGGGTTTACGTCCTCCAGCCCCAAGGCTCATCCCTCAACAACCCACACATTAGTTACTCCTCTCCTCCAGGACCCACAACTCAAGTTCCTCAAAGCCCCCTCCCCCATATCAGCAATTGCACGCAGGCCACCCAGCCCAAGTTACTAACCCCCTCCCCATCAACAGACAGATGTTGGCTCTTCCCACCAAAATTCACACCATCTTGCTGTTAGCATTCCCTTCCACAATGAACTCGTTATTTAGGACCTATTATTAGAAACAGCTATGCACTCACTTTCGGGGATACATGCCATGGAAGAAGACCAGATTACAGAAGTCCCCTCTCTTCCATAGAATAACCACCATCCTATACTCCCTTCTTCTAAACCATCGAACCTTCCTCCGGGAGCAACCTCGACCCCAAATACTTCGGATATCATCGACTCACCGATGGATGATCAACTGTCTCATTCTTCGATGACAGAGCTTCTAGGATTGGGGAAACTAACAGCCCCCCGCAAGACTAGGTTTAGCCCCCCATTTTTAAAGCCTTTTTATGTCCATATTCCTATGGAATTGTCAAGGGGTCGGAGGAAAAAGATTCCAACCCATCCTCAAGAATTTCATACGGATACACAATTCGATGCTAGCTATTCTTGTCGATATCAGAATTAGTGGAGATCGGACCCAAAAGGTTATCCGTAATTTGACTTTCCCGCACTCTTTTCGGGTGGATGCACACAGATTTTCTAGTGGCATATGGCTTTTATGACGCTCCGACATTAGCATTAAAATTCTACTAGCCCATCGGCAATTTTTCCATGTCCATGTCAAATGGGCTCAAACTCTGTTTGATTTCACAACTATCCGTGCCAGCTCCACTCAATCTCTTCAACACTACCTTTGGACGCATTTACGGAAAATTGCCCGGGCTACAACCCACCCATGGCTCATCGAAGGAGATTTCAATGCCAAGCTTGAACGAACCGACCGACGAGGAAGTGCGAGTAACCATGCGATCATCAATCCTCACTTTCGTGACTCTGTCCATTGCTGACACCTTCAGGACCTAGGCTTCACCAGCCCCGGTTTACATGGCAACGAGGACAGACCCTAGCTAGATTAGACCAAGCCTTTCGGTCTGTTTGGTTAGCGTCTGCAACAAGTAGGGACAGGACAAAACAGGACAGGGCAGGACAAGAATTGAAAACAATGAAATGTTTGGTTGCGGTGGGCGACGAGAGAAAATTATGCTTCGTCCCCGCGGATGAAATGTTTGGTTGCGGTTGATGAGAATAAAAACAACGTTTAATGTCAAAATGCCTTGCATATAATGTATTAGAAAGATGTATTTGATGGTTATTTCATAATTGTGTCAATAGTTATATTAAGCGTATTTGCAACTCTACTAACATTAATTATCTTATTAATTATATTTTTATAAAATAATTATTGATACAATTAATATTAATTTTGTAATTGTTGTTAGTATAATTCATTAGTTATTTTATAAGTGTAAAAATATTTATTTAAAGTTTATTTGCAACTCTAATAATAATTATTATGTTATTATTATAATTTCGTAATCACAAAATAATAAAATTAATATAAATATTAATATTAAGTAAATTATGTCATCATCATTATCATTGGTATGGTAATAATGATGACATAATTCCTCTTTTACTATCTTTAACTAATAGTGACTATGTCTCAAAACGTAGCCATTTAACCTTCAAACACAATAAGTGGAACATGGGAACCTAATCATACATGAGATTTCGGATTAAAGACTTAAACTTCATAACAAATTGCTAAGCATCACACACAATATAGCATCAAAATTCTTCTTTTCCTTAGTGTCACTCTGTTTTTCCTTTAACACAGTAAAAAGAGCATAAGAATCAAAACCAAAACGGAAGCGAACAAATGGGTAAGTGATTTTCTTGAGTTTAATGATTACATGGTCGACTCTTGATGGCTTCTTGAGAGGCAATAGCGATTTGTACCATTTCCATAACCACCAATTGAGCTTACAACTAGAAACGAAAACGAAAAATCGGCAACTCTTGACCAAGTAAAGAGAAATGTTTCGATGAACGGATAACTTCTACGAAGATCGAGAAGAGCGCGGTGTAATGGAAGATTGTGGCTTAATGGCGTTGGGATTTGGGTAAGAAGGGTAAGAAGGGGAAGAGGAGACAAGAATCAAAACAAACAACAAAAGCTTCCGTGGGCGAAGCCGAAGGCGAAGACGAAGACGATCAACACGAAGGAAGGAAGCGAAGGCGAAGAACCTGCGTTTTAGGTTTGGACTTTAAAAATCGAGGTAGTCCGTCATTTACAAAATTTGTCCGTTGGACAGTGGTTTCTGTACCATAGATTTCGATTGGACAAATTTTTGTGTCCATGTCCTAAAGACAAAAATCAAACTCAGACAGTAACCAAACACAATTAAGGACAGGACTTTAACGTCCTTGTCCACTGTCCTCACTCCTATAGACACTAACCAAACGCAGCCTTTGGTTCGCCTTCTTGGACAACTTCTTTCCCCCACACTACAATTACTCACCTACCTTTTCTCAAGTCAGATCATCGGTTGCTTTTGGTCAACTTACACCCCATTCCACACCATCCTACCTCTCCTCGATCGTTTCGTTTCCAATCCGTCTGGTTGACCCACGACACTTTTGCCAAAGTGGTTAAAGATCACTGGCAACCTCAAATGCCATCCTTCAGTGGAGCCCTCCACCATTTAGGCAAACAATTACAAAGATGGACCTCCACCACTTTCGGATATATATTTTTCCGCAAAAAACAACTCATGTCACGGCTCACGGTTACTCAAAAATCTTTAGAGGAGACGAATTCAAAATCCTTTAAAGATCTGGAATCGTACCTTCAAAATGAGTTGGAATAGGTCCTTCTTCAAGAGGAACTATACTGGCATCAACAGTCCAGATGCCAGTAGCTCAGCCAGGGTGACCATAATACCAGATACTACCACGTTATCATTTTTGCTAAAAGACGGAAGCTCCACATCACCTCTCTGACCGACGATCCGGGCGTTTCTAGATCTGACCCGGTTGATCTCATATCGAAGCCGGAATCCTCAAAATTCTACTGTCTGCCAACTGAAAGATATGAGTGGCTTTGGAATCCTCAAATTTTGCAAGACCAATGACGCGCTTCTCACCAAGTTAGGCTGGGCCCTCATATCG
Source organism: Erythroxylum novogranatense (assembly GCA_029891385.1). Lineage (NCBI taxonomy): Eukaryota > Viridiplantae > Streptophyta > Magnoliopsida > Malpighiales > Erythroxylaceae > Erythroxylum > Erythroxylum novogranatense. The sequence goes on along the minus strand of CM057225.1, from coordinate 6,546,780 downwards.
AAGCCGACCGCACTTTCGGTGGGAATTCTGACTGCGAAATACAGCCTCAATCTCAATACCCTACCCCCCACTCTTGAAGCAGGCAGTAGTTCTATGATCTGGCGAAGTATCATAACCATTTGGCCCTACGTGTTGAAAGGGCCGAAATGGATTATCGGAGATAACCTTCTGACCGGTTCTAGTTGGACCATTGGGTGAGCGATCAGGACCTCTCATTGGCGTCGCTTGTTGACCACCGCCAACTCGTCTTGAGCACCGAAAGTCGCAAACTATGTGGACATTTTCGATAGCAGGCTTTGGTAATAATTTCAATTTTTACTTCCTCACTCATTCAGTCTCTTCATTGTAGGTATTCTCTCACCCCGGTCCCTCCGGAGATCGGACAAGATGATATGGGGGAGATCGAGAACCGATCAGTTCACAACGACGTCCGCTTACTCGTTGATTATGGACCACACCCTTCATGACACTGGGAGATCCTGGCAGACCATATGACGCTGGGCAGACCTTCAATGTATTCGCTCATTTCTCTAGCTCCTTGCCCAAGACCGCCTACTGACTAATCATCAACGTCTGCATCGTCATTTGACCACGTCAGCGGAATGTCACTACTGCCGAGCGGATGAAAGCTCCCTTCATATAGCGAGAGAATGCCCCAGAGCCCGCCGTCTCTGGCACACCTTCCCTCTACACGACATCTCCTCGAAGTTTTTCTCTATGCACGCTCATGACTGGTTCCACGCAAATCTTCACTAGCACTGCCAGCTCAACGGTCTGCCCTATAATATCATCTTTGATGTTGCTTGTTGGTTTATGTGGACCTAGAGGAATAAAGCGATCTTCGATCCCCACGTTTCCTGACCGACTTCCCCCACTAACAGCATCTTAGCCTTTGTAGACCAGATACAACAAGCCACAACTAGTTTCCACCGTACCGTTCCTGGCCACCAATGTCAGCATGAGCAACTTATCGGATGATCCAAACTGTCCCCTAGCTGAGTGAAACTCAACACAGATGGCGCCTGCAAAAGATCACCTTCTTCCGCCTCAGCGGGCGGACTTATCCGTGACAGGATTGGGGATTGGAAAGGTGGATTTGTTCAAAACTTAGGCTAGTGCTCCTCACTTGCAGCAGAACTTTGGGGTGAATTATTTGGGCTAAACCTGGCCTGGGAATTCGATTTTTGACAGGTGGCATTAGAATTGGATTCTTAAGCACACCGCTTCCCTGAACCCTCTCATTGCTAGCATTAATGAGCTCCTCAACCGCAACTGCGTCATATGCACTCGACACATCTACCGGAAGGGTAATAGGTATGCCGGTTGGTTCTCTAATTTTGTTGTAATTTGTAATTTAGGGCTCACCACTTTTGTTAATGCCCCCTCTGGGTGTCTCCCCATCCTCCTTGAGGATAGATCTGGGATTAGTTTTCCTAAACTAATTATGTAATTTGTACTGTTTTATTTTTCGATTATAAAAATAATAATTTAGCAGAGATTCATCGTAGCGTCTACTTACTCCATACTTATGGGCTATGATGAAGAGTCGCCTCATGGGGTTTGAAAGGCCATCTGGCAATGGCCAGGATCGCAATGTGTTCGCTCGTTCCTTTGGCTACTAGCTCATGATCGGTTACTCACGAACCAACAACAGGTCCGAAAGCAACTCACGATGGACAACTCATGTTTCCTTGAAGAATCATCCCTTCACGCTATAAGAGATTGCCCCAAGGCTAGCCAAGTGTGGACCACACTGTCATCACACCTCGCTGCGACTGATTTCTTCGCTATGCCACTTCGCGACAGTTTCCCTTTAATCAAATTTTTTTTTAGCAGAGTACTTTTTTTGATTCCGGTAATCCCACATCTTCCAATTCTCTCATCTTCGATATTAACGAATTCTTCAGTCGTAACCGAATAGTTCTTCCCGTCACATATATAAGGAAGGCAATAGGAGCGCTAATTGATTAGCAAATTTTGCTGTAAATTTTGATTTGAGAGTTACCACTTTTGTAAATGCTTAGGGTGCCTTTCGATCCTCTTAGAGGATATAGCTGGGATTAGCCACCCACGACTTGTAACGTAAATTGTCTGTTAACTTTTCATTTATATAAATAAATAAAAAATTAGCAAAGTACGACAACAACAACAACACTCAGTATAAATCTTCCTAAAATGTAGGGTATGAGAAGATCCCGTAGAATTCAGCCTTACCCGTGATTTTTATGGAACTAAATAATACGCTACATTAAGAACAATAGAACCAATGCATTTGCCGATCATTGGTTTAGGATGGTATGAATAAACTAAATGACAATAGATAGGATCACAAAACGAGTGAATTGTGGATCAAGAAAATGAAATCACTTGGTTGAAGGATATAAGCCCGGATTCTAAAGTCTCATGGACTTGAAATCACTAGTTTCATTCGAGGCCCAATTTGTACATGTCCAGCAGTGAATGCGCAACATTATAAAACAGTCGGTCTAATACAACGACGTTTCATCATAATTATTTGGGTAAAATGGGTTGACCTAGTTTAATAAATTTTGGAGAAATATATGATCTTTAAAATTCTTATTTTTCAAGATTTTAATAAATTTTATTTTTGACTAATATATAAAATATGAACATTAATAAAATATTATTTATATTAAAAATTTTAACTAATTAATTCTAATTCAAATTAATAAATTTAAATTAATAATTTAAATCAAATTTAATTATTTTAACGTTACATTTAGGAGGATGCTTGGTTCACGAGAGGACAATGTGAATGAGAATGAGAATGAATATAGTGAGGAATAAGAATATATATAATCATTACAATTATAGTGGTTGGTTAAAATGAATGAATAATTACCATTACCATTGATTGTGATTGGTTTGTTAAAATTTTGAGAAATAAAAATTTGTTTTATATCAAAATTTAAATATATTTTAATTGATTATTTTTAATTTATACACCTATTTATAATAACATAATATTTAAAATCAAGTATATTGCAATTTTTCCTTTTCAATAGCTCTTGAAGAAAAAAATACTCAATATTTTTTACATTAACATATCATTAGTTACATAATATTATCAAAATATAGTTTAATCATTCAAATATTGTGCAATTCATTGACACAAATTGTAATATCTTTCATTACATTATTAAAGTAAAATCAAGTAATATAGTTTAATACAATTTACATTTATTTAATAATGCAAAATATGTTATATTTTAAGTAATTAATGAATAATATTTTAATTATTGATTAATTATTTTAATTAATTAATTAATTAGATTGTAATTAATTAATTAGATTTTATCTTAATTAATTAAATATATTTTAATTAAATATATTTTAATTTCATTTAATCAAAAATTTAAAATATTAATATTGATAGGAATTAAAATCATTCCTCCCACACATAAAGAGTATGGATTATTACTTAAAAATTGGGTGCGAAAAACTATTTAATCACTCGTAATAAATAACTAACTATTATCAACTTATCATTCATTCATTTCCTATTGATTTATTCTCATATCCCTTAATCAAGCATCCCTTTAGTACTATTTTAGTAATAATTAATTCATATATAATATTTATATTGCGTATTTTATTGTTAAAGGATTTTTTAGAAAATTTAAAATTATAATTAATTTTATAATTTTAAATAACATAAAAATTTCGAGAATTTTTAAATTATAAGAAAGATTTATCCGAGGCGGGAAGGCTCAGAAAAATACATCCTTTTGACTATTGATGCGAAACCGGTTAGCCGAAAGACTCTTCTGAATTGAAAGCTTCTCGTAGAAGATACCAGTAAATGGACACAGAACCAGCACCTGCCACGGTGTCGGTGGCGAGGCACACCTGTATCAAACTTGAAACCGACGGTGCCGAACCCGTATTCGTGAAAGGCACCTGGTTCGATTCCCACTTCCACCTCTCCATCTCCGACGGTCTCCATTCCTGGGTCTGCAACGGTACTCACATTAACACAAACCCTTTTGTCTCTCTCTGTCTTAAAAAATATTCTTATTTTTTTAGTATTTGGGTGTTGAATTTTGGCACAGCTAGCGATGAGGACGTAAGAGAGAGAGCTGATCAATGGGACCAACCTGTCACTGACTACATTCAGTTCGCCGAGAAACACTTGGGTTTCCAGCAACCCGGTTCTGTTTACCGATTCTCCGATGCCGGCGGGGGCCATAAACGGGTTAGTTTTGGGTTCTTATTTGAAGCGCTTGGTAGCTTCGGGAATTTGCTGCTTAATAAAAGTTGGGGTCTAAGACCTTCTCTTGTCATACTTGTCTTAAGCTCTTATTGATTGCTGAATATATGTTCGTTTTCTACTAAAGCGAAAGCTGATATTTTTCTAGTTCCTCTGCTTTAGACACGATGGTTAATCGCTTGTGTATGTCAGACGTTAAGGTTGTGGGTTATAGCTTTTAGATGTGATCTTTTTATTTTGTTCGGTGGTGTTATGTTCCTTGCAGCTCTCGTGGACATTTGAAAAGGGAGGGACTAAGCTGGAGTGGAGATGTAAATGTCAGCCTTCTACTGATAGTAGAAAGACTACAGCAGAAATCATGGACTTCCTTATGGATGCTAATATTAGGCTAAGTGTAAGTTTTTCATGTTGAACTCATATTTTCTTGCCATATGGGAATTAATTTAAATTAGTCTATGCTCCAGAATAAGCATTTATTTGTGAGAATTAAGAATTGATATTGTTACTGTTCTGTTCCATGTAATAGCAGCTAAATATTCAAAACTTCCTGGTGCTGTGCTGTAGCCGTGTATAGCTTCTAAACTAGTTAATGAGTAGAGATTTGTGACATGAAGCCATGAGCCATTTAATTGAAGATCCTGTTCAACCCACTTATAATATATCAGATCCCAATTCACAAGGAATTGGTTGAAGTTTCTGGCAATCTGATGGGTGATTTCTAGTAGATTTCTATCCTTCACCCTTAACACATCCTCAATTCATCTTTTCCACTTCAATAGACATTAAGCACTTCCTGCTGAGCAGCTTAGATATAATAGTATTTGAGTCACTATGTCTGTGGAAAGTAATATAATGTAAGTTTCATTTTGTTTTATCGGAATATACTGGTATAAATTCACTTGCATTTACTAATGTTACTTATGCATGTGAAGGAAGAAGTCGTTAGACAGACCCAGTCATTTAGTCGGCTGAAGGATGAAGCTGAGAAGTGTTTGGCACAAAGTGAGAGATTCACTAATGAGAAGATGGAATTTGAATCTGCAATATATGCAAAGGTAGCTTTGTCTTTAAATACTCAATGCTATTGTCAGTTTGTTAGTTCTGTTTCAGAGGGAGTTTGGAACAGAAATCTGATAAAACTGCTTTCTAATATGTTTGTAGCTGAAAATTAAACTTATAGTCACTAGGAGTTTTATGCTTTTCTTTGTTCAATTTTGGATTGCTGCAAAAGATTAGTAATGTGTCTGAATCTCAGCAGAATTGCAAACTTCCCAATTTTGCACGATCAAGTCTTTGAAATCCTACCGTGATCAACAAGAATAGCAATGTGCAGGAAAATTAAATTCTAGGGACACTATAGCAGAGTAGAACTTTGTCCTGATGTACCTGGTTTAATCACTATATCAGATTATCTTATTACTTGAATGCAGTTTTAACTGAAACCCATTTTTGTCGTTCATAATTTTTATTGCACCATGCGGATTTCAGCCAGACACTTCTGCTCATAGAAGGTATTGTTGTCGATCATCTCTGTTTGTATGCTGCGACTTACTTTTCCTTTCTTTTTTTCTAGTTTGTCGCAGTTTTAAATTCCAAGAAACGGAAAATTAGAGAGCTACGAGATCAGCTCTCCAAAAAGGACTCTAGTGCCAAATTGTTAAAAGAAGAAGAGGAAGATTCAACAGATAAAACAGAGACTTACGATGAAGATAATGATGATGCAAAAGGTGAGGAAGAGAGTTCAGATGAAAATGCAGGCACTTCAAAAGCTACCCCAACAAGTAAAGGCCGCCGCAGAAAGAGGGTTTGAGTTGAGGTAGTATAAAATGTACATTTCCGTCACAACTTTACTTCATATCCCCTCCATTTCTGTTGAGTTTGCTGAAGTTTCCCTTTAAGTCCTGTCTTTTTAGTGGCTCTTTCTTTGGATATTAACAACTCCAATATAAGATTGGTAATGGGCTGAGTTGGTCTCTAGGGCTCCCAAGCTTCAGCCCATTCGATCCCGAATATGCGAGTCAATTCTTCTATAGCCCAAATTTCACGCTAGAATTAGGCCGGTATGTACTCCCCAAAGTAGTGCAATTAACAGCCCACAGGAATCTATATTATGCACAAAGCCTCCCAACCAACGTCCATAGTCATCCCGCAATAAACCACCAGTTGTGGCACATCGAGAAGCCAACTTAACCGTCACGTTTGTGTTTAACTTCACCCACCCATCTTGGGACCAGACCCCATGACGCCTATTAGCACCACTGCTCACTTTTGTTCCAGAGCGAACGTGTTCTCTGCCTTTACTATCCCAGCAACATATTCTAAGACAGTAGCAAGGCCACCAATTTAATTCTATTTTATAACGGCCCAACTTAGCCATGACAATAAGGTAGCTACGAGGACAAGACAACTTTGAATTTTGGAGAAGGAAATACATAGAACAACTATTGTTCTCAACATTTAGAACAACTATGAAGTATGGGGATCAGGGTTTTACGTTTTTTAAGGATGTTTTATACAAGACGTACACAATTGGGACATTGCTCATGACCTGTTCTCATTATTATGCGGCATGAATTCGAGCCAAACTCTGCACCAACCTCGTGTAATCCATATCTGTCCCTATGCATGATTTTGCTTTGCATATAAAAATTGGCCACACATATCTTACAAGGTATGGTCTGTAGTTTCTATGGCAGTGGAAGTGACGCATTAAGCCATTTAGATAATTACTTTGTGTTTGTTAAGCGAAAAGGGCTCAAGACGTTTTACAAAAAGCTGTTCCTAGTTATTGGATGTAAATGCCAAGTTGAGGTTCTTTGCATATGGATATGATACCTAAAGCAATAAATATTGTCTGGACATCTTGCAAAGAACGTGTATCAAAAAGAAGAAAGTGACCAAAAAAGAAAAAAAAAAAGGATGATCTAATCAGATTACGGTAATTGGTTCAAATTAAGTTTCAATTACTAGGTAGAGTAGAACATAAACATAGTTCTGCTAAATCCTCTGGAGTTATATGGTAATACAGCATTTCAAGAAATACCCAAATTTTAGACAGCACATGTTCTCAGCTCTAGCCAATAATTCTTTTCAAAACAGTCGGCTAACTGCCTAACCCACCTTGCATTGTCCCCTGTCTAACATTCTGCAGAGATGTTATTGTCAATAAGTGGTTTTAACTTGTGATTTCTTCTTCCCCTTTCTCTGTTTTCTTTTTAGCATGTGTGAGGGAGGGGGGGGACCTAAGTTGATTGCCTTCCACAAATTAGCCTGATGATGCCGATTGCTTCTTATCCCTCATTTTTTCCACCACCATCTTTGATTCAATTGTAGTGAAAGACCTCTTGTTTAATGATAGTTCAAGTGATTAGAATATGTAAAACTCTATGATAATGCGAGTGTTTCTCATTTGAGCTTGAATCTGTAAGTTATTGCTTGTAAACCAATTCTGAATTGTTGACTCATTGAAATGATTTATTCGAACTAATTTATCAAAAAGTTGGACAAACAAGAAGGTATGAAGGCTACTTGCGTTAAACATACATGCTAAATGGGAAACAGTTTTGTTCCGTCTTCTTATGCTTGGATGGCAACTTCTACTTAGGCCATTTCTGGACTTCTGATTAACACTTAAACAGTATTATTATCATTGTGACAAGCTAGCATTTGTGTCCGTGGGTCATCAATCATGATCTTAATAATCAATATGATTACATGAAGGCCCTCTTGCTTTCTTAAATTAAGCATATAATTGTAGGCAAAACCCGAAAGCTGTTAAGAACTTATCAAAGACAGGTGGGAGTGAGAATCAAATCCAGCAATCCCATCCAGGCCACAATAATTAGACGGCAAACGACAAAAGGAAGCAAAGATTGGAGAATCATTTTGGATAGCTTTTTTTGCTTAATCCTCTCCCATAGCATGCATTTACCAAAGAGTGTTCAAGTCTTCTACTCTTAAAAGTCTAAAACGAGATACAAAGGTCTTGAAAAGGTGATGAGAAAAGATCAAATCCATCCCTTCAAAGTCTATTGTAGGGTTTGATATTGCGAACTTGATCAGTGATCTATCATCCAAAAGAAGTCCCTCTTTCAAGTTAAACCCGCTTTGTGACTTTATGTTGCATCAAAGTGAATATGACTTGACAATTTTTAAGCCACGAAACCCTGCTTCTCGGTAGCCCTGTCATGATAAGCATGTATCTGTAGCTATACTCGCTTTTTTCTTTTTTGCCAGTCATTGCATGTGCTTCATTCAAGTGTTTGATGATGCTTTTTACACTGAAACTACTATTTATCCTGATATCGTTAGAGCTTCCAAGTGCAAACTACAGATATAACTTCTGCGATTTAAAGCCTTACCCTTTGCAGTACAGTCCTGATTAGGATCAAAGAATCTATGTACAGACAAGTCAGAGACCGGAATGATTTTTGGTTCTTACATCTGTGGTAGGAAGGACGACAACAATTAAATGACATGTTTACAAATTAATTAAGGGGTTAGCTTAGTATCAGAATATATATATATTTTCTGGATATGTCAACAAATGATAGATTCCAATCTAAAATAAACTTAATTTTGTATTGTTGAAAAGGTCCACTAGTGTACCCTTGTGATGGCGACGGAGCTTCTACTTTTATTTAGTCGTGTCAAAGGACCCCATCAGGGACACTTGACTTATTTTGATTTAGAAAATGATTCTCAGAAGAAAGTAGATGAAGAATTCTGATGGTGATGATTTCCAGGCTTTCAAGAGAATGTAGCTGAAGAACCAATGTTGACTCCAGAAACTAAACAACAATTAATCTGGACAAATTTCTCATCTCTGTTACCTGAACTGAAATAGCTTTACGGGATGAGAACAGATAAAAGGTCGATATCAGGAACAGATGGTGAAAGAGAACCAGAAAAAGAGTTGGTCATTTCTTGCAAGCAAAAAAGGCAGGGATTTTCCATGGAAAGCTTGTAGTGTGTGTGTGGGAAGATGAGTTGCATCTGGATAATTAGTGAGTGGGATTGGCAAAAGCATAAAGCAAGTGATGGTGATGCGCTATGTTCTGATCAGAGGGTCACATGCCTTAGCCAACATTGTCACCCTCTTATTTATTTTATGGTCTGAGTTATATTTTTTTCTCTTCCCTCACTTTCCTCACATTATGTGGTCCGACCTCTCTTATCTTATCGCATTCAACCTCTCTTTTTCGTCACTAAACTTGGTCACATCAAAGCGTTAGTTCCCAATTTCTCTTTTCCTCAACCAAATGGAGGGGTCTCTCTTCTATTTCCCACCTTCAAAAGATTCCAAAGGACAAGCCAACCATGTTCCTAACTCCTTCCTCTATATGTATTCTGTTCTTAATAACTTCAATACATCCTTAAACCCTTCTGTTCTCGATCCAATTGCATACTCTTTCAGGAACTGTCAAAATGCCACCCGTCCACTCTAGCCCTTATTTCCAAATAGATAATCAAACCATGTTAAATTTTCTCCACCAAACGGCCGGCCAGAGGCGACCAAAATCAAGCACAGGAGGGCTTCTCAAGATTTTCAAGCTCTTCCCCATGTTAACGTCCGGTTGCAAGATGGTTGCATTACTTGGCAGACCTAAGAAGCCATTGCTTAAGGACAAAGCTACGACGGGCACCATCTTTGGTTACCGAAAAGGGCGAGTCAGTTTGGCTATACAAGAGGATCCTCATTGCGTGCCATTGTTTGTTATAGAGCTACCGATGCACACAAGTATATTTCACAAGGAAATGGCGTCGGATGTAGTGAGAATTGCGCTAGAGAGCGAGACAAAAACTCACAAGAAGAAGCTGCTGGAGGAGTTTGTTTGGGCCGTGTATTGCAATGGAAGAAAAGTAGGGTACTGTATCAGGAGGAAGCAAATGTCTGACGACGAGCTTCATGTCATGCAACTTCTGAGAGGTGTTTCAATGGGTGCAGGCGTGCTCCCCGGTCCTAACGAGAAGGAAACAGCAGACGGAGAGTTGACGTACATTAGAGCAAGATTTGAAAGAGTTGTTGGATCCAAAGACTCTGAAGCTCTCTACATGATTAACCCCGACGGTGCAGCTGGTCCAGAATTGAGCATCTTCTTTGTAAGGGCTCATTAGAAACGTAGCTTGTGGACCAACCATTCTAGGTTTTCCAAAGCACAACAAAGCTTATTTCCGTAGTCCCTTTTGCTTGTTCAAATCAGAAAAATCAGATTGCTTTTAGTTATCAACAGAGTTTTTAACATCAGTGATGCTTTCATCACTTTTTTGTGTTTATGAATATTGTGTTCATGTCAACAAGTTTTGCCTAACCTTTTAAGTAGACAACAGAACAGACAAGTTCAGGCAAAAGCCGAACTGACAGAGAAGCTTCTTTGGCAGAGCACTGGCAAGAATGTTAGAACTTGGATACCTGTTGAAGCCGATCTTTTTAAAATTCTAGTAAATTGCATGTGCAATAAATCCTAGCTAGTCCAACATATCAACACAAGCTTTGCATAGTACAAAGGAAATGAGACTAGATTGATTGACCAAGCCCTGAATTTGGAACTTATGGAGTTTGATTCGACGATCATCATCCTTGACCCTGAAGTCACACCGTCATCTCAAGCCAACACGTCTCAGGCTGTCATGTTGGGCCTAATAAAAACATTTCTGTTATAATCCACAAACAGTATGTAGGAGTAGAACCACTGTCGATGAAACTCATACGCAAGACAAGCCCAAAGTTGGTAAGTAGCGTTGAAGAACTTGACAATAATGGATAATGCAACCCATGTCCGTTTGGAGCCTAGCCTCTTTCTCACGAATGCTCCAAGTCCAATCATCATCCTGCATAAACATGCTTCAATGTGATTCTAATTTTGTTATTAATGTAAATTTTAGTTTTAAAATTTTAAAATAAAAATTTATTTGATTTTAAAATTAATGTACTTATACTTTTATTTAAAATTTTGAATAATTAAATTAAATTATGCATATTTTTAATCAATAATCAGTATTGACTAAGTAAAAGACATATTAGCTGATAATAAAATTATAATAAAAGGAAAAGAAAAGAAAAACTATATGATTTTTATATAATATAAAAATAACTAGAAAACATAAAGTTAAAGGATGTCTCGCTTTTTAATGTAATTATATTTTAACAATGAATTAAATAAAATTAAAGATAAATTATTTTTAATTAAATAAATTTATTTTAATCTCATGTATAATATTTATTAATAAAATTATTTTATTTTACTAAAATGATTTTTATTTATAAAGTGATATTTATTGTAAATAATTTTACTTATCAAATAAAATTTTATTTCAAAATATATAAAAATGAAATTAAATAATTAGGTAAAATTAAATTAATCATAGTTTCTATTAATAATTAATTTTAATCAATCATAATTAATATATTACTGTTAGTTCACATTGTACTTGTCCATTAGATGATAAACAAGTTGAGCGAACTTTTTTTTTTCATACAAAGGAAAGGAAATAAAGCAAAAACAACCCGCCTAACTAAGACAGGGTTGGCTAAGACAAAGAGGCGTGATAATCACGCTGCAAGTGGGCCCAGACGAAAGCTGGGTGCTCCGAAAAAAAATGAAAGCCAGGACTCGCAAATGCTGCAAGGGCCGTCAAACTATCAGCACTCTGGTTGTCATCACGATAGACATGTTGGATCTGCACCTCCTAGGGTCGCCGTAGTAGGCTCCGGATTCTTGTCACCAAAACAGATTGATTAGTATTGGGGAAACGAGAAGTAGAGAGAATGTTGATCACCTCGAGAGAGTCGACTTCGAGGATAAGATAGCGATAACCGAGGTCCCAAGCTAGTTGCAGGCCCGAAAGGACTCCCCCAAGTTCGGCCTCAAGAGGGGATAACTAGTATATAAGTTTAGTGGGCTACTCCACTTATTACCAATTGGTTTTAAGATAGAACATCACTTAGACTTATATGTAGTTTAACTTTTCTTCTCGTGTGGGCCCGTAGGCCTATTGTAAATTCTAATATGGTATCAGAGCAGGTTGCTCTTATGTTAGTCGTTAATCCCTCAAAATGATAGATTATGTCACGTGTTAGATCCATATATGAGGGGGGTGTGTTGAAATATAAAGTGAGAGTTTTTTTTTTTCTATATTGGAGAAAGAATATCAATATATAAGTTCAGTGGGCTACTCCACCTATTACCAATTGATTTTAGGATGAAACTTCACTTAGACTTATATGTGAGCCCGTAGGCCTATTGTAAATTCTAACACAGCGGTGAAACCGATGAAGGAAACCAAATCGCCACTGGCCTTGGCAGTCTCTGATCAAACCGCCGACAGTAGCAAGGGGGGGACTACGTTTAAGAGCACCGTTTGTGTTAAGTTTGACCCAATCCGTTGGCGGTAAGGACCATCCCCTCTGTGGGCCCGCTGAGCCCCCGAGTCTTTGGAAAACACTCCACTCCACTGAGCGCGCACGTTGGATCCAATGAACATAATCCATAACGGCATGACGATCGTCACTAGGCCTCTGAAATTCCTCCTCAAAGAGGCTCTGATTTCTCCACTTCTTCCATAGGAGCTAGCATGCTACACCAAAAATAGTAGCCCACAAAAATTGTTGAACGGTAAGGTGAGTTGCAAGATTTGCATTCACCCGGGGCTCTACGTCAGACTAAAAAAAATGAGGGTAATCACTTCAGGCGGAAAACTTTGAATCTTAGTAACGGAGTCTATGATAAAAAGACGAGTATGTAGTATTTTACAAAGTTCAATACCGGTACGCTTTGAACAGGAATCCCGATAGGGAATGCTAAGAAAGGATAAGTATGAAATATTCACACCAATCGAACCTCAATCTCCATATTAAGACTTGTCAAAACTCACTCCGCTATGCAAAACTTCAACCAACTGGCAAATGCAACCGATGCTTTGACCTCTACGTGAAACGACAATCTACCGGTTCCCCAATCCCCACGCCGTATTCGATCAACCCAAATCACAGGCAAATGGGTTGGAAACTTGGAAGGGAACAAGATGGGCCCCACTGGATGAGCCTCAGATATGATTCTGATTGGACTGTTTGAGAAGTACGGAAAGCAGTAGGTGAGCGTAGGGGATTTTGATTGCCGGGCGCCAGCTGTGGGATAGCATTAGCATCCATCTAACTGCCCAACTGATTCTCCCACAAGTTACATCACAGGTCATGCACAAGACTCCAAATCGCAATTAATCTCGCCACGTGGGCGGCTACGATGTAATGATGACAAACAGTTCGTTTCAGACTATGATGTCTGATTGAAGTTACCGCAAAAGTCAAAGGGACGGATTCATTCATCACGTGAGATGCTTACAGCCTGGGAGTGGGACCATACTACGTGGAAGATGTGGGAGTGTGATACGGTTGATAGGAGCCGTTGATCCCACTGACCGGGACTATGGATTTGGAACCCACCAGCTGTAAATCTGGGGAAAAGTAGTCAAAAAAGGGCGACAATGGACCCCACTTTCCGTTTTAAAAACGTTTTTTGTTTTCGTGTTGTACAGCTCCGACCCTCCTGGCTCTCATGTTTTAAACTATCCCGCCTCGGTAACTAAAAATTATTAATCTTTCCATAATTACTTGAATAAATATATATATTTTTAACTTAGAGATGTGTACGAAAAAGATCTCAATTATAAAAAAGATACTTTTAAGCTATTCATTTTAAATCAACTTTATTCAAATCGAATAAAAGAGATAAAATTTTGTATAAATATAAATTAAAAGTTAATATTATTTTTAAAAACTCACCTTTCAACCAGCCGTGTTTAGGACTTCTTTCTTAGCCTACGTACGGTCCTATCCTCTATTATTCCAGTACAATCACACAACCTAATTTTCAGATTTTTATGGACAGCTTTGCTTGCGTGACTAGAATTGCTTGATATGGATATGGCTAGTTGTGGGGAAGCAAAACTAAAAAAGGCTAGCTTCGAGTAAGCTTTAGGGTTTAGCTTGGTTTGGAGCGGCTAAAGTTGCCATTTTGGGAAACAAATCGAAAGCGTTCAATAAAAAGTTCACCGTTGACCTCAATATCCGGCTTTCTCATACGAATAATCAACCAAAATAACAACACAAATACAGAATAATTGGTGGAGAAATCTATCTCTCCGTTACTTTATTTTGTACGAGTTGATCCAGTACGAATAAGAATTAAATTAAAAATAAATAATTTAAAAATGTCTTATTATAATTGAACCTCCTAAAACAACTTCTTCCTAAAGATACGAGAGGCAAAACAGAATCAGGCATACGGATTGCGGAAAATGTTTTGAAAACCCCCCTACCAACTTTACAAAAGCCGGCTTCCTGGAACGACCCCTCTTTGCTTCGCTCTCTCTTTTTATACACTTCTAAAAGCAAGTTCATGCACCTTTCTTTTTGTTTTCCATTTCCATATATAAGCCTTAGTGACTCACTACCTTTCTTCACTTTTCACTATCACTACCCGTCTAAGTGTTACTCTTTTCCAGTAGTGTTCTTCAATGGAAGCAATGAACATGTGTTCCACTTCATCTTCTTCAGACTCTTCCTCTTCAGAGTCTTATGGTAATAACAATGATGATAAAACCCCCAGGGGCACAAACAAACCGGAACGAATCAAAGGTCCGTGGAGCGCAGAGGAAGACCAGATTTTGACGCGGCTTGTGGAAAGCCACGGGCCTAGAAACTGGTCTTTGATAAGTCGATACATAAAGGGGCGTTCTGGTAAATCATGCAGGCTCAGGTGGTGCAATCAGCTCAGCCCTAGCGTCGAGCACCGTCCCTTTTCGCCTTCTGAAAACGACACCATCCTTGCCGCACATGCCAGGTACGGTAACCGGTGGGCTACCATTGCGAGGTTGTTGCCTGGTCGGACGGACAATGCGGTGAAGAACCATTGGAACTCCACGTTGAAGAGGAGAGCCAGAGAACAGATACATCATGTGATGGAGGGTGCTTGTGATAACAGCATTAACAGTGAAGGAATTATTCCTTCCACTTCCGGATCTATTGTACCCTGCATGTCCAGAGATGACGATGATGCGTTGACCGCCTTGACCCTTGCCCCGCCAGGGATTGGTGGCGGTGGTGGGACGGTTGGCAGCAGTGGAGAGAATCGGAGGGAAAGTTTACCGGCGGGATTTTGGGATGTAATGAGGGATGTGATTGCGAGAGAAGTTAGGGAGTACGTGAACTCTACTTTGTCAGAAACTACTTCCGGGTTTCGTTAGGAGACAGCTTGGAAGCAACCTGTAAGATTTGGCTTGGTTTGGTTTGTTTTGGTTGGTTGATGTTAATACGACAACGGATTGGTTTCCTCTCTTGTTATTTTTGTACCTCTCTCTCTGAAGCATAGATGCTCCAAGCCTGAACTCGAGGCCAGGAATCGAACCTTCACGTTCTGTATGCTGTTAACGTTTCGTGGAGCTTAACCTAATTAAGTTCTTCAATGGCTGCTAACGAGTTAATTTGTTAAAGAGCGATTAGTGGTAAATGTCATTTCAATTTTATTTCATTTGAAGTGAAATGACTTTACATTTGGAAATGGCATATAATCATTCAACCTTTAGTTGAGAGAGAGGAGCATCTTAGTATCATTTTTACAAAGGTTAAATGTACTTGGAGGAAGGATCAAACTTGCCAATATCACATTCCAGTTTGTACCTTTTTGTATTAGTATTAAGGTTACATAATATCGAACATACGTTAAATTTTTTAATTTTTATATAACTAAAATTTAGTTTTTAAAATTATAATTAAAATAAAATTTTAACTTATTAAAATTATGATAAAATATTTCAACACAAATGTTATTTCTTCAAAATTTTAATTTACAAATTTAATTTCAAATGATTTAATACAAAATAAGAACTTCCGAATAGTGGATGAGAAAATTTAGATCAAATACCTCATTAAGTAAAAATAGGATAATTTAAAACTTAATAAATTTTAACATCTTTTCAATGGCTAGAAAAAAGGAAGAAAAAGAAAAAGTAGTAATAAGATATCATGCGTTATATTAAAATAATTAAAAATCAAATAGTATGGTAAAAGTTTTGAATGGATCAATTTTTTAGTTTAATTTATTTTAATAATCTTTATTATTAAAATTATTCTAATTTATTAATTAATCGGTTAGTTTTGCAAATAGATGGTTTTTATAGATTAAAATAAATAGATTAGTTTTATTTAACATGCTCTTTCTTCAATTAACTTTTTATTTCTTCGATAAATAAGGATGATTTCTTTCTTTAATCTTATTTCAAATTCTACAAATTTGTCTAATTTTAACTGTATATTAAATTTATGATGACTTAATATCAATTAAACCTTTAAATCTTAAACTTTCTATCTTACCAATTTAATTTTAGTTCAGTTTTTAAAATATTGGGTAAACATATTATAAAATACTTTTACAAAAATATAACAAGTCCAAATAATTCATTTATTTGATAATTTTACTAAAATTAATTAGAAAATATAAGGCATTTAATAAAATTTTGATTAAATAATTAACATATATATGTAGAAAAAATACTATAAAGATTAAAGAATTATCTAGTATTAACATATAAAATATTAATAATTATTGCCAAACCACTCGTTTTAAATGATTTTAAAACCCATGTAAAGATATCTTCCAAAATCATTATTCTAAAAGTGCCCAAGTATGGTTTTAAACACGTTAAGATAAGTAAATACTTAAAAATATTTTTCAATGCAAACTTTTTCTGAACCACTACATATTAAACCACTTTATTTTGCGGCAAAAGATCTCTATCTCTTTTCATTTTAAGAAGGTTATGAATCTTAAAATTACAAGCATATAGGACTTTAGCTTCCAACAAATTGGATGTCATATTCAATTGGTGCTACGTAATTTCTAATGATTTTGGTTGAAAATATGAACATAAATCATTAAGGATATCAAATTAACCATGTTGGTCGGCATATTCAATAATGGTGATTCTTGATTTAACCAATCCAAGTTGATGTTAAATTAACATTGAAAGGGGAACAGCAACTACTACTTCCCCGTCAGAAGGAAGACTAGGAAACAAAACATGTGACACAGGAGCAACTTTGTTTCTGTCTGTTTGGAAGCAAATATACTCAAAGCAATGTCTCACTTCACTTTAATAACATTACTTTCGGATTTTATAATTGAGAAAAGGCACGCATGTTCTAAATGTGCCTAATACTTGAATGTAATGATCGATATGCATTAGGGTTCATGGCGTTCACATGAGGACCTCGTTGCTTTGTCTTTTCTCCTACCATAAACTATTTCCTCACTAGTTAGGTGTAGATTCTCGATCTTTGACTATCGAGGACGCTTGCATTCTCGATGAAGGATACAATGAGGCAACGAGGCTTGAGAGGAAAGGAACAGAGTTGCTTTTGCTTTTGTTAAACTTAATTTCAATATATGTTTGATCACTTTGTTAGAGTATCCCATATTACCTAGACATAAAAATAGTAAAGTGTTTATAAGTGATAAAAGGTCAACTATCCAAACAACTAGTTCTAGTTATTTGGACAATAGTTGACCCAAGCCTAATTATTATAAGGTGAATTAGTTGTTTGGATAGTTGACATTTTACTACTTATAAACTCTTTATCATTTTTATGTCTAGGCAATATGGGACACTCTAACACACCTGAACAACTAAGCATTCAAGTCATTCTCGATTAATTTAGACACTTGACCTTTTATGATTTTTCGGTCGCCTTCATATCTGTTGGAGTCGTTACTTGAAAGTATGGCTACAAAATTTACATCTTTTAATTTGCTAATTTATCGCTTATAGGTTAGAGATATAATTATTTAAAGACATTTTTATACTATATTTTTAGATTTATATGATAAAGTCTAATGTATAATTATACATTATAAATAAAATTATGATGAAATCATAATTACGAGATTTATATTATATGATGTGTTATTTAAATTATATTATTTATTATCTCTAACTTGTTCCTAGTTATTGTTCTATTACGACTAGACATTAATACAACGTAAAAAGACTAGTACACGTTATGTTTCTTCTTTATAAAAGAAGTAAACAATTTTACAGACTAAACTGTACATATGCTTTAAACAAATAATGAAAAAATAAATAAGTAGAGATGTTCTTCCTTCTCTCTACGTTGAAGCTCTGGTTCTTGGCTTCTTGTAATTCCATCATAAGGATTCTTTAGTAATTCCCCTTCTCTTCAGTCAAATTCTTACCCAAATTCCTCCTATATGCCTCTTCTTTCCTTTTTCTGAACAGTTGTTCTTTCTTTTTTCTTATTAATAAAACCCAATTCTGATTGATTTCACTGATGAATTTCCCCTCATTACCCTCACTTAAGCCCTCCTCCCTTATCATCCATGCCAAAACACAACCCTCCTCCCAAATCCATATTCAACTCTAACAGATTCAGCTGAAACTGCAATCCTCCCCCAGTACCTCAAACCCTCCACTTTCCTCCCCAAATACTACAATGTACCCTAAGCAACCCCTTTCTGGACCTACCCCTTCCAATACCCTATGGAACAAAAGCTGAAAACAAGTTATGGGTGATCCATCTGATATTGCCCTTCAATATAACTCACCCAAAGTTATTGATGGCAAGGCAATTGTGCATCTGGATATTGAGACTCTGCAGATTGGTGCTATAATGTGGGAATCCTCTCTGAAAGATGTTTTGCTTTCCCTATCATTCAAAACTGGGCAACTAGTCATTAGAAGAATAGGGGACTCACTGGTGTTCTTCTTATTAAAGACAATTTGGTGTTATTCAAATTTACCTCCCAAAATGAAGCAAATAGGATATTAGAAGAAGGTCCATGGCATGTAGCTCTGCTACCTCTATTCCTACAAAAATGGTAGCCAGGTATAAAGCTTGAAAACATTAAGGTACATAACTTTCCATTGTGGATCAATTTACATAGTATCATATTAGAGTACTGGACTACCTAAGGTCTTAGTTCCCTAGTTAGTTTCATTAGTAGATCTTTATGTATGGATGAAACTACTACCAAAAGGATGAGGGTTGACTATGCGCAGATTTGTGTCAGTGTGGATAGATCCATGGAGCTATCGGACTACATTCCCATTATACGGCTGGGTATTGACTATGTCCTGCAAGAAAGCATGACATATGTTTCTTATAGTTGGAAATTCTCGGTTATTATGCAAGAGAAGGTGTGGAAACCAACTGGAAAGGTTTTTTCTAAAGGTGATTATGTGGAATTAATGGGCCTTAGCTGTAACTAAGATGACATAGTATAAGGAGTGGGAAAAAAATCATATTACGTCCATCCAATATAAGGGGAACAAAATATGATCATGCGTTGGATGCACAATTTAAGGTTCAGGAGGAAACAAATGTGTTGGAATAGATACAGGCAGGTGATAAGGTGAGTGAGCTGCAGAATGAGGCAATTCTAGCTAATGTTAACTACTATAGGGGTAAATTAGATTCTTTATTTGATGAGGATGCTACTTGTTACACCAATTCCTTCAATGGAAAGGTGACGGAAGTGAGTGAGATTGAAAATTTACAAACACTGACTAGTTCAAGAAGTAATAGGAATGGAAGGAGGAAAGGGGCCAAAGGTAAAGATATATCATTATATCAATCCTAATATGGAATGTTCGAGGTATAAACTAGCCAAAAAAGTTTAATGTTTTGAGGGATTTTGTTGGGATGATTAAGCCTCTTATTATAGTTATGCTTGAAACTAAAATTATGTATGAGAATATGAATAAGGTAAATATTTTTAGCTCTTATTAGCCCTTATCCAACCATCAATATCTTCACTATGGCAGAATAATTATTAGGTTTAATACTAATTTTGTCAAAGGGAGGAGGTTCTTTCTAATGATCAGCTGATATATCTTAAAATCCACTTCATTTTGGAAGGAACTATTATCTACTCTTCCTTTGTTTATGGTTTCAATACTGCATTTTAAAGAAGCTGTCTTTAGACCTTTGTAAAAGGCCTTTAAAGCACCATATCTGGCCCTTGGATGATTGCAGGTGATTTTAACACCACTGTTTTCATAATTGAAGCATAAGGGAGTTGTAACCTAAGGAGATACAATGAAGATTTGAAAATTTTTGTCAAACATATAGGAGTAACTGATCTCCAAATGAAAGGTCATTTCTTCGCCTGGTTTAATAAACAAAGGGATTCTTTGATGATTTGAAAAAAATTGGATAAGACTCTTGTCAATGGAGAATGGCTATTCCAATTTGCTAATAGTAAGGCTCTATTCATGGATCCTCTCTTCTCTGATCACTCTCTGGTTCTAGTTGAGGGACTCTTCCGGAAGTCCTTTACCTCACATCCCTTTAGATTTAATAAATATCTTGTTAAAGTGGATGGATTTGATGATGCATTCAGGAGGGGATTATCAGTTAAGGTTTCGGGTTCTAGGCAATTCATATGCTGCCAAAAACTTAAAGCAATTAAAGCATAGTTGAAGATACTGAAAGTTTCTCATTCCCCTAGCCCTCAAGCTACTATTGATATTGCTAAGGAAAGACTAGCTTCTACTTAAAGTTTACTATCTCATAATCCTAATGATTTAGACCTTCTTTCGAAGGAAAAGCTAGAACTTGACCTCTATTTAAAAGTAGTCCAAGATCACTTTTCACTCATCTATCAAAGGGCTCAGATTAACTGGATCAGGGAAAGGGATAGAGCTTCTAAATTCTTTTTCAATTCCCTATATGATAGAAGGAATGTCAATAAAATATGCTCGATAATCAATACATAGGGAAGAAGTCTTAATGATCAATCAAGCATCATGGAGGAAGCTGTTAAGTTCTATAGAGGTCTTTTAGGTTCGGATATGGATTCTGATTCCTTTCTAGACCCCATTAAGATTTTTATCATTAACAAAGTCATACTTGAAGCTATTAGGAAATTTGTGGAAGACATTATAGATGATGAGATCAATTCCACGGTATTTTATATGAACGAGATGAAAGCTCTTGGACTGGATGGGCTCAATGTTAGAGTAGTGCCCTGAAGGCAATCGCCTTTAGCGCATTTTGTACAAAGTTGTGTACATACTTTATGAATAAATAAAGAAAGGCATATTTCATTAATTTGATGTTCATTATTTATGAATGGATATTGATCTATAAGTAAATTAATGAAGTCCATGATATATGATATAGCATGAAGGAAATTGTGATGTGATCATACTCTTCGAGATTCCTATCATGTGCAATTATGTCAAGATTCTAAATTATCCCTAGTCATAGTATTATCGAGATCGACATCGGTAATCCGGAGAGACTAGTACATCTCAAGCTCCTTGATTTGATCAAGCAGTGGATCTCGTGTCGTAAATATGAGATATTTAGGGTTGAGATGTGATGCTTACTAGAGGTAGTAAGTACATCGGATGACCTGCTATGAGATCATCACATGGATGTCCTATTCTAATGTCGGTGATAATCTCATCATAGCAATGGTGCAACTATCCTTAGATTTGAGGTGCTCAAGGATATCTTGGATACCGATTCGTGCTTTGACTCCATTCCTTGTTGCCTTTACAGAGGTTGCTCATAGGGTGGTGATTGGGTGCAGCTTGAGGTATTCAAGGTAATTGAGTAGCCAATAGAGGATTCACCACTTCGTGATAGCGAAGATGATACCCATGGCCTCTTGTCGTATTCATTACTTGGAAGTCTCTCGTCAAGCATATATGTCATGAAGAATGTCTTCATTGATATATTAAGTAATGAGTCCCAGACAAGAATCGATATCACTGGACTAGATTTGACATAGTCGACCTAGTAAAGAGTTGACACTTTGCCCATACTCATAACCAAGTGGGGTATAACATGATGAAAGGACTAATTGCACGGTAATTGTCATGGAAAGGTTTGTGATATGGTTCATGATGAATACATGTTTATTCGTCAAACCAATTACTTTCCGGTCAATTGGGGGTCATGATGTGTTGCTAGATACCGCTCATGACTTGCTCAGATTAAGTGTTAATCTAAGTGGCCAACATAACTGGGAACCTAATGGGTCACACGCATAAGAGTGTCTCGGAGAATTCGTAAAATAATTTTGGACAGAGTTCTAATATATGGAGAGCAATCGGACTAGATGGATCCCGATGAGATCGAGATATGTCCCGATGAGATCGCGACATCGATATTGCTGGAAAAGGTTTTTGGGAGTTTTTCCCATACCGGGACCCTATAGGCCGGTAGGACCGACCCTAGTGTGACTGGACCACTTCAGCAGTTATATACATATATATATATATGATTAATTAATTAATTAAAGAATTAATATATATATATATATATATATGTGTGTGTGTGTGTGTGTGTGTGTGTGTGTACACGTTGGTGGATGGAAGAAGCTTCCATTTCATGCTTAGTCATCAATTCATTTAATGACTAAAGACAAAATAAAGGAGATGAGAAGAGAAGTGATCGTTGGCTTTGAAAGATGAAGAAAGGTTTTAAAAACTTAAGTGTTAAGTTTTGAGTGTGTGGTCGTGGGTTTTGGAGAAAAACTTTTGGTTTAAGAGAAATTGTTTTTCTCTCATCATCGACCTTCCTCATCTTCACCAAGCTACTTCTCCTCCATCATCGTTGGTTTCAAGCTCTCCAAGGACAAAGGTAAGAGCTAGCACTCTTTAATTTGTTCTAGCTATTCCCGGGTCAAAGGGTTTGTCCCGGTTAGGTTCTCCGATCTCTGCGTGGATACAGTTATAGACGGTCTCCTTTGGCCGTTATGGTTTGAGTTTGTTGTATAGACACGTGGATCCTGGCTTTCGGGAAGGTTCCGGAATAAAATTTTTTTGTTTTCCGCACCGTGGGCATGTGATGCTCATACGGGGATTTTCCTACACTCAATGGGTTTTTCTTCTAATAGACATGGTCCTTAATAAGACCCATGGTTAAAGAGGCTATTCATGAATTTTTTGCTAATGGAGTGCTCCTAAAGGAGTTTAATAAAACTTTTCTATGTTTAATCCCCAAAACTCCTAGCCCCTTTACTTTTGAAGATTTCAGACTAATTGTATGCACTAATTTTCTCTACAAAATCATTACCAAGATCCTTAACTACCGACTGAAAGGAGTACTCGACCTCCTTACTAGTTAGAATCAGAACACTTTCATGAAAATAGAGATATTGGAGATAATATTCTTATTACACAAGAACTTTTTGAAGGATACACGAGAAGGAACTCATTCCCTGACTGTGCTATCAAAATAGTTCAACTTTCCAGATCCTTTTATTAATTGGATTAAGACTTGTGTTACAATTACAACCTACAGTATGCTTATTAATGGCTCGCCTTTTAGAATTTTCAAAGGGAAGAAAGGAATCAGAAAAGGGGATCCCTTATCCCCATACTTATTTATCCTATGTATGAAAGTGCTCTTCGCTAAGATACTTCTTCTTCCATTCATATTAAATTGGACAATGCTAACTATCAACTCTAATCTAAGATTTTAGACATACTTATTATTAAAAGAAAAATGGGTCATATCAACAAAAAAAGTTTACAGCCTTATAAGATAACTAGGCTACTATAAATGGAAGGCTCAAGAAATGAAAATGTATTGGTTAAATCTTGTTTTGTAAATTCAATAAACAAAAATCCAATGTCACACTTTGTGCAATATAAAATAGCAAAGGAACTCTGAGAAGCTATAAAAAGAAGTTACCTTGATGTATTTGATTATTCTAAATCTATGAACTAAAGAAAAAGTGTTCTTAATTATGTCAATATGGTTGACCTCTAATAAAATATTACATTGAGTTAAACACAATTTTTATGGAGCTTGATTATAAAAGCTCAAATGGCATAACTTATGCCAATGACATTAAAAAATATAACGTAAAAGACAAGGTCTATATCTTTCTTTCTAGTCTTGATCATAATTTTGATTAAGTTAGTAGCCATGTTCTAGCTACTTCTCCTTTACCGAGATTAGAAAGAGCCTGTCATTTTCAAGCTCAAAGGTAAATTCTATCGTTTAGTAATTAGACCGACCATGCTTTATAAGATAGAGTGTTGGTCTATCAAACATGTGTATAGTCATAAGCTAATGATGATGGAGATGAGGATGTTTCGTTAGATGTGTAACCTTACTAGAAGAGATAAGGATGGAAATATAATAATAAGAGACAAATTAAATGTGACTAATATTAATGAAAATTTAAAAAATATCAAGCTTAGGTGGTTTTTAAGAGGAGATACCATAAAGCTCTAGTGAGAAGATACAAGAAGATTGTACTTAGAAATTGTAAGAGGAAAAAAGGAAGGCCTAAGAAGAATTGAGGGGAGGTAATCAAGAATGATAAGGCTCTCCTATAACTACCCATGACATGACACTCAGTAGAAAATTTAAAGTACTAAGATACGGATAAATGATATCACATAGAGAGGTCATTCTCTTTTTTATAAGTGTTTTAAGCATCTTCCTTCGAGTTTTATGTCTTATATTTAGCCTAAACATTTAACATGTAGTACTTATCTCTTAGTTAATTAGCATAAATATTTTCTTACTTAGCCTAAATATTTTATTGTAATAATTTATTTGATTTATTTATTCACTTTTCTTTTTCTTGTTTAAGTATTTATTTACCTTTTATCTTTTATATTTATTCAATACCTTATTATATACATATTGTATTATTTATTTACACTTGTTTTTATATTATTATTTCCTTGTATTATTATTATTATTATTATTATTATTATTATTATTATTATTATTATTATTATTATTATGTCATTAGGGTCTATCGAAAATAACCTCTATCGCTAAGAGTAAAATGGATACTATTAAACTTCCTTAGACCCTACATATCGGCAAAACTTTCACTAACTGGTTGTTATTTTTATTGCAGAAAAAGCCTACTCCTTAGTTCATTTAGAAGTACAAGAAGTAGTGACAATAGAAGCAAATATCCAGTTAAAAGCTTCAACTCTAGTTGTCTAAAAAGGTATTGTTATTTTAGCTCTTCATGATTCTACAACTCCTCAATCTTAGTTTTCATCCACGATCATAAAATATACATAAATTCAATGTTTGTTGAAAGAAGCATAGATATCTAAAATGGCATAAACTCAAGCAAATCGAATAAAAAGTAAAAAAAGGATCAAAATGTTATTACCGCAACTTCTACTTCTCATGTATCTCTGTTACCTTCTTAAGAAGGTAACTTTAGTTTATCGATTACTTCTACCTATTATGATGTTTAGGTTATTAATTCAGGGGCTACTAATCATAAGATTAGTAACTCTTCTATCATTGGTTCCCTAACATCTAACTAGTTACGTTCATATAAGTCACTGATGGTAAATCTATATCAATCATAAGAGTTAGAAATTTTTATCTTTTTCAAACATTTTCTATGTCCCCTACTTTGCTTGCATCTACACTTTCAAACAACTTCCCCTTCACCGGTAAAATAACAAAGACTCTTAATTTTTATATTATTTTTACTCTATTTAGTATGTTTTTAGGAACAATTTTCACGAAGATACGATTAGAATTAGTAAGGAAAAGGATAATCTATATTATTTTGAGGATAACTGAGGCATAAAAGCTCTTATTTGTGGCTTCTAAACAAAGAGAGGGACGTTTGATAAAGAGAGGATTATTCTATAGTGTTATCAATTGAGACCTCTACCTTTCTCTTATTTAGAACATTTGAATTCTAAATTATTTTATATTAAGTTTATTTCTAGTTTGAGATGTGAACAATGCATTTATGCCAAAACCATTATGTTCCTTTAAAAGTTAATTTTAATAGAAGTACAATTCCTTATTCCTATATTTCACAATGATTTATGAGGTCCATTCTCTACCCTTCTACTTCACGACATAAATATTTTGTATTTTTAATTAGACTATATTATAGTTCGTTAGGTATACTTAATGTAATTCAAATGCGATGTTTCACTTGTTATTCCTTAGTTCTATAACATCATTCTCACTTAAGTTAACCCTAAAATGGAAACTTTCATTTTGATAATGATCATGAGTTTGCAAATTATACTTTTAATGATTTTATACGTAAAACTTTATGTTTACACACCTAACATAATAGTATATTAGAACATAAGAATCACCAAATCTTTGGACCGGCTCCACCCTTATGTTTTACAATTTAAAATTTAAAAAGTTTTTAGACTGAAATTGTTATGACTATTATTTTTCTTGTTTCGAATGGTTTTTAGGGTTCTTAATTTTAAATCTTTTTAAGGATGCTATTTAGATTTTTCATTCCATTTCTTCTTTTCTAAATATTTTTCCTAATTTTTTTGTTTATGTTCATTCCCTTGACTATTTCAATTCACAAAAGGAATACAACTAATTTTCATCCTTGGAAAATGGTAGAATTACCAACTAAAGAAAGACAACAAATTGAAAATGGATATTCACTGTTAAATATAAGTTAAATGGAGAAGAGAACTGGTACAAAAGCGTCTTCTCTGTCTCAAACTTTTTCTTTGGCTTCTCTCTACCTACTTTCCCCTTTCTTCCCTCCCCCCCTTTTTTTTTTTTTTTCCTTTTTTAGTTTCTTCCTTTTCCCACCTTTAGCTTTCTGCAGTTCCAAGCTTTTCTTTTTGTTGTTTTTGCTGGGGGTCCTCCCCTGATGGAGGGCCTCCCTCTGGCCTCCATGACCTCCCTGGAGAGATGGGAAACATCTATAGCACAGGATGAATTCCCTATTCTAACTCCTGAACTACTCATCCAAAATCCATATGGATTAAGTGATACCAACTTTGTTGAGACCTCCCCTGTTGAAGCATGGAAAATCAAGTTATATACACCTCCTAAAAAAGTATCTTTGAAGTATTAAGATAAGGTCATGTTCGATGGAGTTGTTAGTCCTGCACTTATTGGTTTTTTTGGAATAAACGACCGACGTTTCCTATGATAAACGCGTGGGTCCAATCACGATGAGGCTCTAAGAGTTTAGAGAAAGTTATGTTGAGAGAAGATGGCTCTATCTTGTTCAAATTTACAGATGAAAATCAATTGCCAGCTACATTAGAGCAAGGTCCCTGACATATAAAGTATCAACCTCTCATTGTTAAGAAATGGAAGCCTGGTATGGCTATAGACAGAAGCATAGTGGATACAATCCCCATTTGGGTACAATTCCATAATCTTCTCTTAGAATTATGGATAACAGAAGGCTTGAGCTTTCTTGCAAGCTCATTAGGGAAGCCTTTAGCTATGGATACCCAAACAACTCAAATGGAGAGAATAGGGTATGCCAAAATTGTATTGAGGTTATGAAATCTTCTTCTTTAATTGACAGTGTGTCTGTAGGTGTTTAGGAGATGATGGAGAATTTGTGAAAAAAAAAAACATTTCGATTACCTATCTATGGAAGCCCAACACAACAACCAAGATGTGGAAACCTACGGGGAATCTCTTTCACTTTGGTGGGCAATAAGAACTCATGGGTATAGACAATATAGACAATGCTAAGACAGGCACTGGCTTATTAGAGAAAAATCTGGATATGGTAACCATTATGCTCGAAAAAGATGGTATAGAGGTATTGGCCCACATTCCCATTGAGGAGAAAGGCGAATCTATATCGATGGAGGATACATCTCCCAGCTTGAGCAAGGGGCCAGAGCCATCTCAACTAAACAACTCACATACTATTAATGATCAAGAGTTGGTGGGAGTCACTGATCTTTATTGTAAGGAAAAACATGTTATAGTTGACAAAGGAGAGGAGTCGACCAATATGGAGATTGTTGTTGGTTCTGTTGATCGAGGATGGACAGATAGTAAGTAATAATTTGCTAGACCCATTGCAAAAAGATGGGATAGTTAATCCTATTGATGGCAAGAACTTTATGTCTTGTGAGGATCCAATTGTGCAATTGGCGATTGGGAATTTTAAGATGGTTGATTGTTCTGAGATATCTCCTATCAAGTCCCCTACTGGTTCTGGATTGGGAAAATGTAATGTTATGCAGGAACCTTCGAACCATAAGTTGTTTGACAAAGATAATGATTCTCTAGGTTGTGAGGATTCATGTATGCAGTTGCATGTTGGAGCATCTGAAGTTGTTACATATAGCTTTCTTGCAGAGGATGAAACTACTAGTGTTATCGCTGATGTGCATATTAGTATTGGGGATGTAGTTACTGGTGATGAAGACAATGGTAATCAAATAGTTGGTGTGAGGATTGAACAAGTTGTCACACATATTTTCCAAAGAAAGACAACTCTAGACAATTTCAGTGCAGAAAATGGGGAGAATTTGGACAACATCACAAATGAGTCCACTTTGGAGCATTATCGGATTGAGTGGGCCAATATGCTGACTCCAATTGCAACTGTTGGGCAAATTGAGAATCAGGAGACAAGGGATATACAACAAACAGAGGATTGTGACACCCCACTAATTATAGTCCATGTCCTAGACATTTCCAGAGATTTTTGTGTGCAACCTAAATATGCAAGAAGGAAATTTGCTAGGAAACGAGCGCAAAATCCCAAAGATCAGAAATGGTGAATGAGCTTTTCCATAAAAATGAAACTTCAGTGGTGCCTATAATTGTTTCTTATTGTTGTCTATTATACAAATAGTCATTCTATCTCCCTTAGGGAGTTTTTGTTTTTAGGTCATATTGCAATATGATAGTAAAAACCTTGAACGATTTAGTTTTAATTATAATAATATTCTTTTAAATTTTTTCAAAAAAAAGTTAAATGGAATATTCAAAAGATACAACCCTAGGCTAATAACAAAAGGTTATACCTAAATCTATAGTATTAATTATTATAAACTTTTGCACCTATTATAAGATCAATACTATTTGCGGCATTTAAAAAAAAACGTATCTATGTCATACTATCACTTGCTACTAATCTGGACTACTTTATGCAATAGTTTGATGTAAAGAAAGTTTTCTTCACGGTAATAATAGACGAAGTGTTTACGGATCCACTCCTTAGGTTTACACTGGAAGAAGGAAACATCCGTAAACTAAAATGATCATTGTGTAATTAAAAGCAATCATAAGAACATGGATAAGGAGATTAAATCATGCACTGACATACTATGGGTCTAGTTTTGGCAAATAAAACCTTATTTTATAAACATGAGTATGTTAGATGATATATCATAAATGAAATTGAGAAACTTCAAACTAGAGAATTTGAAATAAAGGATTTAAGCTTCTCAAATGCTTGAAAATTTTCGGTCTAAACAAAATTATTTATCTCAGAAAGGAACTATATACTTTAGATCTCTTAATTGAAATCAATATTCTATAATTAATACTATATTATATATTATCCAGATTTTAAAATTATCTTCAAGAAATGTTGCTTTGTACTCCGATATCTTAATGTTGTGATATCTTATGTAAATTTTGATTTTGCAAGCAATAGAATGAATAGGAAATCCATTTTTAAATCAGGCCAACTCGAAGAAAAGAGTTAGCAGGAATGACTACTTTGAAAAGAACTCCCGAGTCCAAAACACAAGGGTTTTAAGTAGGTTATGTCAGACTCTCGTGCGAGTTTTTCAGGTGCTTGCCAACTTTGCATTTGGAAGTCCCTTGTAAAATGCATTGCTGTTCTTTCTCTTCGATCATAGTTACTGCTTCTGTTCAATCTCTCTTTCCCGTCTCGCCAACTCACCATTTATTTTGCCAGCTATAAGCACTTAAAAGATCAATGGTTTCTGTTTGTTCGTATCCATTACTTTCTTGAAATTGGGTTTCGTCAGAAGATTTTGTTTATATCTGCTGTGCTGCATGAGGACATGATTATACGTACAATTATGGGTTTGAGCTTGGTGGATATTTTCTGATATGATGACGGAACCATAAAAGTTCGGTGAACGACTTGTATGACAAGGTGGGGTCATATAGACCAAATGGACCACCTAGGACACAGAATTGAGGTTCAACAGAAGCAACTTCGGTGCATGGTTGGCCCCAGGAGGAGAGTCCAGGACATGGACATCTGGATCAAACAGATTCACGTCAATTTCAGCGCTAGTTAATGCTACATAACAATCACATTTCAGAATTGAAATCATATCCACCACGAATTGGTCAGAATAGTGCTCTGAGTGGTAGTGTACACAACCACCGCATGTTACTTCATTTCGATCCAGAAAGCTCATGTAGTATATTTATCATGGTAGGGATTGAAGGAACAAAGACAGATATTAATATATTATTTAATATCATTGTCTGCCAAATTGATTGAAATGTCCTCATTCTGAGTAAGACTTGCAGCTACTACGTCTGGTATTTGTATGTTTCGTGAACACAAAGAGTACATGGCACCTCAAAGAACTTGATCGACCCATTAGCAAAATAGAGAGGTGTTCATTGCTTCAGCTAAGAAGAAAATGCTTGTCCACTTCCTTGATAAGGGTTAGCCAACTGCTTGCTTTATAGTTTTGCTGCAGCATATAGACACTACACCTACTTTATTTTCACATGGTGGATCATATTTGTACACTGCACAACAAGACAGAACTTGACCACGATTGGCGCCTTATAACTTGAGAATTCTGGAAATAAACCAACTATAATGGGCTTCAGGAATTCTTGGATTGACCTAAAGTGTCATCGATGTAGAAGGGATTGTTCTCCAGAGACCAATCAGTGTAGTCATAGCACAAGTGCCAATTTTCAGATTCCCCGAGAGTAATGGCCAGGCTTTGTTAACTGTGATCAAAACCTACCTTCATTTCTGAAAAGCAAGGTACATCACCGGCACGGCAGCTTGAAAAGAAATGGGCTTGGATAAAACTACGTGCCAAAACAAACATTTACAACCAATTCTAGTCTGTTGCTCGAGACGTGACAAGAAGCGGACTTGTCTCAATTCGTTACGTCAAAGAAGCTGGATGATAGGAGGCGTAATCACTTCTGGCTGGATAATTGGGCAAAAGATCGGGGATCTCTAATTTTAGTGGCGACTACTCCTCTTTCCGATAGAATCCTTTACGTTACAGTGACAGATTTTACAAATGAAGGTGGCAACTAGCGTTGGATATCGCAGAGATTCAGACTAATGCCGATGACATAGCGGACGATACCATGATTTGGGGACAAACTAATCATGGGCGGTTCATAGTGACATTAGCTTATGACTTAATTGAAGGAAACAATACGGCAGCTCGTAATAGTCTTTGGGACTTGATCTGAAAATAGGCCGGGCCTCGGGGAATTAGGGTCTTCTTGTGGCTTCTGATTAAAAGAAAGCTGCTGACGAATCAAAGAATGGCTTATAAGCTCACAACGGATGATAATTGTCATTTTTTTGGACAAGAAGAGTCAACTTTGCATGTCATTCGAGATTGTCCGCGAGTGAAAGCCTTCTGGTGTAACTTTCCCTCGGAGGTGGAGGACACAGACTTTTTTTAACAAGAAGTGGATTGGTGGGTGGTTCACAACCTTATGACGAAAGCTCAGATAAATCAGGTTGATTGGGTTACGATTTATGGAGTAGTCTGCTGGTTTTTCTGACAATGGTGAAATCGAAGACTTTTTGAAGCAGGTTTTGTTTGGCTGGAAGCAAGTACTCGAGTGGTTCTAGAGTATGTAGAGTTGATAGAAAGAGCAAAGACAGTGAAAAGTTGCGTGTTGCAGACTCAGGGCTTACCTGTAGGAAACTTAGTTGATTGGACTAAACCGACAGAAGAATGGGTCAAGATAAATTCAGATGGGGCAATCAAACAAGGATCTAGCATTACTACTGCGGGTGGATTAATTAGTGATTGTTGTTGGAATTTTGAAGAAAAGAAGAGAAGATGAAAGAGATGGGATAAGAAAAGTTTAAACAATAATTAATACTCCCATATTTTTATTATTAAACTTGATTGCCTTATATGGACAAAATACAAACATCTAAATAGATTTTTCATCACCAAATCTAGTTTATAAGATAAGATTAAATATAATCTAAGATTTATTCTAAGATAATCTAAGACCTATTCTAAAGGAATTTAAACAACTATAAAATTTCAATTAATTCCCAATTTTTCCTCTTAATTCAAATTTTCTTGATGGAGCACATCTCTCATAATCTTCGAAATACTATGTAAGCACTTCTCTTCACCAAAATTCCGTTGATGCCCTTCTCATCAACTCAGAATGATTATGTGAAGCATTTCTCTTCACCAATTTTTCATTGATGCACTTCTCATCATCTTGTTGATACCCTTCTCACCAACTTACAATCATTGAGCACATCTCTCCACAAACATCTTGGTGCATATTTTACCAACTCTAAAAAGAGTTTCTTCACCAACCAACTCCACCATATTTGCTTGCTCCTTTTCATTTGCAATTTTTACGTAAGTGTCCAAATTTTTACAATTGAAACATTGGGGTTTTCCTTTATGCCATCAATCTTTCTCTTACGCCTGATTTCTTGCATGATCACATTGAAGAATTTTATCTTTTCCTTTTGACGATTTGGCTAGAAGAGCTCTTTCATCGATTTGCTCAGTTTCAACTTTTCGCAAGGCCCTTCTTTGCTCCTGTGCCTCTAAAGCATTAATCAATTCGGATAAAGTTAAATCATTAATATCTCTTAAATCTTCAATGGATGAAATTTTTGCCTCAAATTTTTTGGGCAAACTTATAAAAATCTTTTATACAATTTTGCTCTCGGATAGATCATCCCCCAATAGTCGTATTTTGTTCACCAAAGTCATCAATCGATCAAAATATTCTTGAATGCTCTCATGTTCTTTCATGCTCAATGCTACAAAATCTCTTTTGAGATTTAAAACTTGCATCATCTTCATTCTTTCATTGCCTTGATATAATTCTTTCAAAGATATCTCGTTGTTTTTGCTTTCACAAGTCATAATTCTTGTGAAAACTGATTCTGAAACTGCAGAGAAAATAATAGATAACACTCTTGGAGCTTTTGCTGCTTCTTCTTCATAAGCTTTTAATTGATTTAGTGTTGGATTATTTCCCAAGACTGGTAATTCCCTTTCTTCTTTTACCCATTGCCATAAGTCGAGATCTCTTAAATGAGCTTTCATCTTGACAACCTATATTTGATAGTTTTCACAATTGAAATTTGGGGGTAGAAGAGTAACTGAATTGCTAGCGACCATTGAAAGGGTTTTTTTTTCCACTTAATCTCACAGTCCCTCAAGGATTATGGCTCTGATACCATGTTAGAATTTTGAAGAAAAGAAGAGAAGATGAAAGAGATGAGATAAGAAAAGTTTAAACAATAATTAACACTCCCATACTTTTATTATTAAACTTGATTGCTTTATGTAGACAAAATACAAACAACTAAACAGATTTTTTAGTTACCAAATCTAGCTTATAAGATAAGATTAAATATAATCTTCTAAGACCTATTCTAAAGGAATTTAAACAATTATAAAATTTGAATTAATTCCCAACAATTGTCAAGGGAGGTGATGTGGAGGGTTCCTTCACCACATCTGCAGGGGATCTCCTTTAACTGTGAAACTCTGAGGCATTCAATCGAGTCTTACCCTGACTTGGGCGCTTGGTTATAGAATAGTGATCATTGAAGTAGACTCTCTTGAGGTAATTAACATTCTCTCCTCTTCCAGTATAGTTTTAATTGACGATAATTTGTTAGTGGTAGGTACACGGGGATTACTCCACCGAACCTGAGAGGTGCAACTTTAGCCTGTGTATCGAGAAGAGAAACAATGTGCCGATCGGATGGCCTCTCTCGCAGTGTTATTCAGTCCAGGGCTACATATACTTCAGGAACTTCCGGTGACCGTCCGGGAACTTCTACATTGAGATAACCACGACGTTTTGTATCGCAGAATCTGCGCCGACAGGTGCTTTTGTGTATTTTTGTTTTTTCTCTTGTAGCGAAAAAAAGTAGTAGTGGCAACCCCAGCCCAAGCAAGGATTTCGTTTCTGGAAGAGGATTTCGATTAATCCATAGAGTGCATCGGTGCGCCAGAATCAACTTTGCATGTCATTCGAGATTGTCCGCGAGTGAAAGCCTTCTGGTGTAACTTTCCCTCGGAGGTGGAGGACACAGACTTTTTTTAGCAAGAAGTGGATTGGTGGGTGGTTCACAACCTTATGACGAAAGCTCAGGTAAATCAGGTTGATTGGGTTACGATTTATGGAGTAGTCTGCTGGTTTTCCGACAATGGTGAAATCAAGACTTTTGAAGCGTGTTTTGTTTGGTGGAAGCAAGTACTCGAGTGGTTCGGAGTATGTAGAGTTGATAGAAAGAGCAAAGACAAGGAAGAGTTGCGTGTTGCGCACTCGTGGCTTACCTGAGGAAACTTAGTTGATTGGACTAAACCGATGTAAGAATGGGTCAAGATAAATTCGATGGGGCAATCAAACAAGGGTCTAGCATTACTATCAAGGGTGGATTAATTAGTGATTGTTGTTGGAATTTTGAAGAAAAGAAGAGAAGATGAAAGAGATGGGATAAGAAAAGTTTAAACAATAATTAACACTCCCATATTTTTATTATTAAACTTGATTGCCTTATATGGACAAAATACAAACATCTAAATAGATTTTCATCACCAAATCTAGTTTATAAGATAAGATTAAATATAATCTAAGATTTATTCTAAGATAATCTAAGACCTATTCTAAAGGAATTTAAACAACTATAAAATTTCAATTAATTCCCAATTTTCCTCTTAATTCAAATTTTCTTGATGGAGCACATCTCTCATAATCTTCGTAATACTATGTGAAGCACTTCTTCACCAAAATTCCGTTGATGCCCTTCTCATCAACTCGCAATGATTATGTGAAGCATTTCTCTTCACCAATTTTTCATTGATGCACTTCTCATCATCTTGTTGATACCCTTCTCACCAACTTACAATCATTGAGCACATCTCTCCACAAACATCTTGGTGCATATTTTACCAACTCTAAAAAGAGTTTCTTCACCAACCAACTCCACCATATTTGCTTGCTCCTTTTCACCGCAATTTTTCCGTAAGTGTCCAAATTTTTACAATTGAAACATTGAGGTTTTCCTTTATGCCATCAATCTTTCTCTTCATGCCCGATTTCTTGCAATGATCACATTGAAGAATTTTACCTTTTCCTTTGACGATTTGGCTAGAAGAGCTCTTTCATCGATTTGCTTCGCCAACTTTCCGCATGGCCCTTCTTTCGCTCCTCGTGCCTCTAAAGCATTAATCAATTCGGATAAAGTTAAATCATTAATATCTCTTAAATCTTCAAGAGATGAAATTTTTGCCTCAAATTTTTTAGGCAAACTTATAAAAATCTTTTATACAATTTTGCTCTCGGATAGATCATCCCCCAATAGTCGTATTTTGTTCACCAAAGTCATCAATCGATCAAAACATTCTTGAATGCTCTCATGTTCTTTCATGCTCAATGCTACAAAATCTCTTTTGAGATTTAAAACTTGCATCCTCTTCATTCTTTCATTGCCTTGATATAATTCTTTCAGCATATCTCAAGCGTTTTTGGCTGTTTCACAAGTCATAATTCTTGTGAAAACTGATTCTGAAACTGCAGAGAAAATAATAGATAACACTTTGAGCTTTTACGCTTCTTCTTCATAAGCTTTTAATTGATTTAGTGTTGGATTATTTCCCAAGACCGGTAATTCCCTTTCTTCTTTACCCATTGCCATAAGTCGAGATCTCTTAAATGAGCTTTCATCTTGACAACCTATATTTGATAGTTTTCACAATTGAAATTTGGGGTAGGCGCGAATCGAATTGCTAGCGGTCATTGAAAGGGTTTTTTTTCCACTTAATCTCACAGTCCTCAAGGATCTATGGCTCGATACCATGTTAGAATTTTGAAGAAAAGAAGAGAAGATGAAAGAGATGAGATAAGAAAAGTTTAAACAATAATTAACACTCCATACTTTTATTATTAAACTTGATTGCTTTATGTAGACAAAATACAAACAACTAAACAGATTTTTTAGTTACCAAATCTAGCTTATAAGATAAGATTAAATATAATCTTCTAAGACCTATTCTAAAGGAATTTAAACAATTATAACATTTGAATTAATTCCCAACAATTGTCAAGGGAGGTGATGTGGAGGGTTCCTTCACCACATCTGCAGGGGATCTCCTTTAACTGTGAAACTCTGAGGCATTCAATCGAGTCTTACCCTGACTTGGGCGCTTGGTTATAGAATAGTGATCATTGAAGTAGACTCTCTTGAGGTAATTAACATTCTCTCCTCTTCCAGTATAGTTTTAATTGACGATAATTTGTTAGTGGTAGGTACACGGAGATTACTCCACCGAACCTGGGAGGTGCAACTTTAGCCTGTGTATCGAGAAGAGAAACAATGTGCCGATCGGATGGCCTCTCTCGCAGTGTTATTCAGTCCAGGGCTACATATACTTCAGGAACTTCCGGTGACCGTCCGGGAACTTCTACATTTAGATAAGCACGACGTTTTGTATCGCAGAATCCTGCG
This sequence comes from Erythroxylum novogranatense, assembly GCA_029891385.1. Taxonomy (NCBI): domain Eukaryota; kingdom Viridiplantae; phylum Streptophyta; class Magnoliopsida; order Malpighiales; family Erythroxylaceae; genus Erythroxylum; species Erythroxylum novogranatense. The sequence continues at coordinate 6,510,063 of CM057225.1, read as the reverse complement.
TCAGACAGGGTGCTTTTGTGTATTTTTGTTTTCTTCTCTTGTAGCGAAAAAAAAGTAGTAGTGGCAACCCCCAGCCCAAGCAAGGATTTCGGTTTCTGGAAGAGGATTTCGATTAATCCATAGAGTGCATCGGTGTGCCAGAATCAACTTTGCATGTCATTCGAGATTGTCCGCGAGTGAAAGCCTTCTGGTGTAACTTTCCCTTGGAGGTGGAGGACACAGACTTTTTTTAGCAAGAAGTGGATTGGTGGGTGGTTCACAACCTTATGACGAAAGCTCAGGTAAATCAGGTTGATTGGGTTACGATTTATGGAGTAGTCTGCTAGTTTTTCTGACAATGGTGAAATCGAAGACTTTTTGAAGCAGGTTTTGTTTGGCTGGAAGCAAGTACTCGAGTGGTTCTGGAGTATGTAGAGTTGATAGAAAGAGCAAAGACAGTGAAAAGTTGCGTGTTGCAGACTCAGGGCTTACCTGTAGGAAACTTAGTTGATTGGACTAAACCGACAGAAGAATGGGTCAAGATAAATTCAGATGGGGCAATCAAACAAGGGTCTAGCATTACTACTGCGGGTGGATTAATTAGTGATTGTTGTTGGAATTTTGAAGAAAAGAAGAGAAGATGAAAGAGATGGGATAAGAAAAGTTTAAACAATAATTAACACTCCCATATTTTTATTATTAAACTTGATTGCCTTATATGGACAAAATACAAACATCTAAATAGATTTTTCAGTCACCAAATCTAGTTTATAAGATAAGATTAAATATAATCTAAGATTTATTCTAAGATAATCTAAGACCTATTCTAAAGGAATTTAAACAACTATAAAATTTCAATTAATTCCCAATTTTCCTCTTAATTCAAATTTTCTTGATGGAGCACATCTCTCATAATCTTCGAATACTATGTGAAGCACTTCTCTTCACTAAAATTCCGTTGATGCCCTTCTCATCAACTCGCAATGATTATGTGAAGCATTTCTCTTCACCAATTTTTCATTGATGCACTTCTCATCATCTTGTTGATACCCTTCTCACTAACTTATAATCATTGAGCACATCTCTCCACAAACATCTTGGTGCATATTTTACCAACTCTAAAAAAAGAGTTTCTTCACCAACCAACTCCACCATATTTGCTTGCTCCTTTTTCAGTCTCCAATTTTTCTGTAAGTGTCCAAATTTTTTACAATTGAAACATTGAGGTTTTCCTTTATGCCATCAATCTTTCTCTTCATGCCCCGATTTCTTGCAATGATCACATTGAAGAATTTTACCTTTTCCTTTTGACGATTTGGCTGAAGAGCTCTTTCATCGATTTGCTCGGCCAACTTTCCGCATGGCCCTTCTTTGCTCCTGTGCCTCTAAAGCATTAATCAATTCGGATAAAGTTAAATCATTAATATCTCTTAAATCTTCAAGAGATGAAATTTTCGCCTCAAATTTTTTGGGCAAACTTATAAAAATCTTTTATACAATTTTGCTCTCGGATAGATCATCCCCCAATAGTCGTATTTTGTTCACCAAAGTCATCAATCGATCAAAATATTCTTGAATGCTCTCATGTTCTTTCATGCTCAATGCTACAAAATCTCTTTTGAGATTTAAAACTTGCATCCTCTTCATTCTTTCATTGCCTTGATATAATTCTTTCAGCATATCCCAAGCGTTTTTGGCTTTTTTACAAGTCATAATTCTTATGAAAACTGATTCTGAAACTGCAGAGAAAATAATAGATAACACTCTTGGAGCTTTTGTTGCTTCTTCTTCATAAGCTTTTAATTGATTTAGTGTTGGATTATTTCCCAAGACTGGTAATTCCCTTTCTTCTTCTACCCATTGCCATAAGTCGAGATCTCTTAAATGAGCTTTCATCTTGACAACCTATATTTGATAGTTTTCACAATTGAAATTTGGGGGTAGAAGAGTAACTGAATTGCTAGCGGCCATTGAAAGGGTTTTTTTTCACTTAATCTCACAGTCCCTCAAGGATCTATGGCTCTGATACCATGTTAGAATTTTGAAGAAAAGAAGAGAAGATGAAAGAGACGAGATAAGAAAAGTTTAAACAATAATTAACACTCTCATACTTTTATTATTAAACTTGATTGCTTTATGTAGACAAAATACAAACAACTAAACAGATTTTTTAGTTACCAAATCTAGCTTATAAGATAAGATTAAATATAATCTTCTAAGACCTATTCTAAAGGAATTTAAACAACTATAAAATTTGAATTAATTCCCAACAATTTTCAAGGGAGGTGATGTGGAGGGTTCCTTCACCACATCTGCAGGGGATCTCCTTTAACTGTGAAACTCTGAGGCGTTCAATCGAGCCTTACCCTGACTTGGGCGCTTGGTTATAGAATAGTGATCATTGAAGTAGACTCTCTTGAGGTAATTAACATTCTCTCATCTTCCAGTATAGTTTTAATTGACGATAATTTGTTAGTGGTAGTACACGGGGATTACTCCACCGAACCCGGAGGTGCAACTTTAGCTGTGTATCGAGAAGAGAAACAATGTGTCGATCGGATGGCCTCTCTCGCAGTGTTATTCAGTCCAGGGCTACATATACTTCAGGAACCTCCGGTGACCGTCCGGGAACTTCTACATTGAGATAAGCACGACGTTTTGTATCGCAAAATCTCGTCGACAGGTGCTTTGTGTATTTTGTTTTCTTCTCTTGTAGAAGCAAAAAAGTAGTAGTGGCAACCCCACCCCAAGCAAGGATTTCGTTTCGGAAGATGATTTCGATTAATCCATAGAGTGCATCGGTGTGCCGAATCAACTTTGCATGTCATTCGAGATTGTCCGCGAGTGAAAGCCTTCGTGTAACTTTCCTCGAGGTGGAGGACACACTTTTTTAGCAAGAAGTGGATTGGTGGGTGGTTCACAACCTTATGATGGCTTCTCGTAAATCAAAGTTGATTGGGTTACGATTTATGGAGTAGTCTGCTGGTTTTCCGACAATGGTGAAATCAAGACTTTTGAAGCGAGTTTTGTTTGGTGGAAGCAAGTACTCGAGTGGTTCGGAGTATGTAGAGTTGATAGAAAGAGCAAAGACAAAGAAAAGTTGCGTGTTGCGACTCGGGGCTTACTGTAGGAAACTTAGTTGATTGGACTAAACCGATGTAAGAATGGGTCAAGATAAATTCAGATGGGGCAATCAAACAAGGTCTAGCATTACTATGCGGGTGGATTAATTAGTGATTGTTGTTGGAATTTTGAAGAAAAGAAGAGAAGATGAAAGAGATGGGATAAGAAAAGTTTAAACAATAATTAACACTCCCATATTTTTATTATTAAACTTGATTGCCTTATATGGACAAAATACAAACATCTAAATAGATTTTTCAGTCACCAAATCTAGTTTATAAGATAAGATTAAATATAATCTAAGATTTATTCTAAGATAATCTAAGACCTATTCTAAAGGAATTTAAACAACTATAAAATTTCAATTAATTCCCAATTTTTCCTCTTAATTCAAATTTTCTTGATGGAGCACATCTCTCATAATCTTCAGAATACTATGTGAAGCACTTCTCTTCACCAAAATTCCGTTGATGCCCTTCTCATCAACCTGCAATGATTATGTGAAGCATTTCTCTTCACCAATTTTTCATTGATGCACTTCTCATCATCTTGTTGATACCCTTCTCACCAACTTATAATCATTGGAGCACATCTCTCCACAAACATCTTGGTGCATATTTTACCAACTCTAAAAAAAGAGTTTCTTCACCAACCAACTCCACCATATTTGCTTGCTCCTTTTTCAGTCTCCAATTTTTCTGTAAGTGTCCAAATTTTTTACAATTGAAACATTGAGGTTTTCCTTTATGCCATCAATCTTTCTCTTCATGCCCCGATTTCTTGCAATGATCACATTGAAGAATTTTACCTTTTCCTTTTGACGATTTGGCTAGAAGAGCTCTTTCATCGATTTGCTCAGTTTCAACTTTCCGCATGACCCTTCTTTGCTCCTGTGCCTCTAAAGCATTAATCAATTCGGATAAAGTTAAATCATTAATATCTCTTAAATCTTCAAGAGATGAAATTTTCGCCTCAAATTTTTTGGGCAAACTTATAAAAATCTTTTATACAATTTTGCTCTCGGATAGATCATCCCCCAATAGTCGTATTTTGTTCACCAAAGTCATCAATCGATCAAAATATTCTTGAATGCTCTCATGTTCTTTCATGCTCAATGCTACAAAATCTCTTTTGAGATTTAAAACTTGCATCCTCTTCATTCTTTCATTTCCTTGATATAATTCTTTCAGCATATCCCAAGCGTTTTTGGCTGTTTTACAAGTCATAATTCTTATGAAAACTGATTCTGAAACTGCAGAGAAAATAATAGATAACACTCTTGGAGCTTTTGTTGCTTCTTCTTCATAAGCTTTTAATTGATTTAGTGTTGGATTATTTCCCAAGACTGGTAATTCCCTTTCTTCTTCTACCCATTGCCATAAGTCGAGATCTCTTAAATGAGCTTTCATCTTGACAACCTATATTTGATAGTTTTCACAATTGAAATTTGGGGTGAAGAGTAATCGAATTGCTAGCGCCATTGAAAGGGTTTTTTCACTTAATCTCACAAATTCCTCAATGATCTATGGCTCGATACCATGTTAGAATTTTGAAGAAAAGAAGAGAAGATGAAAGAGACGAAATAAGAAAAGTTTAAACAATAATTAACACTCTCATACTTTTATTATTAAACTTGATTGCTTTATGTAGACAAAATACAAACAACTAAATGATTTTTAGTTACCAAATCTAGCTTATAAGATAAGATTAAATATAATCTTCTAAGACCTATTCTAAAGGAATTTAAACAACTATAAAATTTGAATTAATTCCCAACAATTTTCAAGGGAGGTGATGTGGAGGTTCCTTCACCACATCTCGCAGGGATCTCCTTTAACTGTGAAACTCGAGGCGCTCAATCGAGCCTTACCTCGACTTGGGCGCTTGGTTATAGAATAGTGATCATTGAAGTAGACTCTCTTGAGGTAATTAACATTCTCTCCTCTTCCAGTATAGTTTTAATTGACGATAATTTGTTAGTGGTAGGTACACGGGGATTACTCCACCGAACCTGGGAGGTGCAACTTTAGCCTGTGTATCGAGAAGAGAAACAATGTGTCGATCGGATGGCCTCTCTCGCAGTGTTATTCAGTCCAGGGCTACATATACTTCAGGAACCTCCGGTGACCGTCCGGGAACTTCTACATTGAGATAAGCACGACGTTTTGTATCGCAAAATCCTGCGTCAGACATGGTGCTTTTGTATATTTTTGTTTTCTTCCTTTGTAGCGGAAAAAAAAAAGTAGTAGTGGCAACCCCCAGCCCAAGCAAGGATTTCGGTTTCTGGAAGAGGATTTCGATTAATCCATAGAGTGCATCGGTGCGCCAGAATCTCACAATTCAGGATCTTACAAGTGCCATTGATGTTGAACGTTTTAGTATGTTAGGAGCTGGAAGCGACTTTAGTGTCATCAGTCATTTAATGTCAATAATGAAACTCTAGTTGCACAGACTTCTCTTATCAAATTTCTGTTTTTAAAATCAATCCGTTTCCTGTTTAGTACGGAAGCTTCGTCCTTGCAGTTTCAGAGACAAGAACAAGAATCGATGAGGTGAAACGATGACAGCAGTGGCTCTATTTATATGATTCTGTTTGCAGATCCCCTAGTATGACATAAAACTGTTTACTTGCTTTATACTGTTGGACAAGGGAAGGGACTGGAAAGGACGTTTGTACCAAGAAGTATGCACGTTGTGGCAGGTGTGTCCTAGCTTCTGAAAATAAAAGACCCCACTGATGGTAGCAGTACAAATAAGCTGTTGAATCCTATTTAAAATTGAAATTTAACCAAGCTTTAGTATATAATAAGTAATTTAACTTATATGGTATTATTATTTGAATAAAATTAAGATGAAAACTAGATTTTTTCTGAATTTTTTGTAAACATTAAAATATAAATCACACTTTTAACCTTGTAATTAGTTATGCAGAGACCAGCCACTGAACTGATTTGGATTATTCTATTCTATTTCCTTTCTCATTCTCCCTCCTGCTCATTGTGGAACTAGTTGTCATTTTGAAGTAAAGATGCAGCCTGCAGGAGCATCCATTATAGCTTATGAGGATTCCTATGCCTGCACGGATAGTTTGGTTGGCTAACTAATATGGTCAATTGAAATAAGGTCCTAAGTTCGACTTCTTGTAATCGAAGATGTGGATCGCTCATTAGAGGTGACCAAGATTATACCGTAATTCAATCCTCCAGTGGAGGTCACTCACATTGAGAACCCTTGAAATTGGAGATTCAATCTTTTAAAACAAGGATGTAATTCCTACTGAGAGATGATGTCGAACCAATCTGTTCTTCCCATTGTATGAAGGGCACGCATTAGGGTGTACTTTGGTTGATTAAATTCTTTTGCATTTTGGTCAAGACAAAGAACAGAAAGTTCGACTAAACACTAGTTCACTTCCCGAACCATATGTACCGATGTCCTAGTAACAGCACAAGTGTATTATAACAAACTACAAATCTGAGCGTCTGTCTTTTCATTAAACTAGCAATCAATGTTTGTTAGATGTAGCAAAGATACTTATATAATATTAACGCTAGATGATGGAAGTCGAACATTGCTCATTGTAGGCTGTTTTAGAAACGGTTGAGCATAACCAGAATAAGAACTGTTGGCTAGCATAAGCTATGCATTGTTGGGATGGAAGATATCTTCTGGCAAATTTGAGCTTATTACCATTGAAGAAGTTCGAAATTAAGAACAAAAATTGAAGCTACGAAGTCAGGGAGGCAACTAACGCTTAAGACAGAAGATCGAATAAGTGAACCTGATGCACAAACGATGAGCCTGACATACATGTCACAACAGGAGCTGATTTAAGAACCGAGATTTGTGCTTTCAGAAGATTGCTCTGGTTGCTTATTTTCAAGGTTGGGTTGAGCTGGAGTTGACGCTGGCGTGGAGGTGTTAGACGTACTGTGCCTTGGGGGTGGAGGGCTAATCCTTCCATCAATGCAGGAGGAGCATTTCCTCTCAGCCCAACCCTCTACATCGTACCGTCCGTAGCTCATGATTCTCCTGCCTGAGCAAAGCCTTCCAATCATAATAGCAACTATGCATAAGACCATGATCACTACTAGTACAGCAATTGCTGGACCAACCGAGCTGTGGGTTGAGTGAAAGTTCAAGGTTTGCTGTGATACGGTCTCTGCTGGTGGTTGTTGGCTAACTGGCATTGACATTCTGGCCTTGAAATGGTTCGAGACCAAAGGATTTTAAGTTTCAACAATGAAGAAGCAACAGCGTTGATGAGAGCTTCAGGATTCTTTGTAGTATAGTTTCGGGGCATCATGTGAAAAGGGTTCGAGTAAAATGACTTAACATGGTGGACGAAACCAGAGGCGAATGGTACTTGTCCCCACATGTGTTATTTTAACAATATGTCAGAAGAAGAACCTCCGGACGGTAAAAAGGACGACAAGAAAAGCAAAAGGTGAACAGAAGAATTGGGGAATCTAAAAGAACTGACTATTGTCTGTATTAAGCTCCAAACCTCTCTGCCAGGGGAACACTTTTCAGAAAGTCTATTTGCTTTCTCAGGACTACTCTCTGCTTCTGTAAGATAGGCAAACGAACCTCGAACATATTATTAAACAAACCTAGAACATATTATTTCAAAATTGAGTGACTTCCACCAACACCAGGAGTCCAGGCTGTAGGCCATACCTAATCACTGTCAACACCGTCCAACCAATCTAAAGGACTTTTCTAATCTATGCCTTCATGTACAGAAACACGGGAAAGTTAACCTATTGAAAGTATATTCACTGATGTTTATAGCTGTGCTTTATATGGACTGATCATCTGAAGTTTAAGGAATAGTTTCTTTTTTTTCTAGTACCAGCTCCCACTTAAGCCATACTGTAGGATACAATTCGATTCTGAAACTTCCCCATAAATTAGAGCCTTTGACAAATAATAGTACATATGATGTCTGATTTTTCAGGTCATAAAAGTAGAGTTCCCACTTCCCACATTCATGGCAGGCAGTTCCTGCTTAGAAAATTATGAGTGAACAAGTATTTGACCAACCCTTCAGATCGCCGGATACATATAGTTCGACAGCGACCATTTCAACCGCCATAACAGCGACACATGTTCACTGCCTTCAAAAATATTAGATAGTTCGTTGCCATTCTTCCGATTGATCTTCTATCTTCTTGACAGCTCCACCATGATTTTGCATGGTTTAGGATCTCTGGCTCTTTTCAAAAACGATAGATTCCATAAACAGCTGTTTGTTGTCAAATCGCCATGGAACCATACATCATCCATAAACCATAGGCGAAGAACTCATTTTGCTGCTACATGGCGTTGGAAGGCAGGGAAATGTGGACTGCTGGGTTCTGACCAAAATTCAGTAATGATGGACCTCTCTTAGCTCCAGAATGCCAGTTTCAACCCAGAATCAACCATCAAACACTGGCAAATGCAAAGTTTCCCTTCCAATTCGAATAAATCTTTTCAGACACCACAATTTTCAATGTTATAGTGGCCATTGTGAATAAACCGTATGTTCATATGTCTACTTCCAATAACATGAGTAGACTCCTGAAGAAGATCATACAAATAATGCCAAAGAACGTAGAAAGTGCAATTTCTTAAGCAATTACAATCAACATAGTGAATGTATACTTTCATGTCATTTCTCATTCAAAATTAGGCAAGTAATAGCCATGCCATCAAAGACTCATCGATGCATATAGCTGATGGTCACCATATGTTACAAACATGTGCCACTTCCAATCAATGCCACACATTTTGCAAGAGAAGACATTGGGGACAATTGAACAAATATCAAAAGAATAGCACTAGCAACCTTTGAGGACCTAAATATAATATAAATCTTATTTCATACCCAGTTGAAATAAATATGGATAGTTACCTAGTTAGCAGTTCTCTGCTTCTCTCTCTGGCCCCAATCAAATAGTTTGTGTTGTACACTTCCATGGCCCATACATTCGTAGCTGTCGTTTCCAGTTGCACAAGGTTCTCTTTATCCAGTTTCTTAACAACATTTGGATGCAGAGCACTAGCAACAACAGTCTGTCAATAAGATGTTAAAAAGTTCCAATTAGCTGGACTTTATAAAAACAGAAGAAGTTTGATTAGGGTTAATACACAGCTTATATCAATTGTGGGCTATTACACTGGAAATATAGGAAAATCTGTCAAATACGACCAAATGGTCAAAGGGTTCCCTAAGTATTAAAAAAGACTTGGAATCATTTTATTCAGCCTAGACATAATCATAAAACATCTCAAGTTCTTTAAATTTTCTCACCCAAACTGAGCCAAAGCAAGCATTTAAAATTATAAACTTCAAGAGACTCTCATCTGAGCTGCTGAGTGCATTTTCTGGATTGACAGAAATAGAGAGATCTTGATTACAAGAATCAGCTACCAATCCATAGTTTCTCACAGTAATTCTATCATGCTTCTTTAAAATTGTTTCCAGATGATACTTGTTGGACCTCGAAGAACCATGCATCAATACACATCCACAGCTATGAAGAGCTTCCACCGGAAGTTCTTCATCCAGCCTTAGCAAAATTGCTGCTCTTTCAGCATCAGCCCAGCAAAAACATGAAGATGATCCATCATCTACACATGCAAATGAGATATAGTATAAAACATAACATCGGAATCAAAATCTTAAAGCCGGCAAGGTCACTGTACACCAAGTCTCTTGCAACTGCAAGTAAAGGTAGTGGCTTCTTAGCTACCATTTGCTTATTTCCATACGATTATCAAGAAAGCTTTCTACGCTCTCACTTCATCTTTTACAATCAGCCACAGATGTAGCAACAAGATTTTGCAGGTAAGTCAAGAAACAACTGCAGATCTATTTGTTGCTTAAACTTAACATTGATTAATGCCACAGCAACCCCAAGTTTTATTTTAAAAAACTCGGTATAAATATTACCCTTAATGATGCTCACAAATACTGCACATTTTTACACCCATTTATAATAACTTACCTAACACAAACCCCGCAAGTGGTATGTTAATACAATGTGAACTGGAGTGCACTTTTGAATGTATCCCATCATATTTCTTGTACTCCAAAACCAAGACATGTACAGTGACTATCTGTCACAAACACGGAGGCAAATCATAACTGAAATTCCACATCTCATAAATTGTTTCGTCAATGAAGAATATTTATGAAGGAGAAGCATAACTTTATGAAATTAATCCTAGACAAAATGCAAATATCATTATTACACTTACCCTGCAACTAATCTGCATAGGCTTGGAGCTTTTGCACCAAATTAACTCATAGATTGAGCCGGAACAAACTTTGTCCAAAGATCCAGCAGTTGATGTATGAAAATCAGACCGAAATTAGACATATCATGGTTTGGCTCATGGAGAACTCTTGTGCAATTTAGTACAATAAAGGACGCAGGTGTCAGCATCAATCGATTACCCTGCCTGGAAAATTAATAAATAATTAGCCATGAAAAAATGCAGATCTCAGCACCAATAGCCAAACTCAAACATAGAAAAGTTGATAGCAAGGCTGTGATATAAAGCCAAAATACTATAGCAGATGTCCTCACATAAACAACAGAATAATAACTATGAATTTCGAGAACTCAACTCACTAATAGTTTGCTTATCCACCCTTTTCATCCATTAGCCAATCTAAATAACACCATAAATTCAGAGTTCTCCAGAATGTTCTGGCTTTACTGATTCTGCCCAATGTCACTCACTCTAGTGGAAGTTTCTTGATAAAACTCTTCCAAATTCAGTATAAAACTCTTCCCAATTCAGGATAACTTTAAAAGATAACTTCAGTGCAATGATGGCACTGGCTTCTTTTAAGAGCCACTGGGACTTCTAATTTTTCTAATCTCAATAGAAGAGTTGAGGCATTACCATTAAATTGGCAAGAAAATGCAGAACAAAGTGAAAATTAGAATTCATGTGAAAGCTCAACAAGGCTTTTATGTGCAGCATACCCTAACTTAACGATCCGATGAAATGTTGCTTTAACACCAGGTCCAAATCCAACAGGGCACTTATATTTGCCTCTGAGACCAAAAATATTGACCTAGAAGATACTAATTAGCGTTAGGGATAATGCAAAATATGTCATTTCCTGACTAAAGGGAGAGTAAGAAATAATCTACTACAAATTTACCATTTTATTGTCCACAAAGACATGTATACAAACACTGATTGATATTTTCAATCTCTTTGCAAAAAAGTCACCAGGCCCTCCACAACTTAAATGACTACTGGATGAGCTGTCGTCAAAAGCATGAACTCCAACCACATCTCCAAACACAGATATTAGACTTCCTTCAGGAAAAAGACAGCTGGAGATGGAAGATTCAGATAATGGACCACAAAGAGGCATTGTGGAAGGAAGATCATTAGCATTCTCTTCTGATGTTTGAGCAAACTTAGCTTCATTAAGCTTTATTTCCAATAAACCTAGGACATTGACAGGGAGATGAAGATGAACATCTGAACAAGATTTGGCACAATTGGCAATGGACCTGTCAATATCTAGTTCAAATTGATCTCTAATCCTGGCCTCTTCAATGCTCAAAGGAAGATCATTCTCAAGACAATCTTCCGTTGATCCACTATTTGTTAAAGCCTCATCATGACAGAATGAGAGCTCCCACAGATGTGTTCCTAAAGTGATAAGTACCTTACGGAAACTATTAGCACCAGGGTCTTTAAGATGGCAAATAGATTCGTCTATATGATGCTTTACAATGTAGTAACCACCAATCTGCAACAACTGGCATTTAGAAGCACCTATATTGTCAGTAAGCACATACATAAAATTCTCAATATCTCTTCACAAACAGAGAATTGGAAAACAAAAAACCTAGAAAAGAGAAGATATAAGATATACCTGATACTTGAAAAAGCTTTCGGAACTGAATTCCAGTAATACCTTTTCTGCCCTTGGCTTACGATAAGCACCATTCTGTAACTTCAATTTTGTGGAGCACAATTTTGCTAAACAGAGCACGCTGGAACCATCAGATTTCCTGGTCATAGCTAAGCAGGGAATTTCAAGAGAATGGAAGTTTCCACATTCCCACTTGACAGATTCATCAAAAGAAGCGCAAGTACTGACTTTACCTTTACCATGATTATTATCATTCATCAAATCAAAGGCAAAAGTCTGGCTTGGTAACCGATCATTTTTGCAATTCTTCTCAGGTAAAGCTTCAAGGGAATTTACATAAGGACCCAAGGGTTCAGTCAGTTGACTATTCAAATCTTTAACAGTGCATAAGGTTTCATCTTTTCCCCGGAAAATGAGATCCCACGGCAAGATGAAGGCCTCTATAAACATACTATACCCATCAGATATGACTGGCTCATCTTGAGACTGCAGATAAAAACATTAACAATTAGCACAAGATAATGAAAAGTAGTCATTTGAACAAACACGCCATTCTTCGTTCCAATTTTGGTTTCTTTTGGCAACATAATCCAATAAAACAGAAACTATAAAAGCAACTATGATTAAACTTGCCAAGAATTAATCAGGCTAAAGCATATCATACCTTCTGCAGCACAGGGTACTTATGTGCTATCCAGATCGGATGAAATCTACCACTCTGAAGTTTTTTCCAATCATCATTTGAGGCTAAACAAGGATAAATAGGAATATTTTTCTGGGTTGCATTTCTCAATTGAAAACAAGCATAAACTGTCAATTGCACCTTGCTTTCCCATGGAACAAAATGAAAAATGTTTCTGCATGAGAGTAACTCATTCTCAAGCAACTCTAAAAGATCAAGGGCATGGGCGTGCCTCTACAATCAGAGTATAGTTAACAACCTGAAAAAAGAAGTCAAATTACTTAATTTCTGAGATTTTACATAACATAAAGATTAATAATGAAGATCAGAAAATTCAGATGAAGACTAGGGTGATTGACTCGTAATTAAGAACAACCTCATATATGCTGCTGCTTTTCCAAGTGGTTGGAAGGTCAGGTATGATGACATCAATACTGCCTGTGGCATCAACCAACTGCAACCTTCCAGAAAGCGGAGAAATCTGAACATCCAATAAAAGGACTTTAATCAAAACTAGGTTTCCACTATTTCACCCAGGTAACCTTCAGAAAACAGAGTACATAGTTTGCACTTAGACATTTGCAGAGAGGGAACAAGTAAACAAATGGTCAAACGAATTTATCCGAACAAACGTTCACACACTAACCATAAAATTGTCCACCCATAGATTCATACCCAAATCCTTGATATTAGAAGCTTACTTTATATCCAAACATTGAGTGGGCCAACAAAATGAAATATATGAATCCCAATTTGATTAAACACCTCAAACTTGCCATCAGAAAGTCAATTGTGCTCGACTACTAACCATACAATGACAAACTTTATGATACAAGTTCTTACATTTTAAAACAATCACATAACCCAGATAAGGAAGGCCACATAAAATTCCAGAGAAAATATTATGACTACCTTAAGGCACCCAACAAGAGAAAGACCACCTAATTCATGACTTGTAAGTATTCTTCTCAATGGTAGGGCGTAAGATTTCCCTTCACAATTTAGAAAACTAACATTAGTCTTCTCCACCTGCGATAATGTTTTCATCCACATGGCTTGACAATGATGAAGAACAGTGGCGACAGGTGGAACCTGAGATGGGTGGTTAGAAAATTAGCATTTTTTCCAATATACATTCTCAATCGCTACAAAACAGTAAATCCTGCAATTAGCTAAATATACTCTAATGATATGCAGCAAATCATTCTGATGGTACTGTGAAAAAGAAATGAGCATTGACATTACTGAACTGACCAATTTTAAGCTGTCAAAGTATACTTCGCTACAACAGCCCAATGAATCATGTTTTGATATTTCTCTAAGTACCCCATGCTGCAAAAGGAAAGTTGTTCTAAGAAGACATAACTAAATCCAAAACAACAGCCTTACCATATCAGTTCGTCAAACTGAATTTACCAATATACCCTAGCTCGAAGCACTGAATGAGGTAAATGTGACCTAGAAAACAACTGAGCCAGCCCTTCTTTCTGGATAAAACTTGCAATCATTCACGTGTTAGCATATGGCAATGTAAAAGACAGCTGGAAAGCAGAAGTTTCACACAGTAGTAAAGCAAGGAAGTTACATGGTTTGATCCCAAAATCTCTTTTACTGATAAAATCCCAGCAAATTTCCTCTTGAAACATGAAATGACAAGTAGTACCCTGAAACCGAATTAGCAACATATCAATACAAAAGTTGTGGCTAATGTCTTATGTCATAAGCATGGGCAAAATTTGACACCATAGCCTGGCAGAAAATGTCAATGACTCAATGAACTTCCCCAGTCGACCCTGTGATTGTGAAACCATATGACACCTGCAACAAATCAGAATATGGTTAACCAGTCTATATTGACACATTCCCAGAAAAGTCAATAGCTCTAATAATTTGCCACATCTTTTAAAATGAAGAGATTAGAAAGCATAAGCTCTGCAACCACAATAACCGTATACAATCAGTTTCAGGCCAAATTAAGAAATAATTTCATCAAATTCCCAAGGAAGATTATAGAGACCAAAGTGATACTAGTCAACAAGAATTAAAGAGATAAACAAAGTAGATTCAACATGCCTTACCCAGATTCCAATGGGGAGAATAACTCTACATTAATGCTAGTCTCAAAGCAAGCCCTAGTATGAGCAGTTTGACCACGAAAACTTTGGATTCACAAAATGTACATTTTCACAGAAACCTACAATTAAAGCAGATAGTTAGAAGAGCATACTACGTATGAAGTCATTTTCTGTAAACAAGATAATAGAACATAGTTTACTTACTATCGCGCCAACCCTAAGACTATGAGGTGCAGTGAGCAGCTGATCAGTTAGTAGAAGCCACACTTCTTTATCCAGTTCAACAACCATTCCTTGCATGTAGCTACCTTTAACAACTCCAGTATAATCACCACATTCCCCTTTCCCCTTGACAAATTTTCTACGAAAATTTGATCTTCCTTTGGACATTCTATGCAAAAGCAGACGAGAATTTTCGGTAACTATAAACATCATCTGGGACTCCTCTTTTCCTATGAAGACCAGCTTCTTTTTCAACCTTGTCAAAGTGATAAAGCTCCCTGTGAGCTTGCAAAGCACAGGCTGCCAACACCATGAAGACCCACAAAAATATACAAGCAAGGGTTTCGTAAAACAATGACAATCCGTTTTTTGAATTGAAACTTCCTTATAACTACACAATTGGCACTCGCAAACTAGAACGCGGGCGATAAACCCACGAAGATTTTGAGATTCGCCACCACCAATCGAACAAGGAACAACTGAAACAGGGCTTACCAATTCAACAGCACCGTGAACGTTATAAAAGGCCTTGGATTTATTGTCAGAAGAAACAGAAGAGAAACGAGAAGTCAGTGGAATCGAATCAATGATATCTGAATCAAAAAGGCTCAATTTGATAATTTCCAGAAACCCGCCACCAGAATGTTTCAAAGGAATGAAATTCCAAGCAAGAACCCTAATCTTTCTCCCGATTAAATGAATGCCAAAGTTAAGCACATCACAGCAAACAGTGGTTGAATTGTCGGAGAACTGAAAGCAATTATTGTTTAGACAACTTTGGGTTTCGGAAGGTAGCGTAATCGTTCCTATCAATAGTGCGGGGTGGTCCAGCGTAGTGAGCAACTTAGGATCATGCTTAGGGTTAGGGTTAGGATTTAAATTAGGGTCTTCAGTAGACCGCGTTTCTCCATCAGACAGTAATCTGGAAATAGGGCGGCCAGAGTCTAGTGACGCAGCGGCGGTTACCGACCGGCCACGACGGACCAGTTCTGAGACAGTGAGGATCACAACAGAGTCTTCCATGAGTCAAAGAATCTTAGATAGGAGCGGGAAATGTCTGATTTTTTTTTTTAAATTAAAAGATACTAATAAATCATTGGAAAAGTAGTCATGCTTTTGCTGTATGAAAAGGATGCGAAAAGAATGGATGAGGAAAGTAAATATGATGCAAAGTGCAAGTAACGAATTTCAGTAGCCCATTCTCAAGTTGCATTCTCTAGATTAGAATGAGACCACTGAATAAGTAACTGAGTTGCTGCTTGATTTCCTCCTTTCACCATTTTTTGTCGAAAATAGCCACTGGCTGTGGAGTAGAGGCTGGCGATAGAAATGCAGCTGGGATTGAAGAAGTCGTCTGAAAGTTTCCTTGTGTTTTCTTAAGCTGAGAAATGTAAAAGACTGGGTGAATAGTAGCTGTTGAAGGAAGGTTCAATCTATAAGCCACTGAACCAATTTTATCAAGAACATGTAAGGGCAGAAGTACCCGGATGACTCTTTCCTGCCTGTCTGGATGACTCTAAATAAGTAAAGTTTTTGGTAGAATAGCTTTTCTAAAATTTCAATTAATTGTTTGGCTGATGACAAATTTTTTAAAAGTTTTATATAATAATTTATTTGGCAACATAAAAGGTAATTTTATTAATTTTAATTATATTTTATTTTATAATAAAATTATTTATACTAAATAATATTTAAAGTATACTAAACAATATGTAAAGTACAATATATTATATTTACGATTATTTATTTCTTTGATAACCATCTTGTAGGAAATAATTTTAAGAGATGTCACATTTTCTTGTAAGAAATAAAATTAATATGAAAAATAAATATTAAAATATGTAAACAAAATTAAATAATATTATAATCCCAAAATAAATATTCAAGCTAAGTAAATAATTAAATACATAATAAATTATGCATTTTATCGTAATATAAGAAAATTTGCAATATATTCCTCGCATCATTCATCTCGTTATTTTGTGCCTTGTTTCAATGTTTTTATTCAATGTCTTCATTTTCATTGATTTCTTCATTTATAGGAAGTAATTCATCATCTTTATCATAGAGATAAAACTTTTCATCTTTTTGATCATTTAACTTTATAAAATTATGAATGACCATTGAAGCAATTACAATTTTAACTTTTTTTTAAAAGAAAAACTGGACATTTGACGTAAAATTTTTCACCAATTTTTTTAAACGCCAAATGTTCTTTTGATTGTGTATCTTAAAGAAGAATGTGCATAATTGAATATTTCTTTCTTTCCTCTTGAAAGACCAACGCGTCAAAAATCAGAAAGATGATACCTCTCACTTTTGTATGGTCCTAAATAGCCTTGCATGTAAGGATATCCTACATCTACCAAATAACATTTTCCTACATTCCAAATTAAAAAAAATAAATAAAGAATCATTGAATTATTAAGAATAAATAAAAAAGTATTAAGTTATCCGTCACAAACCTCTAGGTGAATGAGGGAAGTGCAATCTATCATTATACAAAGCCTCCATAAAAATTTGAGCATCATATGTTGTGCCTTCCCAACCAACTCAAGCAAAAGTGAAGCATATATCAAAATCACATACAGCCATTACATTTTGCGTAGGAATGTCTTTTCTCCCAATATATTTTATTTGATTGGACCTTGGAACGACAACTGGTGTATGTATTCCATCAATTGCTTTAATGCAATCTTTAAAATAAGGCTATACCTTCTATCATCTTTAATTTTGCTTGAAATTTCTCTAAAAGTTGGATCTTTTGGTTTGATGAAATCAATCGACATACGTGAAACAACCTCTAATACTATTTCAAACTATCTAGAAATTGTTTCACCAAAATGTTGAAACCTTTTTTGAACCATTCTATTACAAAATCTATGACCTAAAGTGATCAAAAACATAGTTACAGCCTCTTCTATTGTAACTTCTGTACCTTTCTTTAATCCATATGACTCATTCAACAATTTACATAATTTGATAAAAACATCCTTCTCCATTCTAAATTGTTGATGACATCTATCTTTATGGCCATTAAGCAACTCTATTACAAACATCCATCTAGTGTGAGGGGATATTTTACATGGTTTTTTCATATAATATTTAATATAATGGTCTATGGTCATTGCAACTCCAGTTTGAACCATATGCAAAATTTCTTCTTCAATCTCTTCATTATATTTATGATCATTATCGAATCATTATCGAAGATGAAATCAGATGAAAATATATATAAAAAATAAATAATAAGCTTATTGTATAATAAGATAACATAGCAATAATCATAACACAATAATAATAAAGTACAATTTAATTCATTACAACAAAATTAACCAAACAAAATCCAACATAACACATTAGAAGTAGTAAAATCCAAAACAACACATTACAAGTAGTCCAATATTAGTAGCCAAAGACATATCGAATGTATTACAAAAATCACAATCATTTCATTTTCTTAAGCCATTCGATTTGAAGATCAACATTCTTAAGCTCAACAAACATCTCTCTATTTTCCTTCTTCAAAAATAATTTGGTAGCTAACATAAACAATTCACCTCCCCTTTCTATTTCATTTATACTTCGTAAGATGTTCATCACCTAAAAAATGTTATAACCAGGTTCATCTCTTTTAATAAAGCTTATTGAAGTTCTACTCTTTACTGCATCACATACACGGTCCAAATGTTTACATAACCTTTCTGTTGCCTATGTTCTAATATCATGTTTCTTTATTCTTTTTCCCTTTCCTTTTGTAGAAGTTCCTAGAGTTGGAGTTGATAAACCAATCTCATTATTAATATGTCCAATTTCTGGATTGACCACAAAGTCTTCAAAAAGGTTATCGTCAAGATCGGTATCAACTATGCTTTTTCTACACGCTACATAAATATCATTTGGTACAAAATCTAAAAAAGGTGCCCAAGCTCCTTCTCCTGTAGCTACAACGTCTTTAAATAAAATATTCAGTTGTTCAATATGTTTCAAACCTTTAGTTAGAAATTTGGCAGCCTTAGGATTTTCCTACAATAATATTGTTTAAGTTATTAAACTATCAAGTAACATTAGAACATTATAAATCTAAAGCTTAAATGCTTACCTTCAATTTCTTTTCCCACCATTCATCACTTGCATCAATAGTTTGATTAGTAGGATCACATCCTAGTCCAGATTCCTTACCTACTAAATCTGTCCAAAGCTGCCAATCCTTTTTTAGTCCATCCCATTTATTCTTAAATTGTTTGTATTCATAGTTCTTCTTAGTTTCATGAGCAAACTTTGAAACTATATTTTTCCATCCAATCTTGTTAAAGTGACCATTTGGTCGATTTTCAGCTAATGTCTCTTCCACAAAAATTTTGATTAAAATTTCAAGAGTTATATCATTCCACTCCGCTTTAACCATTTTTTTCAATTTATCCCCATCTTGAATATCTTGACTTGGTATTGACATTTTCTATCAACAACAAAATCCCCACTGCATATAACAATGAATTTAACAAGTATAAGAAAATATAAAAGCATAATCAAAATGACATAGACAAAAGCATCATAAGCATTAAATCTTTTGTAAACTCAGCATTAAAAACATAACAACGACTATGGAAGTTTACACACATACAGAAGTAAAGAAAGAGACACACTTTATAAGGAATTGCTATCTCATATACAAATTACTCATCATGTATTACTTTTAGCCTATATTTAAA
This sequence comes from Erythroxylum novogranatense, assembly GCA_029891385.1. NCBI lineage: Eukaryota > Viridiplantae > Streptophyta > Magnoliopsida > Malpighiales > Erythroxylaceae > Erythroxylum > Erythroxylum novogranatense. The sequence continues at coordinate 6,490,374 of CM057225.1, read as the reverse complement.
AACACTTTTACATGTCTACTTTGAATTATTGAGTGCACTTAAAAGAACTATATAACTACTTTAAGGGACTAGCATCTTCACTCACGGGTTTGATGGAATCATAATGTCAAATTATGTACGCAATGGGCTACCTACAGAAGCTATTCATGTACTCTGAACTAAAATTAGCTTGTCATCATATCACATCAATGAACAAGTTGCAAGTCTCTGAGCAAATGATTTATTAATCACCTACTACTACAAACCAATATAGGGACAATCATAACTTCCAAGTTCGACTACTAACAATCAAGGCAGAGAGCTTAGCTCCTACATATATGGCCGCAAGCTACCCATTGATTTGTGAGAAAAAAAAAAGATGTGTGTGCATTAGTTCCAAGATTCTTACTGGTGGGGCAGAACTTGGAAATATAGGAATTCCAGGTCTTGTTTTGCTTATGCTATTTTCAACTTTCTGTACTTTCCATAGTCCTGCTATGGCCTTGAAAAGGTTTACGTAGATGTGGTATGCGTTTAATGTAGACGAACTCAGATCTTTGTCTGCGTTTCAATGCAGACGAACGTTTAATGCAGACGTTTCTACGTTAACAACGCAAATGTTTGTCTACGTTCAACGCAAACCTTCACAACGCAGACGTTCCTATGCTTTGTGAGGAGGAGGAAAAATAATATTTGAGAAATTTCAGAAAAAGCATATTAGAAAAAAAATACATACTTGTGAGTTGATCTTGAGAAGATGAGTTCTTGCGTTTGAGAACAGTCCAAAAGAAACAAAACAATCCAAAGAAACAAAAGAGTCACTTTTGATATATACGTAAGTGACACCAAAAAGTTTACTCGGAAAAGCTAAAATTTTTGGCTTTTCTAAAAAGCTTCAAATTTTAACTTTTGAAAAAAATATATTTTAGCTTTCAAAAAAAATATTTTTATTTCAAAAGTACTTTTGAAGTTTACAGCCAAACACTGATTTTTTTCCTTAAAATAGCTTTTGCGGTAGAAAAAAATATTTTTGGAGCCTCCAAAAGTAGGGGTGTTCATGGTAGGGTACCCTGATCCATTCATAAATAACCTGAACCTGAACCTGAACCTGAATGTCTGGTTCGATAATTTCATGAACCTGAACCTAAACCTAAAGAACCTATAGGATCGGTTAACCTATTTTTAGGTTCAGTTCTCAGGATAACCAGAACCAATTCATATCAATATATATGACAAAAAATTATAAAAATAATAAACTCTTTTGAAAGTTTATTAAGAAGCGAGACATTACCATAAAACCTTACGTAAGGTTTTGTGTTCAATTTTGTTAATATAATGAATAACAATCATTTTTATTTTTAAATTGAAAATAACAATGTAGTTTCTTCTTATATGAATCATTGATATAACAATGTAGTTTGTTCTTATATGAATAATTGATAAAATTGCTAAAAACACTTGTAAATTCAGTTCTTCTAAAAAGGTAATTCAATCCAACGGTGCTTAATACAAACCTTGTAAATTTATGGCTAAGATCACTTGAATCATAATTGATCTTTTATTAAATATCGCAATATGGTTTCTTATTACTATGAATCAATGCGGAATGAACCGCTCTACTAGACCTCATTGATTAAAAAATAGAACTATTCTTCTTACATCATTAAATCTTATTTTATCATGTTAAAATAAAAATAATAAACTAATAAACACAAAAGTATCCTTTTTATTGCAACTTAGTGTAGAAAATGTAATTAATATCATAATTAAAACTTCAAATATTATATTATATAAAGCGCAACCATATAAATAAATACAATTCTATAGTCTATTACTAAATTAACTCATTTTCATTCCTTTCTAATAAATAAAAGTATGTTTGTATTTATACAAGACAATATTATTATATCCTTATTATTTATTAGCAACTATATTGTATATTTTAAGATCAGTATTATTTGCTTATTTAATGTTTATAATATCTCATAAATATCTAAGTTAATATATGTGCCTCAAAAATAAAATTGTAGGATTTCTTAATAAATGTTCTTTACAATTATTAATTTCTTTAATTAATCTCTAAATGATTATATTATTTTAATCAATGAATTTTTCTACTAATAGTTTAACGCTTGATCAATAATTTTGACACATATTAACTAATATTTAAGTAGAAGTATTGAATGTTATGCATTAGTTGTTACTTATAATAGCAATGTTCAAGATTAACGTTTAATAACATAGAATTAAAGTAGTTTTTTCCTTTTCTTCTTTTTTAACTCAAGAATTAATATAGTAAATACTAGTGAATTTATTATTATTATTATTATCCTCTTAAATTATATCTAAATATATGATTTTTTTTTTATGTTTTAGGTTCAGTTTAAATCTAAACCTATAAATCAAGTTCAGTTCAGTTAACCTAGAACCGCAAGTTAGAAACTTGAACTTGAACCATGAACATAATTTTTTAGGTTCGGTTCAAACCGAACCTGAACTTAGGTTCGGTTAATCTTATTTACAGGTTTGGTTCATGCGGCTCAGGTTCGATTCACAGGTTAGCAAGTTTTTTTGAACACCCCTATCGAAAAGCTGAACCAAACAGGCTCTCAATCTCCAATGGCAAAAGAACGTTCAATTCTGACTTTGTACTCCCATTGTTTCATTTGATTTTGTGCTCTAAGAAGATGATGCTTAATGACCTTGAGAAGCTTTTCTCTTTGGGTTAATAATGTATCCACTGCCTCAACTGATGAATCTTTAAGAAATATGGCAAGTGAATAAGAGGAGGATAACCATACAATGTTTCAAAAGAAGTTAGTTGAAGTGAGGTATGGTAATTGGTATTATACTAAAATTCAGCCAAAGGTAACCATTTAACCCAAGAAGAGGGAATCTCTCCAACCATACACTTTAGATAGGTCTCTAAACATTTATTGATAACTTCTGTTTGATCATCTGTCGGATGATGATAAGTAAAAGAATGCAACAATGAAACAGCTTGTACCTTAAAGAATTCCTTCCAAAAAGTGTTGAGAAGGCAGTGTCCCTATAAGTACTGACTATAGAATGAGGGAGAACATGAAGTTTATAGACATGATCTGAGAAATTCTAAGCTACAGTGGCAACTATGAAGGGATGAGTTAACCTTATAAAATGAGCATACTTTGTTAATCTATCCACTACTACCATACTAGCATCTTTACCTGCTGATTTAGGAAGTCCCTCCACAAAATTCATGCTGATATTTGTAAAAACACCAGTAGCGATTGGAGAAGGCTATAATAGTCCAAGAGTAGTTGCACTTTCTGTTTTACATGTTTGACAAATGGGGTAAAGCCAAATGTACTCTCTTATTGATTTCTATAATCCTTCTAATATATCATGGCTGAAATTCTCTGATAAGTCCCTTGCACGCTTGAGTGACCACCAACTGCTGATGAATGGTAGAGCTATAGGATGTATTGTTGTGACTCTTTGTCATTGCCCACAACTAACCTCCCTTTCCTTTTTAATTGATTATCCTTCCATGTCTAGTGCGGATGACTAACTGGTTGGTATAACAAATCTTTTATGACCTTTTGTACATTCAAATCTTCCTCACAACAAGCTTGAATTCTAGTCAATAAGTCAAAAGAAACCATAGATAGTGCCATATATTAAAGTTGTTGACCACTAATTCTAGCTAATGCATCAGCTACCAAATTATCTTTCCCCTGTTTATACTTGATTTCATAATCATAACCAGCTAGCTTAGTTAGCCAAGTAGACTGACTAGGTGTAGTAATCTTTTATTCTAGAAAATATTTTAGATTTTTATGATAAGTTTAAAGTATAAATGCCTGCCCGCTAGATAATGATGCCACTTCTTAATAACAAAGAGAATAGCATATAACTCCCTATCATATATTGGAGGTTTTTTATGAAATAAGGATAAGGACTTACTGATGTAAGCAATAGGATGTCCTCTCTGTAGGAAAATCCCGGTGTGAGCATCACATGCCTACGGTGCGGAAAACAAAAATTTTTGTTTCGGGACCTTCCTGAAAGCCAGGATTCATGTGTCTATACAACAAACTCAAACCATAACAGCCAAAGGAGACCATCTCTAACGGTATCCACGCAGAAACCGGAGAACCTAACCGGGACAAACTCTTTAACTCGGGAATAGCTAGAACAAGTTGAAGATTGCTAGATCTTACCTTGTTCTTGGAGAGCTTGAGAATAATGATGGAAGAGAAGGAGAAGCTTGGAGATGAAGCTTTGAAGGAGATGAGAGATCGATGATGAGAAATCAAATTTCTCTCTTAGGTTTTTCAAAACCTTTCTCTTCTTTCTTCTATGCAGTTAACGACCTCCTTCATCTTCTTTTGTCTTTTGTCATTTAATATTAAACATGACAAGGCAAAGAAGAAGCTTCTTTTTGGTCACCCACGTTAGCTACTTATATATATATATATATATAAAGTAAAAGGATGAGCTCCTCCTCCATCTTACACGTTGCAACATATATATATATATATATATATTAATTCTTTAATTAATTAATTAATTATATATATATAAATAAATGCTGAAGTGATCCAATCACACTGGGGTCGGTCCTACCGGCCTACCGGGTCCCGGTATGGGAAAAACCCCCGGAAACGTTTTTCAGCAATATCGATGTTGCGATCTCATCGGGACATATCTCGATCTCATCGGGATTCATTTAATGTTACTGCTCTCCATATATTGGAACTCTGTTCAAAACTATTTTAAGAATTCTCCGAGACACTCTTATGCGTGTGACCCATTAGGTTCCCGGTTATGTTGGCCACTTAGATTAACACTTAACCCAAGCAAGTTATGAGCGGTATCTAGCAACACATCATGACCCCCAATTGACTGGAAAGTAATTGGTTTGACAAATGAACATGTATTCATCATGAACCATATCACGAACCTTTCCATAGACAATTACCGTGCAATTCGTCCTTTCACCATGCTATACCCCACTTGGTTATGAGTATGGGTAAAGTGTCAACTCTTACTAGACTGACTACGTCAAATCTAGTCCAAGTGATTTCAGTTCTCGTCCTGTGACTCATTACTTTATATGTCAATGAAGACATTCTTCATGACATATATGTTCCGGCCAGAGACTTCCAAGTAATGACCTGACAAGAGGCTATGGGTATCATCTTCGCTATCACGAGTGGTGAATCCTCTATTGGCTACTCAATTACCTTGAATACCTCAGTTGCACTAATCACCACCCTATGAGCGACCTCAGAAGGCAACAAGGAATGGAGTCAAAGTGCGTAATCGATATCAAGATATCCTTGAGCACCGCAAGTCTAAGGATACTTGCACCATTGCTATGATGAGATTATCAACGACATTAGAATAGGACATCCATGTGATGATCTCATAGCAGGTCATCGAATGTGCTTACTACCTCTAGTAAGCATCCACATCTCAACCCTAAATATCTCATATTTACGACGAGATCCAGCGCTGATCAAATCAAGGAGCTTGAGATGTACTAGTCTCTCCGATTACCAATGTCCGGTCTCGGTAATCCTATGACTAGGGATAATTTGAATCTTGACATAATTGCACATGATAGGAATCTCGGTAGTATGATCACATCACAATTTCCTTCATGCTATGTCATATATCATGAACTTCATTAATTTGCTTATAGATCAATATCCATTCATAAATAATGAACAATGAAGTTAATGAAATATGTCTTTCTTTATTTATTCATAAAGTATGTACACAACTTTGTACAAAATGCGCTAAAGCGATTGCCTTCGAACACTACTCTAACAATCTCCCACTTGACCTAAATCCAATCGCCTTGATATCTAATACCATGGCGAGTACATGAGAATCAAAACTCTTTTGTGATAATGGCTTTGTCAGCGGATCGGCAATATTACGCTCGATGGGAATTCTCTCGATCTGGACATCACCTCGTCCCTATGATCTCCTGATCGATGATATCTGCGGAGTACGTGTTTGGATAGTTGATGAGACCTTGGTTCTTTCGCTGTAGAATAGCCCCATTGTTGTCACAATACAACTGCGTGGGCCCATCATCGCTAGGAACCACACCAAGTTCAAGAATGAACTTTTGATCCAAACCGCTTCTTTCTTTGCTTCTAAAGCGGCAATGTACTCTCCTCGGTTGTTGAATCGACGGTTGTCTCTTGTTTGGAACTCTTCCAACTAATCGCCCGCCATTCGATGTGAATACGTAACTTTGACCGGGATTTGGAATCATCCTTATTAGATTGAAAATCGGCATCTGATACCCGCTCACCGAGATCTCCATCCCCATATATCAAGAAAACATCCTTAGTCCTTGAAGTACTTGAGGATATTCTTGACACCACCCGATGACCCTCACCAGATCCGATTGGTATCTGCTTCGTAACACTTAGAGCATATGATACATCGGATCTCGTGACATAACATAGCGTATATGATAGATCCTACCGCGGGATCATATTCATCGCATCCTCTCATCTTGTGTCTTAGGACACATAGATTTCAAAGTGTTATCCCATGAGTCACGGAAGGTACCCTCTCTTGGATTGCTCCATGCTAAACCTTTTAGCATCTTGTCTATGTCGTTGATTGTGAAAGACCAAGCAACCTTTTGATCTATCTCTATAGATCCTTATCCCAAGGATATAAGTTGCTTCACCAAGTCTTTCGTGGCAAATTGTTTGGACAACCAAATCTTCACCGATTGTAGCATGGAGACATCGTTTCCTAGCAATAATATGTCATCTACATACAGCAAGGAATACGATTGCAGGTCCATTAACCTTCTTATACACACGTGTTCATCCGGATTTTTGAGAAACCAAACTCTTTGATTACCTCATCAAAACGGATATTCCAACTCCTGGATGCTTGTTTCAATCCATAGATGGATTTCTGAAGTTTGCATACCACTTCATCATCATAGGAGGTGAAGCCCTCAGGTTGTGTCATATACACATCCTCAGCTAGATTTCCATTTAGGAAAGCTGTCTTCACATCCATTTGCCATATCTCATAATCATAATGAGTGGCAACGGCTAGGAGTATTCTAATGGATTTAAGCATTGCTACTGGGCTGAAGGTCTCGTCGTAGTCAACTCCTTGTCTTTGACGAAAACCTTTAGCCACAAGCCTTGCTTTATAGGTAATTACATTACCATCCATGTCGGTTTTCTTTTTGAAAACCCATTTGCACCCTATGGGTTTGATTCCTTCGGGTGCCTCAACCAAAGTCCATACTTGGTTTTCATACATGGAATCCATTTCAACCTTCATAGCTTGAAGCCATTTCTTAGACTCTGAACTCTTCAGAACCTCTTCATAGGTGGTAGGCTCATCATCTTCTATGAGCAATACGTCATTCTGTTCATTCACGAGAAATTCATATCTTTCGGGAACAGAGCGTATCCTACGTGACCTACGAACTTCGTGTGTTGTAGAAGGTTGAACTGTTATTTCATCTGTATGAGTCACAGTTTCAGGTTCAGGCAGTTGATCTGTGTCTGTTAGAACATCTTGAACTTCTTCAAGCTCAATTTTGCTCCCACTGTCTTCTTGTAAAAGAAACTCTTTCTCTAAAAAGACAACATGCTTCGAAACAAGCACCTTTTGTTCCTCAGCATGGTAGAATTGATATCTCATTGTTTCTTTAGGATATCCTACGAACAAACACTTGTCAGACTTTGCATCAAGTTTATCTGACTGTGTCCGCTTCACATAAGCAGGACAATCCCAAACTTTCAAATGAGTAAGATATGGTCTTTTGTTAGTCCACATCTCATATGGAGTAACATCAACTGTCTTTGATGGAACTCTGTTTAGCAAGTAAACAGTTGTCTCGGTGCATACCCCAAAGGATTTTGGTAACTTTGCAAAGCCCATCATTGATCGTACCATGTCTAACAAGGTTCGATTTCTCCTTTCGCCACACCATTATCTTGTGGTGTGTAAGGAGGAGTCCATTGAGATAAAATCTCATTATCTCTGAGATAGTCCAAAAACTCTTGGTCTAAGTATTCCCCACGATCTGATCGTAATGTCTTAATACTTTTCCCAAGTTAGTTTTCTACTTCATTTCTGAATTGTTTGAACTTTTTAAATGCTTCAGATTTGTATCTCATCAGATACAAGTACCTATATCGAGAATAATCATCGATGAAGGTAATGAAGTAAAGACAACCACTTCTGGCATGGATGGACATCGGACCACATACATCTGAATGTATTAGGTCTAATACTCCAGTCGCTCGTTCACCCTTTCCCTTAAAGGGTAACTTAGTCATCTTGCCTAATAAACAAGATTCACATGTGTCATATGATTCATAATCAAATGACCCTAAACTACCACTCTTATGGAGCTTAGCTATGCGTCTCTCATTTATATGGCCAAGGCGACAATGCCATAAGTAAGTTGATTTTAAATTATCTCGTTTATGTCTTTTCGTTTCATTGACATTCATAATTGGATGTGACATATCTAATATGTAAATTCCATTACATAATGTACCAGTACCATAAAGCATTCCATTCAAACTAATAGAACAACCATTGTTACTAAAAGTCAAATGGAAACCAGCTCTATTTAAACAAGAGACAGACAATATGTTCTTTGTTAATACAGGTACAAAATAACATTCATCCAATTTAATTACAAGCCCAGTGGGGAGTGACCAAAAGTAAGTGCCTACGGCTAATGTAGTAACTCTTGATCCATTTCCCACACGCAGGTCTAGTTCTCCCTTCATGAGCTGTCTACTGTCCCTGAGGCCCTGCATATTATTGCATATGTATGAGCCACAACCGGTATCTAATACCCATATGTTATGGTCAGAAACAGTATTAACCTCAATGACAAACATACCTGAAGAAGTCGAGGCATCTAATGCCTTCTTCTGCTTCAATTCTTCCAGATAGACTTTATAGTTCCGCTTCTAGTGGGCAGTCTTGCCACAATGGAAGCAAGTTCCTTTTGGTGCAGTCTCTTTGGTTTTCTTCTTGGCTGCACTTCCTTTTGGTTTCTTAGAACTTTTCTTTTTTAGATTCTTTTTCTTTGAACCAGAAGAAGAGGATGCCACCATAAGCACTTGCTTGCTATCCTTCTTGATAGATTGCTTTGCTGTCTTGAGCAGATTGATCAACTCAGGAATTGTCGTGGATATTTGGTTCATCCGATAGTTTAACACAAACTGTGAATAACTATCAGACAATCCAATTAGAATTAAGTCAACACTTAATTCATAATCCATAACAAAACCTAAGAAGGCCAACCTCTCAATATACCCATTCATCTTCAGTGCATACTGCACTGCAGATGAACCTAGAGTCATCTTAGTAGTGAAGAGTAGCCTCGAGGTCTCGAACCTTTTAAACCGAGCTTGCTCATCAAACAGCTCTCTAAGATGAAACACTATGGTATTAGCATCCATAGACTCATGCTGCTTCTGCAGCTCTGGTGACATCGAGGCAAGCATAATGCAGGTAGCCATGTCACTGTCTTTAAGATGCTTACGATATGCTTCGATCCTCATCAAGCATCAGCAGCAGGTGGATCAGGAAGTGGAACATCTAGGACATATCCTAGTTCCTCAGACCTGAGAACAATTCTCAGATTTCTCAGCCAATCAAGAAAGTTGGGTTCAGTTAATTTGTTGGAGTCCATAAGTGAGCTCAAGTTCACACTGGAAGTCATCTTCAATAACCTAAAGGGAAAGAGAGAAAGAATGTTAGAGTAGAATTACATGTATGATCATATGGACTTGCATGACATGCATATGACTCCCACTAGTTTCAAAGAATCCATAACCCTCAGTACGAATCCAAGAAACATTATGACAAAATGTCCTAGTGGGTCGATATCTGACATTACTAAAATGACCTTGGGTTTACCCAACAAGCCACCTTAGGTCAATCGGTAGGTATCGGTTATACCAATTGCATCATAGATATCCGACATTACTAAAATGACCTTGGGTTTACCCAACAAGCCACTTTAGATCTATCGGCAGGTATCGATCATACCATTTGCTTCATAGATGCAACTATCGACTAGTGCTATCAACTCGTGATGTATGCACACATTGGGTTATCAACTCTTGATGCTGCATATCCGATGTACACTTGCCAATTTACGCCTCGTCCACGTTGACCTTGAGTTTACTCAACAAATCAACGCTTAGTGAAAACCGACCCATTAATCCAAAAATCTTATTTTCATGGTTCGAACATATCCGTATAAAGTGAGCTTGGGTTTACTCAACAACTTAACTCTATAAGAACTCTGGTTCTCCCCATATTAATGGAAGGCGTTAGTTTTCATATTATGTTTGAGGGTTTTCGGTCTCATCTTCTTCTCCTCCAAGCCGTAGGATTATAGTCACCATGACTATATGGAATGATTTAGGGCATTTCGTCAATCACATTGAATCTATACCTAAAATCATCCATCATCCCACCTTTGCATGTTGTAAGTCGACTTGTGTATGTAAGTAAGTCGACTTATGCTAAAATGTAAAGTCGACTTATGCAGTTTGTGACGAACAAGTCGACTTGTACCATTGTCTTGAAAGTCGACTTATCGTCTCTGATAAGGTGCGACAAATCGACTTGTATCTTTATTAGTCGACTTATCCATGTGGAATTGCTATCTAATCGGCTAATTTCTCAATCCGCAGTTCAATTCACAATACCAAGTGTAATATCTTTTATTATGATGTACCAATGAAACACTTTCATTGTTCCATGCTTACCATATATAGTCAAACTATACATGAAAAACTTAAAATTGATGAATACACTCTTATTCATTTAGATTTCCAAATAATTTGAGAACATCAAACTATCACCCTAAGTATCTCTAGGTAGTCTAAACTTTATCAAGACAACTTCGGCACTGGTCAAAAAATTTGTGACGGCCAAAATAATCAAGACAACGAAATACACTAATGAGACGCTAATGTGACACATTTGACATCGGAAAAATATTTGGAAACCCAATTTCAAGAAATTCAATTTGGAAAGCATACAACATCAATATAACACATTTTTAATCACATTAAAATGATCCAAGGCATTGAATTGAGAAATACACAATTTATCATTCCAAACAAAACACTCAAACAACTTTCTCAAAGCGCAAGCTCGTGTTTTGCTTGAAAACTCATTGAAACAATTTCAATAAATTATGAGAAAATTACAGAGGTTACAATATGTTCCATGAATTTTTCAGGATTTATTTCCATCAAAACTCATCCAACCTCAGCAACAAAGCCAATGTAGAATCTGTGTTCCTCAACATAGTTATTCCCAAAGACACACAATAAATTCTCAAATAAATAGTAAATCACCTCGAAACATTTTTCCATTCTCATAGACATTCATAAACATCTTAGAGACATGTTGGTGAAAGCAAATCCGAAAAAAATTCTACAATTTATTCTCGAATTTATAAGCATGCTGTTCATTGAATGTGCACAAAGACAAAGAACTGAACATTGGGGAATAAATTAGCAAAACCATATCAAATCACATTGATAAATTCGAGCTTCCACAAACATATGCAACAACATCTTGTGAACATATCTGGGCAAGAAAATTTTGAAAACAATATTTTTACACTGAATTCAAAATTCACACAATCAACATGCATCATCGTCACAAGCAATAGGCAACTCCGTTCTAGTCATGGTTTTTTCGTTATATATGACACAAGTAGCTCTGATACCACTGTAGGAAAATCCCGGTGTGAGCATCACATGCCCACGGTGTGGAAAACAAAAATTTTTGTTCCGGAACCTTCCCGAAAGCCAGAATCCACGTGTCTATACAACAAACTCAAACCATAACGTCCAAAGGAGACCGTCTCTAACGGTATCCACGCAGAGACCGGAGAACCTAACCGGGACAAACCCTTTGACCCGGGAATAGCTAGAACAAGTTGAAGATTGCTAGATCTTACCTTGTTCTTGGAGAGCTTGAGAATAACGATGGAAGAGAAGGAGAAGCTTGGAGATGAAGCTTTGAAGGAGATGAGATATCGATGATGAGAAATCAAATTTCTCTCTTAGGTTTTTCAAAACCTTTCTCTTTCTTTCTTCTATGCAAAGCCAACGACCTCCTTCATCTTCTTTTGTCTTTTGTCATTTAATATTAAACATGACAAGGCAAAGAAGAAGCTTCTTTTTGGTCATCCACGTTAGCTACTTATATATATACATATATATATATATATATATATATATAAAAGTAAAAGGATGAGCTCCTCCTCCATCTTACACGTTGCAACATATATTAATTAATTAATTAATTAATTAATTAATTAATTAATTAATTATATATAAATAAATGCTGAAGTGGTCCAATCACACTGGGTTGGTCCCTACTAGCCCTACGGGTCCTTATTATGGGAAAAACCTCAAAACGTTTTTCAAGAATATCGATGTCGCGATCTCATTGGGATCCATTTAATGTTACTGCTCTCCATATATTGGAACTCTGTCCAAAACTATTTTACGAATTCTCCGAGACACTCTTATGCGTGTGACCCATTAGGTTCCCGGTTATGTTGGCCACTTAGATTAACACTTAACCTAAGCAAGTCATGAGCGGTATCTAGCAACACATCATGACCCCCAATTGACCGGAAAGTAATTGGTTTGACGAATGAACATGTATTCATCATGAACCATATCACGAACCTTTTCATAGACAATTACCGTGCAATTCGTCCTTTCACCATGCTATACCCCACTTGGTTATGAGTATGGGAAAAGTGTCAACTCTTACTAGACTGACTACGTCAAATCTAGTCCAAGTGATTTCAGTTCTCATCCTGGGACTCATTACTTTATATGTCAATGAAGACATTCTTCATGACATATATGCTCCGACGAGACTTCAAGTAATGACCACGACATGAGACCATGGGTATCATCTTCTGCTATCACAGAAGTGGTGAATCCTCTATTGGCTACTCAATTACCTTCGAATACCTCAAGCTGTACCCAATCGCCACCCTATGAGCGACCTCTGTAAGGCAACAAGGAATGGAGTCAAAGCACGTAATCAAGTATCAAGATATCCTTGAGCACCTCAAGTCTAAGGATACTTGCACCATTGCTATGATGAGATTATCACCGACATTAGAATAGGATATCCATGTGATGATCTCATAGCGGGTCATCCAATGTACTTACTACCTCTAGTAAGCATCCACATCTCAACCCTAAATATCTCATATTTACGACACGAGATCCACCGCTGATCAAATCAAGGAGCTTGAGATGTACTAGTCTCTCCGGATTACCGATGTCGGTCTCATAATCCTATGATTAGGGATAATTTAGATCTTGACATAATTGCACATGATAGGAATCTCGATAGTATGATCACATCACAATTTCCTTCATACTATGTCATATATCATGGACTTCGTTAATTTGCTTATAGATCAATATCCATTCATAAATAATGAACAGCAAGTTAATGAAATATGCCTTTCTTTATTTATTCATAAAGTATGTACACACTTTGTACAAAATCGCTAAAAGGCGATTGTCTTGAGGCACTACTCTAACACTCTTTACATAAGAACAACTTCTATACCTGTCCCTGAAGCATCAATTTCCATAACAAAGGCGGTAGAAAAGTTAGGTAATGATAACACTAGGGTCATTACCATAGCCTACTTAAGTTGATTGAATGCGTGATTTGCCTTTAATGACCACACAAACTACGCACCTTCTTGATGAAATCACCTGAGTAGTGCAAAGAATTACTTCATACCGTTTACAAACCTTCTATAATAGCGATTAATCCCAAAAACTCCTTAATTCCTTGGTATTTGTAGGAACTGACCACTGTGCTACAACTTCCACTTTCTTCTTATCAGTACATACCCTTTTAGCTAATATAAAGTGCCCCAAATACTCTATCACTACATCCCTAAACCTGCATTTACTCCTCTTTGCTAATAGAATGTTTTGTCCCATTAGTTGAAAAGTAATCCTCAAGTGTTCTACATGATCTTCATATGTTCTACTATACACCAAGATATCATCAAAGAAAAATAAAATGAATTTATATAGATAGGGCTTGAAAACATCATTCATAAGGCTTTGGAAGTAAGTTGTTTTTGTGGATGTATTGGTAGTATCTTGACCTAAGATCAATTTTATAGAACACTGTAGCACTATAAAGTTCATCTAATAATTCCTTAATGATAGGAATGATACTTATCCTTGACAGTCAACTCATTCAATGCCCTATAATATACACACATCCTCTATGTATTATCCTTTTTCTTAACTAAAATCATAGGAGAGGAAAAAGGGCTTATTTTGTGTTGAATAACTTTTGAAGCCAACAAGTCCTTCGTAATTTGTTTTATAGCATCTTTTTGTAACGATCCATATCTATAGGGTCTCTTATTGACTGGATCAACACCTTCCTTAAGAATAATTGTGTGATCGTGAGCTCTGTGCAGAGGTAAACTCGTGGGTTCTTGGAATAGCTCCTCAAACTCACTCAATAAAGCTTATATTATCTCTAGTAGTTGAGAGTTTTCCAACTCCTCCTTCTTTGTAGTTGGTTGATTAACAAGTTCACACCATATAACTTGCAATTGATACATCTGCACTGAAGCTAAATGGGTGGGGTTTCTTCAACTAGCCTTTAGACATGGTTGATACAGTATGTTTGTTTCCCTGTAGAGGATACACCTTATCCCCCTTTTTGAAACTCATCTTCAACTCACTAAAATCCCATGTTATTTCACCCAATATAATCAACCATTAAATGTTTAAGACCATATCATAACAATCCATTGGAATAATAATAACATCAGTTGTAAACTTTATTCCCTACATTTTCCATTAGAATTTATTGCAAATATTATTACCAGTAAACTTACTTCTAGTTGCAGCTATCTTAATCTTAGGGATGAGTTCTAATTGACACCTTAATGTCACTGCGCACCTTTCATAAAGTTATGAATAATTTTAGAATTAATAAGAATACACAACTATCTCTTTCCCGCTAAGTCATTACTGACCATGGTTTAAAAGTTAGGAACACCAGTGAGTGCATTTAGTTAGATATGATGGTTTGTAACCTCAACTAATTGCTCCCTTGATTGCTCACTTGTTGATACTTCATCTATCTCTTCTTCTTCTATTTGATCCTTTATCTCATGTATTGTTATCATGTAGGATTATTTCCTCTTACATTTATAACCAAACATATATCTTTCATCACACTAGAAACAAGGGCCTTTAGCTCTTCTGTCATCCATTTTCTTATCTATAAGATTGAATTTAGTGGGTTTATTAGTTGTATTTCGTGTAGGTGGGTTAATATTTGTAATTTGGCTAGAAGTGTTTGGTTTATTAAAATGACTAATTGAATTGACAAGGTTGGTTTTAATTGTGGGGTTTTGAATTGGATAAGTATTGGTTTTCTTTAGAAGGAAGTTGGGCCTGTAGGAGCTTTTATTTGTTTTTTGGCTAGACAAGGCAGCTTCTATAATTTGGCAAGGAATAAACCTCGATCATGAACTTGGGGTTAAACATCCTCAGTGGCAACTGGACCTCATCTTTCAACCCAACAAGAAAGCAGCTCACAACATAATTTTCACTTAAATCTACCTTAGTTAGTAGTAGATCAAAGTTATTAAGATACTCTTATACTAGCCCCAATTGTTTCAAAATTTTAAGCTCAGTCATAGGATCTGAGAATACCTGATCATTGAATCTAGCACTAAGAGCCTCCACATGCTTAGTCCAATTGGGTACTACTCTAGATCTATTGTTCATGAACCCCTTATGCCATTGAATGACCTTCAAACTAAAATGAATTAAAGCTAATCTTATTTTGCATTCATCAGGAATAGAATCCATCTCAAAGAATAACTGTTCCTTATACACCCATTCAACTAAACTTGTACCATAAAAATTATGAAACTCTAATTTGGAAAATCGACTAGAGTTTATGTTACCTGTAGCTTGTGTCTCACCTCCCTATTTGGATCCCGTTATATAAATTTAACTGATCTCTTGATTCACAATAGTTTTATTCCTAAAAGCCTCAATGAGAGCCATTGACTAACTTACTCGAAAAGCCTGGTATCTCCTTCTCCCTTTTTTGATCACTGCTTCTAATCATAACCTCTAAGTTTGCTTCTACCTGTTAACTCTTAAGATCTAGTTTCTATCATGGATTTAAACTTTATAGGTCTAAGGATCAATGCTCTGATACCAAATGTTGTGTGAAAAGAATGGATGGTTGAAAGGAAATCTGATGCAAAGTGGAGGTAACGAATTTATTGTTATTCTTTCATTAAAAAGGAAAGTAATACAACTCTCCTATATTTATATCTAACAGACTCAACTGAGTGGTTCCTTAGTAACAATTGACATAACAAATAATAGAAAATAATCCCCTGCATCCCATTTCTTCATAGCAGCTTTATGCATCCTTATGTAGACTATGAGTTGCTCATATATAATGTCTTAACAGTGGCCATGTATTATAACATAGGCTATTTCAAATGGGATCTCAACTTATCTTGAAAAGACACTCTTCCATTTTTCCTCCATTAACCCTCGTGTACTTCCTCCATCTCTTAAGTGATGCAAACGTCCTAGTTTTCCAATAAGATGACTTCAATATAACAGCTATAAGACTTCTTCATCTTTCAGTTAGTTGTTTAAACTATATTATATTGTTACGATGTAGCACTGCATGTTTAGGGTTACATATATGATATTTTTATACCAGATTCCATGCTCTCCCAATATTCTCATTATAATTAAGGAGTTCTGTTGGGCCCCAAATTTTTATTGATTTTATTAAGTATGAACTGATTTGATTATGTGGTTTTTCTAGATAAATTATTTTTTAAAGTTTAATTAGCATGTCAATGATTGGAGGATTTATTGCTTAAATTGATGGAATTGGAAGTATTAAATAGAGAAATTAAGATTAAGTTAGAATATAGTATGGTGTAAGTGAAAATGAAGAAGTAAAAGTGCATAAGGGCAAAATGGGAAGATCACTTAAGGTTAAGAGGTATAAGGCTTACATGGAAGGGCATTATGGACCTTTGATGATCATTAGGAGTGGGAAATAGAAGAAGAAAAATAAAAAGAAGAGGGAAAGAAGAGAGTGTCGTGGAAGAGAAGAAGAAGAAGAGAAAAAGAGGAAAAGCTAGGGTTTCGGAAATCCTTGAAGATTTTAAAGGAATTGAAGCATCAACAAGTAAGTATAAGCATAAACCCTTCTTGATTCTTGGATGAAGCATAGTTAGGGTTAGTTAGAGATGAAACCCAAGTATAGCTTAGCATGCGTAGGAAATGGTTTAATCTTTTAGGGTTGATGATCATGTTGTGTTTGTGAATGATTTTGGGTTGGAGTGAGCTTAGAAATGAAGTATAAGAGATGGTTTGGGGTTTAGATGTGTTATATTTGAAAGATGGGAGGATTATGGTTGAAAAATGTGGGAAAAACAGGTTTCGGGAGGATTCTGGACTCGCACGTCGCGGTGCGCTCATGTCCTCGCCGCGACACGCTCCAACTTTCTCGCCGCGGCGAGGACCCATTTTTCTACACCGATATGTTTTGGTATTTTGGCCATAACTTTTGATGTACATGTCTAAATGAGATGATTTTTGATTCGTTGTAAACTAGAGACATAGGGCTACAAGTTTTGTGAAGAAATAAAGTTCTGAATCAGTATATAAAGATATCAAATTTTGGATGGAAGTTAAGCATAGAATTTTTGTTTCAGCTTTAGTTATAGTTCGAATCGTTAAAGTATGACTTTCCGATTTCTACACCAAATTGAATGGGATTTTGGTTATTATTTAAGGAAATCAAGTAAGGCAAGAGGAAAGACATTCCTAAGTAAGTTTATAAGCAAGGAACTCAAGGTGGGTACACGTTTATAATAGAGTAAATAAGCCATTCATTGTTTTCTTCAAATCAAGAAAGATTTAATGATTTAAATTGCATCATCAATGTTGCCTTATTTGCTTTTTGAGTGAATTGTGAAATTATTATATGTTTGCTACATGATTTGTATCGATGATTGATGAAAATACTTTGAAAAGGGTTTCTCTTTAAAAGAATACATGCTCATGAAATCATGTTTTTAGAAATGATTTTTACAAGGATATCAAGGTTATGAAAAGCAAGTTTACAAGAAAGTGCCATTTTGGTAACAAGTTTACAAGATTTTGAACTATGTGTGTTATGTAGGTTTGTGGTAGTCCCTCAAGAACCGTCACGTGCACGTTAACTCAAGTATAGGCTTCTCCCGCCTGCCCACTAGTGGCATGGAGTTCCCTCAAGGACTCCCTCAAGAATTTACGGCTACACAGGACCATTATATGAGAATGTGTAGTGCGTCATAAATTTGGACTTACCCAAACCATTTTGCTGTGCTTATATGCTTATGATCTGTTAACAAGTTTGATGCATGCATGATTTAAAAATTGCTCATGAATTGTTTGAAAATCAAGCATTTTGAGATGATGATATATACTATTTACATGCGAAATTACTATGGTTTCAAAAATGTACGACAGAAATGAGCTTTTTAAAATAATTGTGCTTGTTTCTTTATTATAAATATGTTAACCACGAGCTTTATAGCTCACCCCTTTTCTCCTCCCCCTATTCAGGTGATGAGCAAAAGATCGAGTAAGTCAAGAGTTATGGCATCACTCCGAATTGTCATATCTTTGTATTTTCAAGTTATCTTTTTGGAATTCAAGGCTTTAGTCACATTTCAAGTTTCATTAGTTCAAGTGTATTTTTTATTTTTGTTCTTGAACTCAAGTGATGTATTATGGTTTGAAATGCCATTAAAGTTTTGTAAAACTCTTCTTTGGTTATCCATGAGATATGGTTGATGTTGGATTTAGTTTCAAACCTTTTGCATTAAATCGTTTTATCATGAGGATAAGAATTGGAAGGTTGTGTTTATGTTCAAGTTTATTTTGTGTTGGGTTGTTTTGATGAAAATGAGTGAAAGTTTTAAGTTTTGGATTATGTGGAAAAAGGATTTCGCTGTGACGAGACCGTATGCTCGTCGCGGCGAGGTTAAATTCGCGGGTTCACCGCGGTGAGAGTTCTTTCACTCTCCACGGAGAGGGTTCATTCGCTCGCCGCGGCGTAGCTTCCTGAAAGGTTTCGCCGCGGCGAAACAACACACGTCGCGGCGATGCCCGCCTTTGCTTCCGAGGGATCTTTTTCTAATTTTCAACTTCTAGGTCTTCCCTCCACGCTCAAGCATAACGCTTCCGTGTCCGATGTTGGGCTCTAAAAACAGGGTCCAACTAGTTCATTAGTGAGAAAAACCAAATTTCCTATCTTCATGATTAAAGGATTCATCACTTCTGATTTTGAGTGAACTATACCCTTGAAAATTCTCAAATTCTTCTCCTTTTATATCTGCTCAATGTTAGAAGCAACGGAGGTCATGTAAACAACCCCATATCCTTTTGGTTCATTCTTTAGATTTCTTAATTTCTCCAATTTGTTAATAAGCAAAGTCCCTTCCCATCTCTACTGACATTTCTCTTTAATTCTTTTCGACATGCTCTCTACAAAAAGGCATTAGAAAAATAGGTGATCTCTAATTTCATAGTCATCCTTACATAGGACACATTTGTTGTCATTCAAAAATTGAAGTGTATCAATAATAAACATTTTATTTAATTTTGCCAACCATAATAAACATGAGGTGTTGACTCTTGAGATCTTATACCATACTACAAGGTACCAATCTATAATGTTGGATTGTCCATGTGCTATCTACTCTCTACAGGCCTAGGGGTGGTTTAACTAAAAGTAGATGTCACAAATCCTACAATTAAGAGAATAATTAGGGATTAGGCACATCACGCTATTTGAAAATTCCTTCCACTTGTTGCCAAAAATGACTACACAAACTTTAGTTTTGGATGAGGTTGCTCTAGCATTATACTGCTATAAGAATTCTAATTAATGGACCATGACTTGTCTAATTATCATACCAAAAGTTTGCTTTCTTTTCATTACCCACTCTACATTTCACTTATGGCTCCATAATTTCCTTGAGCCTCAAAATGACGATGGATACGATGTATATCTCAGCTCTGATGTCGTAATTGTTAGACCAATGGTGGTTGACAAATTAAATCCCTTTATGTTTTGATAATAATAAAATATCTAGAATTAGTTAAGAAATTATTTCAGGAATTTTGGGATTATTATTCAATGAAAGATTTGTGCAAATCAAGATGGGCAAGTGACAAATCATTAAAGAATTAAGATGGAAGTTTCCCTATAAGTGAAAAAGGCTTAAATAATGAGAATTATAGAGGATTTGGTTGGATGTTACCGTTGGAGGACCGCAAGTCGACTTGCACAAGCATAAGTCGACTTATACATCAAGACCTGAACAACATAAGTCGACTAGAACAGCATAAGTCGACTAACTTATGAAGATATGTCAACACAAGTCGACTAACAGCATACAAGTCGACTTATCGTGGACCACAAGTCGACTTACACATCACAAGTGGAATTTATAGAAGAGCGGAGATACAATTTTTACGAAAATGTTGTCACAAGTCGATTTATACATTCGACAAGTCGACTTATGGATACAACAAATTAATTCCAACGGTCCAATTAGCCACAAATGGAAAGGAGATTATTAAGGAACGACTATAACAATCATGCAACGGCTAGAATGAGCTCCAACAACTATTTTTCTTCTAGTATAAAGAGTGGATGATTGATGAAGAGTAGACACAAGTTCTACAAGCCAAAATACTCTTCTATTGCTCCAAAATTGCTCATTATTGTTCTTACTTTGTTACACAATTGTATTGAGCACTTGTTCTTTAATCTTTATCATATTTCTCTTACAATTTGAGTGACTAGTGAAAGGTCACGTGTGAGGTAGGATTTGTGCCGGAAGACAAATCGATTGTAAAGGTAGCTTGAGCCGGAAATCAAGTGGCGTTGTAAAAAGTTCACACTCAACTACAAAGTGTGCAATAAAGTGATTGGCAAAATCCTAAGTGGGAGCTTAGGTAGAAGACGTAGGTCTTAACACCGAACCTCTATAAAAACAGTGTTTGATCTTATTCCCTACTCTTTTTATTTAGATTTGTTTAAATTGTTTTTGTGTGAATTAACTTCTGATTTTGTTGTAAAAATTTACAAAAAGCTTAAAGATCTATTCAACCCCCCTTCTAGATCACTTACAATTAGTATCGGGCGAAGTATCGAGGGATGGCACACAATAACCTAGCGGAAGAAGGTAACACAAACAACCGCCCTCCTTTATTTAATGGTACTAACTATTCATCTTGGAAAAATCCTATGAAGTATCATATTATAAGCGAGGGAGTAGAATATTGAAAGATAATTATCTTCGGTCCACAACCACCGTTGAAAGAAAATGGTGAGTTAAAAACGGAGCTAGAATACGATGACAATGACTGGAGGCAAGCTTACATCAACGCGAAAGCAATGAAGCTAATTTATTGCGCTCTCACAGTTGAGGAAAGAAACCGAGTTAATTCTTGTACCAGCACCAAGGAAATGTGGGAAAGACTTCACATCACCCATGAAGGAACCAACCAAGTCTTGGAGACAAAGATCAACATGCTTCTTCATGACTATGAAATGTTTGTCATGAAGGAAGGTGAGTCTATTTCCACTATGCTTGATCATTTTGAAGAAATCATAAATGGATTAAGCAACCTTGGAAAGCATATGACGGATAGTAAGAAGGTAAAGAAAATTCTTCGCTCACTACCAAAGGAATGAGACTCACAAGTCACCGCCATTATGGAGTCCAAGGATCTCAATCATCTGGAATTCAATGCCTTGGTGGGATCACTTATCAACTATGAGATCATTCTCAAATCCAGAGGAGGTAGAGGTAAGTCACAAAAGTCAATTGCTTTAAAAGCTAATACTTTTTCTTTTGATGAAAGTGATGAAGAAATAGATGAAGAGAAGGAAGATGAAGAAATAACAATGTACGCTAGAAATTTGAGAAAATTCAAAGGACTTCTCAAAAATAATAGGAAGGAATTAAATAGTGGAGACGTGGTCAAGGGTTATGACGAAAAGAAAAGCAATGAAGAATGTTGGAGATGTGGAAAAAGGGGACATCTCACAAGAGAATGCAAAAGCTCATCCTCCACATCAAACTTCTAGAAAAGTGACAAATACGACAAAGAAAAAAAGAAAACTAGCCTGGTAGCAACTTGGAGTGATGATGAGGAAGCATACCAAAGCGATGATGAAAACAACTTGGCACTTATGGCAAAAAGCTCATCAAGTGATGATGATGAGGTAACTTTCAATGACCAAGATCTAAGAGATTCTTTTGATGCTTTACAAGCTGATTTTGAAGAAGCTATTGAGATTAACAAAAAATTGAGAAAGAAAATACGAAAATTGATTGCTGAAAATAGTACCTTACATGAGACTATTGATGATTTAGATAGTCCAAAGGGAGATCATTCTGCATGCCTTGTTGAAAAGGAAAATCTTATTTGTGAATTTGATAGACTTAGAAAAGAATTTTCGTATGTTGTTGGAAAATTTGCGAATGGAAACAAAATGTTTGAAAAATTGTTATCGTTGCAAAGATATTCAATTTCTAAACATGGATTAGGATATGATCCTTTTGATAGAGATTGTTCGTTAATTTCCAAATTTACTAAGGATGGAAAAATCGCTCAATGTGCTAAATGCTTGAAAGATGGTCATATAGAAATTGCATGCAAAAGTATTAGAAGATGTGTTAAGGTTAAGAAAATTTGGGTAATTAAAGGCACAACACTACCTAATGTGGTTTATATGGCTAACCAAAATGGACCCAAAATGGCTTGAGTACCTATAAGAAGAAAGAACATTGATATTGTAGGTACAAGCAAGGGATGAAAGGCCGTCAAGCACTTGGTACATCGATAACAGATGTTCAAGACACATGAGTGGAGACAAGAACCTTTTTGCGGAAATTAAACCTAAGAATCAAGGTTATGTCACTTTTGGAGACAATAACAAAGGTAAGATCATTGGTATTGGTAAAGTGGGTAAGGAACCTTTGCCAACCATTGACAATGTTTTGCTTGTTGATGGGTTGAAACATAATTTGTTAAGTGTTTCTCAACTATGTGATATGAATTTTAATGTAAGTTTTGAATCATCACATTGCATGGTTAAGAAGGATGGTCATGTTGCTTTCATTGGTCTAAGATATGGAAATACATACATTGTTGATTTACATGATGATAGTTCCTTTAATGAAAAGTGTCTGGTGACATTAGAAAAAAATGCATTTTTATGGCATAGAAAATTAGGACATGCTCTTTTGCCTTTAATTTCAAAACTTTCAAAAAATGACATTGTGAGAGGATTGCCTAAAATAAAATTTGTTAAAGATCACTTATGTGAATCTTGTTTAAAAGGCAAACATGTTAGAGAATCTTTCAAACCAAAGAAAGAAATTTGCACATCTAGAATTCTTGAACTTATTCATATGGATTTAATTGGGCCATCTAGACATGCTAGTCTTAATGGTAAATTATATGTCCTTGTGATTGTGGATGATTTTTCTAGATTTACTTGGGTGAGATTTCTTGCTAATAAAAGTGATGTTTTTAACGAATTTACCAAGTGGTGTAGGTTGGTTCAAAATGAGAAAAATTTGTCAATTGTTGCAATTAGAACCGATCATGGAGGTGAATTTGAATGTGAACCATTCGAAAGTCTTTGTGACAAATACGGAATGGAACATAATTTCTCAACATCAAGGACTTCGCAACAAAATGGTGTAGTAGAAAGGAAGAATCGTTCTCTTGAAGAAATGAATAGGACTATGTTAAATGAGTACAATCTTCCTAAAACATTTTGGGCGGAAGCAGTCAATACAACGTGCTATGTCATCAATAGGGTGCATTTACGAAGAGACAAAAATAAGACACCATACGAACTTTGGAAAGGTAAGAAACCCAATATCTCTTATTTTCATCATTTTGGTTGTAAAGTCTTTACTCATAATAATGGAAAGAACAATTTAGGAAAATTTGATTCAAAATCTGATGTTGGTGTGTTTATTGGCTATTCTCAAACTAGTAAGGCTTTTAGAGTTTATAATAATAGGACTAAATGTGTTGAAGAGAGTATTCATGTTAAATTTGATGATATGATTTCACCCCCGAGAAATGTTTGTTTTGATGATGATGCAGGAAGTTCAGGTAATAAAATTGAAGAAATTGAGTCCAAGATTAAGGAACTGAAGTTAGATGAAGAAAATCATGTATCTAACACGAAATCGTGGGCAAAAGCAAAGAATTATCCTATGGAGCAAGTCATTGGTAGCTTGGATGATGGTTTGAGGACCAGGAGAAATATCTATGAGAATATAAGAAACTCAGCCTTCATCTCATTAGTAGAACCTAAGAATATAGAAGAAGCTCTTGAAGATGAAAACTAGCTATTAGCTATGCAAGAAGAGCTTAATCAATTCAAGTGGAATGACGTATGGGATTTGGTAGCTTCACCAAAGGACAAGACCATTATTGGAGTCAAGTGGGTAAATCGGATAAAATATGATGAGAATGGTGAAGCGATTAAAAATAAATCAAGGTTAGTGACTCAAGGATTTTATCAAGAAGAAGGCCTTGATTACAATGAGACATATGCTCTTGTGGCTCGGTTGGAGGCAATAAGGCTATTATGTGCTTTCGCGTCTCATAAAAAGATCAAATTAAATCAAATGGACGTCAAGAGCGCATTTCTCAATGGATACATTCAAGAGGAAGTTTATGTCAAACAACCACTGGGATTTGAAGATCATGAGCATCCGGATTATGTTTACAAACTCAAGAAGGCACTCTATGGATTAAAGCAAGCACCGAGAGCATGGTATGAAAGGTTAAGTACTTTTCTAGCTCAACATGAGTATGTTCGTGGTAAGATTGATAATACTTTATTCATTAAACATGTTGACAAGGATATGCTTATTTATCAAATTTATGTTGATGATATTGTGTTTGGTGCTACTAATGAATTTTTACGCAAAGAATTTAGTGATTTAATGCAAGGCGAATTTGAAATGAGCATGATGGGGGAACTTAAGTTCTTTCTTGGATTTCAAATCAAGCAACACAAAAATAGAATTTTCATCCTCCAATCTAAGTATACCAAGGAACTTCTTAAGAAGTTTAAAATGGAAGGATGCAAAGTGGCAGCAACACCAATGGCAACAAATGTGGTCTTGGAGAAACATGAACATGAAGAAGATGTTGATCAAAAACTATATAGAGGTATGAACGGCTCTCTCTTATATTTAACTGGCTCTAGACCTGATATTATGTTTGCCACATGTCTTTATCCTAGATTTCAATCTTGCCATAAGATTTCTCATTTGAGTGCTTGCAAAAGAATATTTAGATATCTGAGTAGAACTTGTTAATCATGGTTTATGGTATCCTAGTTGTGAATCCTTTGATTTGTATTCTTATAGTGATGCCGATCATGGTGGCTGTAGAATTGATAGAAAAAGCACTAGTGGCTTGTGTCATTTCTTAGGTTCATCTTTGATATCTTGGGCGATAAAGCAAGTTAGTGTAGCCATTTCCACCGCTGAATCAATATGTAGCAGCGGGAGTGCACGTGCTCAAGTTCTTTGGATTAAACATCAATTGCTTGATTATGGTATTGTGGTTAAAATATTCCTATTTATTGTGATAATACCAAAGGCAATTTGTTTAAGTAAAATTCAATTTTGCATAGTAGAACAAAGCATATAGAAATTAGACATCATTTCATTCGTGATCATTGTTTAAAGATGACATTTGCTTGAAGCATGTATCTTCTAGTGATCAATTAGCTGACATTTTTACTAAACCTCTTAAAAAAGATGTGTTTCTGAATATTAAATTGAAACTAGGCATGTGTGATTTAAATTCCTTTGGTTGAATTTATGTTCGGTTACATTCATATATCAAATGGTCAAATTATGAGGCAAATGTGCAATCACATCTGAAAATACATTCATCATGTTGCATACTTGGGCTGAAAAATGACTTATTTGGAGTTTGGACACATTTTATGACTTGGCCATTAGCAAGTCGACTTATCTGGGAATCAGTCGACTTATGATTTTTCACAGCGTTTGGAGAATGCAGAAATTTGAGGATAAGCTGACTTGCTCTTATATAGATCGACAAGTCGACTTATTAAGGTCGATAAGTCGACTTATGAAGGTAACAAGTCGACTTATGAGGGAGACAAGTCGACTTATGCTTATACGGAGGCTTTAAAACCTTTTCTTCCCTTTCTTCTCCGCAGACCTATTCTGTCTAAATCTCTGAAATTCCTCTCATACAACTCGACTTATTTCTTCAATCTCTTCAAATCTTCCCTACCCATCAATTTTCGACCTCCATTATCACAAAACCCCCTCATTTTATCTTCAAATCAACCTTCTTTTTCAAAAACCCCTCTCTCAAAACCCTAACCTGCGATTTTTTTCCTCTTCTCTCTAAAGATCCATGGCTTTAAGACAATCTTCAAAGAAAGGGAAAGAAATCGCTCCTCGACAAGGTCCTCGTTTTCACTTTGGACTAAGAGCTCGTGGGTCCTCTTCGACGGGAGATGCTTCGAGAGAGGACGATGTGGTTAAACCTAGGTTTGTGTCAAAGGACGCACAAACTCTCTACTACAAGGTGCTACAAAATGAGGTATTGATTCCTTCTATGAGATTTGACTGGGGTGAACTAGACCATAGTGATTTCACTGATGTGTTTACTGAAATTACGAATTTGGGATTGCGAGATTTCTTAGGATTTCAGGATGATATTTATGAAGATATAGTAAGAGAGTTCTATGCGAATCTATTTGTGACCGGTAGTAATGTTGAGGATGGAGTTCTTATGAAATCCAAAATTAACGGGAAGGATATTACTCTGTGTGAATCAAATTTGTGTTCAATGTTTCATTTGCCTAGAGGTGGAGTAAGGCCTAGAGCATCTTTTACTGACTTTGAAAATTTGAGGAATGTGGAAGGTGATACTGATGAGGAAGCCGAAGAGAATTTCGGCTATACCGAAGAAAAAGGGGCTGATCTATTGAGTAGTTTATGTTTAGATCATTCCCCTCCCTTTGAGGCTATGGATCTGCCTTTAAATTATCGGATATTACATTATGCAATCAATCGGGTTGTTTATCCAAAGAAGGCTAGCAATAATCAGATTACTTCACTGGATAAGGAGATTCTCTGGCATATAGAAGAAGGAAGAAAAATCAATTATGCGAGCTTGATTATTCAAATGATGAGAAAGAAGGCTAGTTTATTACGGGGAAAACTGAAAGGGAAACCTGTCCGGCATAAAGGAATGCCTTATGTTGCTTTGATAACCCATCTCTCTCAGTTCCAAAGGTGTGATCTGGCTTCTTATGCTTGTCTTTCTTATCCTCAGAGTTGGAGATTCACGCCTTATAATTTGAGAAGTATGAAACTGGTGAAAACTGTGGAAAAAGGTTGGGTCTACTCTTATCATGTTGAGAAGCTTGGTCTGACTTTAGAAGGTGAGTAGGTATCTTCGAGGAAACGATCTAAGAGGGCAGCAGATCGTCCAAGTAACTCATGGCCCAGTAATGAGAGAAGAAGTGAGGTATCTCATGAGGAGATTGCTGAAATTAATGAAAAATTGGATGATTTACATGATCGCATCGATGGTATCCAGTCTGTACTTCATGGATTTGCAAAGAAAATGGATGCACAACACAAAATGATCAAGAAGATCTTCAAGAAGTTAGGATGTAGGCATGATGACTCTTCATCATGATGTGTATTGCTCTTCGCCTCGACCAACACTTGCTCTTATGTTCTCTCTTAGTGTTTATTGTGCTTGTTGTGTTGGATTGACATATTTTGTAATGACTATTGTCTTTATTTGTGTTTGATGTTGTGTTTGCTTATAAATTCCATTTGAGACCTTTGTTCATCTTGATTTTTGATTATGACAAAAAGGAGGAGTAATATTGGAAATTGATGTTTGATTAAGGGGGAGTATGAGTATGAGTATGTGTGTTTGCAATTTGAGACTTTAAATTTGCAATTTTGCAACATTTTCGATTACTATTAAAAATCCTTGGTTTATTAATTAAGGGGGAGATAAACTAACCATCAAGACAAGGGATTAAAAACCTTGATCAAGTTTCATGTTTTTCAAATTTCTTTTCAATTTTTAAATATTTTGTTATTATAAAAATTGGGGAGATTGTTGGATCAATGGTGGTTGAAAATTAAATCCTTTATGTTTTGATAATAATAAAATATCTAGAATTAGTTAAGAAATTATTTCAGGAATTTGGAGATTATTATTCAATGAAAGATTTGTGCAAGTCAAGATGGGCAAGTGACAAATCATTGAAGAATCCAGATGGAAGTTTCCCTATAAGTGAAAGAGGCTTAAATAATGAGAATTATAGAGGATTTGGTTGGATGTTACCGTTGGAGGATCGCAAGTCGACTTGCACAAGCATAAGTCGACTTATACATCAAGACCTGAACAGCATAAGTCGACTAACTTATGAAGATATGTCAACACAAGTCGACTAACAGCATACAAGTCGACTTATTATGGACCACAATTCGACTTACACATCACAAGTCGACTTATAGAAGAGTGGAGATACAATTTTTACGTAAAATGTTGTCACAAGTCGACTTATACATTCGACAAGTCGACTTATGGATACAGCAAATTAATTCCAACGGTCCAATTAGCCACAAATGGAAAGGAGATTATTAAGGAACGGCTATAACAATCATGCAACGACTAGAATGAGCTCCAACAGCTATTTTTCTTCTAGTATAAAGAGTGGATGATTGATGAAGAGTAGACACAAGTTCTACAAGCCAAAATACTCTTCTATTGCTCCAAAATTGCTCATTATTGTTCTTACTTTGTTACACAATTGTATTGAGCACTTGTTCTTTAATCTTTATCATATTTCTCTTACAATTTGAGTGACTAGTGAAAGGTCACGTGTGAGGTAGGATTTGTAAAGGTAGCTTGAGCCGGAAATCAAGTGGCGTTGTAAAAAGTTCACACTCAACTACAAAGTGTGCAATAAAGTGATTGGCAAAATCCTAAGTGGGAGCTTAGGTAGAGGACGTAGGTCTTAGCACCGAACCTCTATAAAAACAATGTTTGATCTTCTTCCCTACTCTTTTTATTTAGATTTGTTTAAATTATTTTTGTGTGAATTAACTTCTGATTTTGTTGTAGAAATTTACAAAAAGCTTAAAGATCTATTCAACCCCCCTTTTAAATCACTTACAGTAGTGTTATGGCCATCTCCTTCATTCTTCTAGAGTTCTCCATAAGTGTATCTATAATTACCTTGGTGTTCGCGGAGATTATATCAAGCTTTTTCTTCTAGCCCAGTTCTTTTGTTTCTTCTTCCTCCTCAGACTCCTCGCTAGTTGATTCCTCTTCTTATTATTGCTGAGCACTTAAACTTACTTGATTGGTCCTGATCTTAACGTGTGTCTTGGCACTAATATCTCAAAGTTTCATATTGTGGGACTTCAGGGTTTCAACTCACCACAGATGATGATGGTTCATGAATTCAGGATGGTATACTGTGAGTCCGTTGCACTCAACTCTATAGTAATCAGTTATGGCTGAAACCAAGTAACCCATTTCTAAGTTATTGCTCCTCTAACGTCAAGTAGCAATAATTGCATTAAAGATGTCAGTAGTTGTGTAAATTGGGATGCCATGATCTATGCATCATAACATGAAAAGTTCTTTCGTCGAACACTTATTGGTTTCTGTTTGTCAAAAATAGTTTGACACAAATTTGTGTAGCAACAAATGTTCGTTTCTCCTGATGATGTTGTTGTGTGCTTTCTTAGTGTTAAAATGATATAACCTAGTTAGTTCAGTCCAGTAGGGGGTGACACGGAAATTATCGTGTTGATCCATTACTGACGATTCGGGGAAACCACCAATTTCATACAAAGTCTCATAATTAAGCTCATAAGGTTGTCCTCGCAACCTAAACCACAATTCCCTAGGTTTGTTAGATTCATACTGAAGGGATGTAAATAATTATAAGGTAAGTTCTTCGTAAACTGGGAATTGAAATTGAATAAACTGTCCCCCATTGAATTCTTTTTGCTAAATTTTTTAACCTAGTCTCATAATTTTAATCTATCTAAAGTCTCAAAATGAAACTACATTGGAACCATAATTTGCTTATTACAAAGAGAATGAAAGCGAGTACCTTCCTCATTTGACAAGATAAGAAAAGGTGCTTCGTAATCAATCGTCCTATTCTTTTTCCCTTATCTCGAGACTTAGTTTCCTCACGATGATTGATCGCGTTTTGTTGATTGTTTAATACACGACATACTGACTTACGAGTAGTTCAAAATTAAAAGAGATTGGAAGTTAAGAATTTAGGTAGAGAGAAGTGAGAGTGTTTGGAGGTTCTAAACTTATAGAGATAAAGTTAAAATAAAAATGAGTGAAAAAGTGAAGTAAGAAATGAATATATAGGTGAATGAAGGGTAAAATGATAAAAAATTAAACTGAAATTCGTGTGTTCCAATTTTACCCTGCCGTAGGCCACGAACGTGGTCTGCGATTTTTTCACCAATTTCTAATTTTTTTTGCTCTTTTACACTTTCCCAAAATCACTTCTTAACTCTTTTTGCCTTTTTCACCTCTCTTTTGCATACTTCCTCGATCATCAAATTCATGTCGAAGTCCTTTGCCTTCCCGATTTCATTTAGAAATGAAACAAACTAACTACGAAATTTGAACAAAGGAAATAATCATGGAATTTAACAATCCATGAATTGCCTTCCATGCAACGCTTCTTTTAATATTGGTAGCTTGACATTATATCTTTAGAAACTCAACCGAGATCAATTATGAGCAATTTGCTTCTATCTTTTTCGTTCAACATCGGTTTTGTAGTTTGTAAGTAAGCTAAAAATTGCAAAATAATCAGAAGGATAATATTGATAATATTATGAAAACTAATTAAGCTAAATAATGTCCTTTTTTCGAGTAAACTATCAACATAATAGGGAATAACAAAACTCCTTGAATCTTCCATCGAATCCAACAATTTGTCATGTATGAAGGTGAGTTTCTCTCTTTCTTCCTTAATCACCTTCGTCTCCTCTGCTTCTTCTGCTTCACGAATAAAGACTTTTATAGCTTCTTCAAACTCGATGTCTGTTGTCTTCTATTCTTTATCCTTTTTTTCTTTAGAAGATTCGAACACATCAATTATCCTGAATGAGCTACTCTCCTTTGGATTCTTTAATACATCATTCATGTTGAATGTCACTTCGTCATCACTAATCCAAATGATAAGGTTCTTTTCATGGAAATCTACCAAAGATTTTTCGATGTTCACACATGGTATATTAAGAACTAATGAATAATAGGGAAGGTTGGCATTCTTTTCTTTATACTCTTTCTTCATCTCTTAGTCTTCAATAAGGTAGGGTTCAGTTTGGTTTTCCAATGATCCTTCTGGCTTTCCCTCATTCTTAGGTGCAATAGCCTCATATTGCTCTCTTTGATGTATTTCCATATTACTTATAGAGTCTTCCACACTTCTCTTACAAAATTCACTAAAAGGTTGTCTCACTTGAATCTTTAGGTTGTAAATAGGCAAGGTGTGATTTTTCGTTAGTTGCTCAATTTGCTCTTCTAGCCCTCTTCCATGTTTGTGAGCTTATCCAGGATCTTGTCCAATTTAGAATCCCATGAACTGGATTCATCTTGCTAAAATCCTGATAGGTCTTGATTTCCTAAGTGAGTCCATAAATTATTAGACCAATAGAAATTTGGTTGGTTTTACCATCCCGAAATGTACATGTTCCAATAAGGATCGTTACTTCCCCAACCATATTGTGCCTCATTGTAGTTCGTTAAAGGTCCTTACTCCCTATAATATCTATCTTCCATCATTGTTCTTTCCATTTCTTCTTGGCATCTAGCTCTTCAGATGTCTGATTCTCACTTTAAGATGACTTGTTGTGTCTCTACTTTACGCCCCAAACTTTTTTCTCTATTTTTTATTTTTTCTTTTTAAAACAAAAAATAGTGAAAGAGTCTTAGACTAAAGAATTAAACTAATCGCCATCCTAGTAACGACGGCAAAAACTTGATCGAGTCTAAAGTTTTAATTAATTAACCTTGATAATTTGCAAGTGCACAGTTTGTTCGCATGGTAACTAAGGTATCGATCCTACAAGGAGGGATAATCTAATCCTAAAATCTAAAGTCAAAACAATTCGCGAAAATTCAAAATGTAACGAAACTAAAATAAGAATTCAATTCAATCAAGCAAATCAATTCAATAATCATTCACGAAAATGTTAACAATTTAGCAGTTGCAACACATACTCAAGAATCAACCTAAAGAAATTACCAATTGAGAGAAAGAAAATTTTAACTATCCTTAACGCTAACTTAATTGATTATGAATTACCAGATTATTGGTTCTAGACGATCCTAGGGTTGATTACTCTCTCTCGAGTTATAACCATTAACCTTAAATTATAAACCCTAAGTAGATCTAAAGTTGTCTAATAACCTATCGGAAACCTATGCATCTCTCTTCCCATAATTTACTAATTTGATTTAATTTTTGTTATATTAAATCACCTAACTCTTGTTAGCCTAATTTAATAATTTTTCATTCGATTCACCCTCTCAATTTATTATCAAATTATGCACATCTAGAGTTAAATCACAATAAATCCAAATAACATATAAACAATCAGATTTCATTAAATCAAACATAAAACCCCGAAGGTGAGTTTAGAACATCATTAACATCTAAAAATCCTATCATCAATTGTTATTCCATCTCTATACAATAATAAAATTGAAAATAGTAGGAAATACGAATTGAATGGACAACAGGAGGCAACAATGTCGGGAAACTCCTAATCTGGGAAGTATGTTGAGTCGGTTTTTCTCCTCTTCTCTCTTCTTCTCTTTCTCTATCTCTAAATAATTCTCTCTAGGGTTTCTCCAAAAGTAGTCGATGCAAAAGCTCTTCATATCTCTTTGTCTTATTATTTAAATAACTTTTTTGTTTTGAGCAGCCCTAGGATTTTTTCGAGATCTAAAATGTCTCAAAAATCTCTCAAAACTTGACATTTTTAAATGTCTGAAAGTCTACCCAATGCAGGCCACGACCATGGCCCTGTAGACCACGATCGTGGGCCAACTCTGGTGCTTCTATCACGATCATGGCGTGGATCGTTATTTGGCCTGAATGTCTCTGAAACTTCTTCGTTCTTCGATGTTGACCCTGGAACACTAACACACTCATCAAGGTCCCTAAAAAATATAATAATTAAACTCAAAGACTTGTACTAACCCATAAAATAGTTAAAACATAATTAACAAACTAACACAATTCTGTCCTAAAAACATTCTAAACGATTGAATTAACAATTAAATACATATCAAACTGAGCCCTAAAACATTATGCAATTCACACTTATCAACAAACCTTAAACTTTGACCTAACAGTTAGTCCTTAAAAAATAATTGTCTTATGTTTCAAGTGTAAGCATAATTTTCATAAACATAATAGTTCAGTGATGCATAAACGATTTTCAATGAGCTCCTTTCTCAATCTATCCCTTTCCTTGAACTTTCTATTTCACTTTCTCTTATGATGACGTTTTGTAAGAAGACAAAAACTTAATATTAGGTAGAGTCAGAACCCTAATCCTCTTAATAAACTGGCAACCATCTTTCAGTTTTAAAACTTTCCATCGTAATGTGCCAAAAGTCAAAAGGCACATTTATTAAATTATTAAATTCCATAACTAACTTTTAACAAATGAATCACTTAAAGGATTAATTTATATCATTCTCCCACTTGACTCAAATGACTTTATGCAATCTGTTGGATGAATAATTCAAACAATCATAATGTATAATAATCATCATTCACACACACACACACACACATACACACACACACTTCATCATCATCAGTAATCATAATCAAGTATAAGACTAATACAGGCCATGATAGTTATACTTTATTAATTCAATATACTCCTTCCATGCTCCACTATACTAGCTCTTTCACCTAATCATAGAGGAAGTACATAATGGGATTTATCATTTAGTTATATTTTCAATATCATACATTTCAATCAAATACATAAGAAGAAAATCAAAACTTCAAAAACAATATATTCATTAATGTGCAAAGAGTGTGAAATATATAATAAGAGTCAATACTAAAAGACATCAACACATATAATGCCCATATTCTTTACATGACCAGAAAATATTTTGGGTGGTAAACCTTTTGTCAAAGGGTCAATTAATATAATATTGACGCTAATATACATTATTAACACTTTACGTTATGAAACCCCTCCTTAACGCTAAAGTATTTATTTGGAATATTTGTCATGCTTAAACAAGAAAATTGATGTAGAATTATCACAGTAAATTTTCAATGGCCCTAGCTATACTGTCGACAATACCAAGCAAACCATAAACTCAATCTCTGTAGTGGATATAATAATTACAAACTTGTTTGCACTTTTCCGTGAGATGGCTCGTCCAATTTGTTAGAGTAGTGCCCTAAAGGCAATCGTCTTTAGCGCGTTTTGTACAAAGTTGTGTACATACTTTATGAATAAATAAAGAAAGGCATATTTCATTAATTTGATGTTCATTATTTATGAACTGATATTGATCTATAAGCAAATTAATGAAGTCCATGATATATGACATAGCATGAAGAAAATTATGATGTGATCATACTACTGAGATTCTTATCATGTGCAATTATGTCAGTATCTAAATTATCCCTAGTCGTAGGATTACTGAAACTGGACATCGGTAGTAAGTATATTGGATGACCTGCTATGAGATCATCACATGGATGTCCTATTCTAATGTCAGTGATAATCTTAACATAGCAATGGTGCAAATATCCTTAGACTTGAGGTACTCAAGGATATCTTGGATACTGATTCTGTGCTTTGACTCCATTCCTTGTTGCCTTACAAAGGTCGCTCGTAGGGTGGTGATTGGGTACAGCTTGAGGTATTCGAAGGTAATTGAGTAGTCAATAGAGAATTCACCATTTTTGTGATAGCAGAAGATGATACCCATGGCCTCTTGTCAGGGTAATTACTTGGAAATCTCTGGCCGGAGTTCATATGTCATGAAGAGTGTCTTCAGTAATATATAAAGTAATGAGTCCCAGGACGAGAGCTGATATCACTTGGATTAGATTTGACGTAGTCAGTCTAGTAAGAGTTGACACTTTGCCCATACTCATAACCAAGTGGGGTATAGCATGGTGAAAGGACTAATTGTACAGTAATTTTCTATGAAAAGGTTCGTGATATGGTCCATGATGAATATAGGTTCATTCATCAAACCAATTCTTTCCGGTCAATTGGAGGTCATAATGTGTTGCTAAATACCGCTCATAACTTGCTCAGATTAAGTGTTAATCTAAGTGGCCAACATAACCAGGAACCTAATGGATCACACGCATAAGAGTGATTCGGAGAATTCGTAAAATAGTTTTAGACAGAGATCCAATAAATGGAGAGCAATAGAATTAAATGGATCCCGATGAGATCGAGATATGTCCTGATGAGATCGCGACATCGATATTGTTGAAAAAAGTTTTCGGTGGTTTTTCCATATCGGGACCGATAGGAATGACCCAGTGTGTTGGACCACTTGACATTTATATATATATATATATCTTATTAATTAATTAAGTAATTAATATATATATATATATATATGTCATCGATGGAAGAAGGAGGAGAGGAAGCTTATCACTTTATTATATATATATATATATATATATATATATATATATATGAGACTAACGTGGAAGCTTCATCATCCTTGCATTTAATGAGTCTTTAAAAGTTAAAGACAAATGGCATAAGATGATAAGATGAAGGATATAAGGTGATGGTCGTTGGTTTTGAAAAGTAAGAAGGGTTTTTGTGAAAAACCTAAGAGAAATTGGTTCTCTCATCATCGATCATCTCTCAAGCTCTTCATCTTCCAAGCTCTTCAAGATCGTTCTTTCAAGCTCTCCAAGAACAAAGGTAAGATCTAGCAGTCTTTAATTTGTTCTAGCTATTCCCAGGTCAAAAGGTTTGTTCCGGTTAGGTTCTCCGATCTCTGCGTGGATACCGTTAGAGACGGTCTCCTTTGGCCGTTATGGTTTGAGTTTGTTATATAGATACATGGATCCTGGCTTTCGGGAAGGTTCCGGAACAAAAATTTTTGTTTTTCCGCACCGTGTACATGTGATGTACACACCGGGATTTTTCTACAGTGGTATCAGAGCCACTTGTGTCGTATATAACGAAGAAATCATAACTAGGTTGGAGCTGCCTATTGCTTGTGACGATGATGCATGTTGACTGTGTTAATTTCGAAATCAGTATAGAAATATAGTTTTTGAAATTTTCTTGCCCAGATATGCTCATAAGATGTTGTTGAATATGTCTGTGGAAGATCAGAATTTATCAATGTGATTTGATATGGTTTTGCTAATTTATTCCCTAATGTTCTGGTTGCTATGTTTGTGCACATTCCTTGAACAGGCATGCTTATAAATTCGAGAATAAATTTTAGAAAAAAAAATTTTCGAATTTTCTTTCACCGACATGTCTCTAAGATGTTTATGAATGTCTATGAGAATGGAAAAATGTTTTCGAGGTGATTTACTATTTATTTGAGAATTTATTGTGTGATGCTGGGAATAACTGTGTTGAGGAACACAGATTCTACATTGGCTTTGTTTCTGAGGTTGGTTGAGTTTTTGTTGGAAATAAATCTTGCAAAATTTCATGGAGCATGTTGTGAATATGTTGTAACCTCTTTAATTTTCTCAGAATTTATTGAAATTGTTTCAATGAGTTTTTCAAGCAAAAGACAGAGCTTGACAGTTTTGAGAAAGTTACTGGAGCTGTTTTGTTTGAAATGATTAATTGTGTAGTTTTTAGTTCCAATGCCTTGGATTATTTTTAATGTGATTAAAAATAAGTGAAATTTATGTTGTATCCTTTCCAAAATTATTTTCTTGAAATTGGGTTTCCAAAAATTTTCGGATGTCAAATATGTCACATTAGTGTCTCGTTAGTGTATTTCATTGTCTTGATTGTTTTGGCCGTCACAATTTTGTGACCAGTGCCGAAGTAGTCTTGATAAAGTGTAGACTACCTAGAGATACTTAGGGTGATAGTTTGATATTCTCAAATTATTTGAAAATCTCAGTGAATAATAGTGTATTCATCAATTTCAAGTTTTTCATGTATAGTATGATTATACATGGTAAGCATGATACAATGGAAGTGTTTCATTGGTACATCATAGTAAAGGATATTACACTTGGTATTGTGAATTTGAACTACACGGATTGAAAAATTAGCCGATTAGAAAGCATTTCCACGTATATAAGTCGACTTACACATGCATAAGTCGACATGTATTCTCAGGTAAGTCGACTTGCTCGTGCACATAAGTCGACTTACACAATGGTATAAGTCGACTTGTACGTGCACAGTATCATAAGTCGACTTGCACAATGGTATAAGTCGACTTGTACGTACACAGTAGCATAAGTCGACTTACAACATGCAAAGGTGGGATGATGGATGATTATAAGTATAGACTCAATGTGATTGATGAAATGCCCTAAATCATTCCATATAGTCATGGTGACTATAATCCTACAGCTTAGATGATGAGACCAGACCTTGAAATCCCTCACACATAATATGAAAAGTAACACCTTTCATTAATATGGGGAGAACCAGAGTTCTTATAGAGTTCGGGTTGTTGGGTAAACCCAAGCTCACTCTATACGGATATGTTCGAACCATGAAAATAAGATTTTCGGATTAATGGGTCGGTTTTCACTAGAAGCGTTGATTTGTTGAGTAAACTCAAGGTCAACGTAGACAGAGGCTAAATTGGGTAGTGTACATCAGATGTACACGCATCAAGAGTTGATAACCCAATGTGTGTGCATACATCACGAGTTGATAGCACTAGTCGATAGTTGCATCTAGATGCAATTGGTATGACCGATACCTGCCGATTGATCTAAGGTGGCTTGTTGGGTAAACCCAAGGTCATTTTAGTAATGTCGGATATCTATGATGCAATTGGTATGACCGATACCTACCGATTGACCTAAGGTGGCTTGTTGGGTAAACCCAATGTCATTTTAGTAATGTCGGATATCGACCCACTAAAACATTTTGTCATAATGTTTCTTGGATTCGTAATGAGGGTTATGGATTCTTTGAAACTAGTGAGAGTCATATGCATGTCATGCAAGTCCTTATGATCATGCATGTAATTCTATTCTAACATTCTTTCTCTCTTTCCCTATAGGTTGATTGAAGATGACTTCCAGTGTGAATTTGCGCTCACTAATGGACTCTAATAAATTAACTGGACCCAACTTTCTCGATTGGCTGAGAAATCTGAGAATTGTTCTCAGATCTGAGGAACTGGGTTATGTCCTAGATGTTCCACTTCCTGATCCACCTGCTGTTGATGCTTCTGATGAGGATCAGAAAGCTTATCGTAAGCATCTCAAAGACAGTGGCATGGCTACATGTATCATGCTCACATCTATGTCACCAGAGCTGCAGAAGCAGCATGAGTCTATGGATGCTAATACCATAGTGTTTCATCTTAGAGAGCTTTTTGATGAGCAAGCTCGGTCTGAAAGGTTCGAGACCTTGAGGCTACTCTTCACTACTAAGATGACTCCAGGTTCATCTGCAGTGTAGTATGCACTGAAGATGAATGGGTATATTGAGAGGTTGGCTGTCTTAGGTTTTGTTATGGATTATGAATTAAGTGTTGACTTAATTCTAGTTGGATTTTCTGATAGTTATTCACAGTTTTTGTTAAACTATCGGATGAACCAAATATCCACGACAATCCCTGAGTTGATCAATCTGCTCAAGACAGCAGAGCAATCTATCAAGAAGGATAACAAGCAAATGCTTTTGGTGGCCTCTTCTTCTTCTGGTTCAAAGAAAAAGAATCTAAAGAAAAAAAGGTTTAAGAAACTGATAGGAAGTGCAGCCAAAAAAAAACCAAAGAAAGCGCACCAAAGGAACTTGCTTCCATTGTGGCAAGACCAGCCACCGAAAGCGTAAACTAGAAAGTCTATATGGAAAAATTGAAGCGAAGAAGGCATCGGATGCCTCGGCTCCTTCGGTATGTTTGTCATTGAGGTTATCTGTTTCGACCATAACATATGGGTATAAGATACGGTTGTGGCTCACATATCGATGATATCGAGGTCTCGAGGACGATGAGCGGCTCATGAAGGAGAACTGAACTGCGTGTAAGAAATGGAGCAAGAGTTCTTTGCATTAGCCAGTGGCACTTTTTTGTTACTCCCAGGTGGGCTTGTAATTAAATTGGATGAATGTTATTTTGTACTGTTTTAACAAAGAACATATTATGCATTTCTTGTTTAAATAGAGTGGTTTTCATTTGACTTTTATTAACAATGATTGTTCTATTAGTTTGAATGGAATGCTTTATGGTACTGGTACATTATGCAATGGAATTTACATATTAGATATGTCACATCAATTATGAATGTCAATGATGTAAAAAGACATAAACGAGATAATTTAAAATCAACTTACTTATGGCATTGTCGCTTGGCCATATAAATGAGAGGCGCTAGCTAAGCTCCACAAGAGTGGTAGTTTAGGGTCATTTGATTATGAATCATATGACACATGTGAATCTTGTTTATTAGGCAAGATGACTAAGTTACCCTTTAAGGAAAGGGTGAACGTCATGATCGAGTATTAGACCTAATACATTCGGATGTATGTGGTCCGATGTCCATCCATGCTAGAAGTGGTTGTCTTTACTTCATTACCTTTATCGATGATTATTCTCGATATGGGTACCAGATCCGATGAGATACAAATCAAGCATTTGAAAAGTTAAAACAATTCGAAATGAAGTAGAAAACCAACTTGGAAAAGTATCAAGACATTACGATCCGATCGTGGTGGGGAATACTTAGACTAACAGTTTTTAGATTATCTCGAGATAATGGGATTTTATCTCAATGGACTACTCCTTACACACCACAGCATAATGGTGTGGCTGAAAGGAGAAATCGAACCTTGTTAGACATGGTACGATCGATGATGGGCTTTGTAAAGTTACCAAAATCCTTTTGGGGTATGCAATCGAGACAACTGTTTACTTACTAAACGAGTTCCATCAAAGCGATTGATGTTACTCCATATGAGATGTGGACTAACAAAAGACCCTATCTTACTCATTTGAAAGTTTGGGATTGTCACCTTGTGTGAAGCGGTCTGATCGAATAAACTTGATGCAAAGTCGACAAATGTTTATTCGTAGGATATCCTAAAGAAATAATGGGATATCAATTCTACCTGGCGAGGAACAAAAGGTGTTTGTTTGAAGCATGTTGTCTCTTTAGAGAAAGAGTTTCTTTACAAGAAGGCGATGGGAGCAAAATTGAACTTGAAGAAGTTCAAGATGCTCGAACGAGCGCAGATCAATTGCTGAACTCAAAGCTGTAACTCATACGGATGAAGTAACATTCAACCTTCTACAACACACGAAGTTCAGAGGTCACGTAGGATACGCTCTGTACCCAGAGAGATATGGATTTCGTGAATGAACATAATGACGTATTGCTCACGAGAAGATGATGAGCCTACCACCTATGAAGAGGTTACGAAGAGTTTAGAGTCGAGAAATGGCTTCATGCCATGAAGGTGAAATGGATTCCATGTATGAAAACCAAGTATGGACTTTGGTTGAGGCACCAGAAGGAATAAAAGCCATAGGGTGTAAATGGGTTTTTAAAAAGAAAACCGACATGGATGGTAATGTAATTACCTATAAAGCAAGGCTTGTGGCTAAAGGTTTTCGTCGAAGACAAGGAGTTGACTACGACGAGACCTTCAATTTCGATGAGCAATGCTTAAATCCATTAGGATACTCCTAGCCATTGCCACTCATTATGATTATGAGATATGACAAATGGATGTGAAGACGACTTTCTAAATGAAAATCTAGCCGATGATGTGTATATGACACAACGGAGGGCTTCACCTCTATGATGGCGAAGGGTATGCAAGCTTGAAATCCATCTATGGATTGAAGCAAGCATCCAGAGTTGGAATATCCGTTTTGATGAGGTAATCAAAGAGTTTGATTTCTCAAAATCCGGATGAACACCGTGTATAAGAAGGTTAGTGGGATTGCAATCGTATTCCTTGTGCTATATGTAGATGACATATTATTACTAGGAAGCGATGTCTCTATGCTACAATCTGTGAAGATTTGGTTGTCCAAACAATTTGCCATAAAAGACCTTGGTGAAGCAACTTATATCCTTGGGATAAAGATTTATAGAGATAGATCAAAAAGGTTGCTTGGTCTTTCACAATCAACGTACATAGACAAGATGCTAAAGATGTTTAGCATGGAGCAATCGAAGAGGGTACCTTCCGTGACTCATGGGATAACACTCTCGAAATCTATGTGTCCTAAGACACAAGATGAGAGGATGCGCATGAATATGATCTCGTATGCATCTGCAGTAGGATCTATCATGTACGCTATTCTATGTATGAGACCCGATGTATCATATGCTCTAAGTGTTACGAGCAGATACCAATCGGATCTAGTGAGGGTCCTTTGGGTGGTGTCGAGAATATCCTCAAGTACTTGCGAAGGACTAAGGATGTTTTCTTGATATATGGAGATGGAGATCTCGAGTGGCGGGTATCTGATGCGCTTTTAATCGATAAGGATGATTCTAAATCTTAATCGGTTACATATTCACAATGAACGACGGGCGGTCGATTGGAAGAGTTCCAAACAAGAGACGATTGTCGATTCAACAACCGGCGAGTACATTGCCGCTTGGACCCAAAGAAAGGAAGCGGTTTGGATCAAAAGTTCATTCTTGAACTTGGTGTGGTTCCTAAACGTGATGGGCCCATCTGATTGTATTGTGACAACAATGGAGCTATTGCGTAGCGAAGAAACCAAGGTCTCATCAACGATCCAAACACGTACTCGCAGATATCACCGATCGGGAGATCATTGGGCGAGTGATGTCGAGATAGAGAAATTCTCACAAAGCGAATATTGCTGATCCGTTGACAAAGCCATTGTCACAGAAGAGTTTTGATTCTCATACACTCGCCTATGGTATAAGATATCAAGGCCATTGGCTTTAGGTCAAGTGGAAGATTGTTAGAGTAGTGCCCTAAAGGCAATCGCCTTTAGCGCGTTTTGTACAAAGTTGTGTACATACTTTATGAATAAATAAAGAAAGGCATATTTCATTAATTTGATGTTCATTATTTATGAGCGATATTGATCTATAAACAAATTAATGAAGTCCATGATATATGACATAGCATGAAGGAAATTATAATGTGATCATACTCTGAGATTCTTATCATGTGCAATTATGTCAAGATCTAAATTATCCTAGTCGTAGGATTCTTGGCGGACATCGATGTCCGGAGAGACTAGCACATCTCAAGCTCCTTGATTTGATCAGCGGTGGATCTCGAAGCTGTAAATATGGGATGTTTAGGGTTGAGATGTGAATGCTCACTAGAGGTA
Source organism: Erythroxylum novogranatense (assembly GCA_029891385.1). Taxonomy (NCBI): domain Eukaryota; kingdom Viridiplantae; phylum Streptophyta; class Magnoliopsida; order Malpighiales; family Erythroxylaceae; genus Erythroxylum; species Erythroxylum novogranatense. The sequence goes on along the minus strand of CM057225.1, from coordinate 6,447,604 downwards.
GTAAGTACATTGGATGACTGCTATGAGATCATCACATGGATGTCCTATTCTAATGTCGGTGATAATCTCGGCATAGCAATGGTGCAAATATCCTTAGACTTGAGGTACTCGAGGATATCTTGAATCTTGATTACGTGCTTTGACTCCATTCCTTGTTTCCTTCTGAGGTCGCTTCGTAGGATGGTGATTGGGTACAGCTTAAGGTATTCGAAGGTAATTGAGTAGCCAATAGAGAATTCACCACTTCTGTGATAGCAGAAGATGATACCCATGGCCTCGTGTTAGGGTCATTACTTGAAAATCTCTGGCCGGAGTTCATATGTCATGAAGAGTGTCTTTAGTGACATATAAAGTAATGAGTCCCAGGACGAGAACTGATATCACTTGGACTAGATTTGACGTAGTCAGTCTAGTAAGAGTTGACACTTTGCCCATACTCATAACCAAGTGGGGTATAGCATGGTGAAAGGATGAATTGCACAGTAATTGTCTATGAAAAGGTTCGTGATATGGTTCATGATGAATATAGGTTCATTCGTCAAACCAATTACTTTCCGGTCAATTGGAGGTCATGATGTGTTGCTAGATACCGCTCATGACTTGCTCAGATTAAGTGTTAATCTAAGTGGCCAACATAACCGGGAACCTAATGGGTCACATGCATAAGAGTGATTCGGAGAATTAGTAAAATAGTTTTAGACAGAGATCCAATAAATGGAGAGCAATGGAATTAAATAGATCCCGATGAGATCAAGATATATCCCGATGAGATCGCGACATCGATATTGCTGAAAAAAGTTTTCGGTGGTTTTTCCATACCGAGACCGGTGGTAGGTAGGACCAAACCCCAAAGTGTTTGGACCACTTGACTTATATATATATATATATATATATATATATATATATATATATATCTTATTAAGTAATTAAGTAATTTATATATATATATATATGTCATACGTGGAAGAAGGAGGAGAGGAAGCTTATCACTTTATTATATATATATATATATATGAGACTAACGTGGAAGCTTCATCATCCTTGCATTTAATGAGTCTTTAAAAGTTAAAGACAAATGGCATAAGATGATAAGATGAAGGATATAAGGTGATGGTCGTTGGTTTTGAAAAGTAAGAAGGGTTTTTGTGAAAAACCTAAGAGAAATTGGTTCTCTCATCATCGATCATCTCTCAAGCTCTTCATCTTCCAAGCTCTTCACTATCGTTCTTCCAAGCTTTCCAAGAACAAAGGTAAGATCTAGCAGTCTTTAATTTGTTCTAGCTATTCCCGGGTCAAAGGGTTTGTCCCAGTTAGGTTCTCCGATCTCTGCGTGGATACCGTTAGAGATGGTCTCCTTTAGCCGTTATGGTTTGAGTTTGTTACATAGACACATGGATCCTGGCTTTCGGGAAGGTCCCGGAATAAAAATTTTTGTTTTTCCGCACCGTGTACATGTGATGTACACACCGGGATTTTCCTACACAATTAACAGATAAACGTAGCTAAAAGTATATTTTCTTATAGCTACATAACCAACAAAGTTTGAATATAAGTATCTAACCACCTCAAGGTGTCAAACTGCCTAAAAGTAAGCATTTGTGCTTTAGTTCCCTGCAAATATCTCAAAACTTTCTTTACAACTTTCTAGTGATTCATACCAGGGTTACTCTCGTATCTCCCTAACATCCCTATTGGAAAAATTATGATTGGTCTCGTACATGTCTAAACATACCTCTAATTACATATACATATGGAATTGATTCCATTTGCTTTCATTATAAGTCACTTTTTGGACATTGCATAGGGTTAAACTTATCCCCTTTTTGAATTAGAATTGATGATTTAGAACACTTCTCCATCCTAAATCTCTTTGGCATTTTATTAATACATGCATTCTGAGACAAACCCAATAATCTTTGTGATCTATCATATAATATTTCTATTCTTATCACAAATGTTGCCTCACTATATCTTTCATTTCAAAATGACTAGAGAGGAATTTATTAGTGTCACTTAATAGACTAAGATCATTAGTTGCAAGCAAGATGTCATCAATATATAATATAAGAAAAATAAACTTACTCTCACTGTCCTTTAAATATATACATCAATCAATGATGTTTTCTTTAAATTTACAGGAAATAATAACATTATTAAACTTAAGATACTGTTGTCGGGAAGCTTTTTTAAGTGCGTATAGTGACTTCTTCAATTAACCCACCATGAATTTCTTTCTAGCTTATGAACCCCGTTAGCTGGTCCATATGGACTTCTTCCTCTAAATTCTCATTCAGAAAGGTAGTTTTCACATCCAAAACTCCATATCATAATGAACCACCAACATCATAATAATTATGAGCGAATCATTCTTAGAGACTGATAATCAATATCATCTTTTTAGAGACTGATAATAATTATGAGCGAATCATTCTTACTAAGAGAATCGCTTTTGGTCTTAAAAACCCATTTATAACCAATTCTTTTATAACCTTCTAGTAATCACATAAGGTCCCAGACATCATTATATTTTGTAGATTTAAACTCATCTTTCATGGCTCTAACTACTTATCATAATTTTCACTATTTAAAGCTTATGAAAAGGTCAGTGGATCATTCTCGATTCCTAAGTCATTTTCTGACTAGTGTAGATATACGACATAGTCATCATAAATAGCTAATCTTCTTTCTTTTTGGGACCTTTTTAGTGTTATTTATTATGTTTTTTTTATTGTTGGTTCATTCACTTCTTGTTCAATTTCATATGAACAGTGAATTCATTAATTTGTGGTTCTTCTTGATTATTAGATGGTTCAATAATTTATGGAACAACAACTTAAGTAGGTGTATAAGCCACAGGGACTTACACAACCATAAGGACTTGCTCTCCCATTTCTTGAATATCCATTATATGTGGTGTTTCACTCCTACTAGTCTTACTATATTTAATGAACCTGATATTCCCAGTTTTACAATTCCCATAGCATGGTTAGGACAATAAAATATAAAAATTTTAGAATTCTTTATATAACCAATGAAATAGTCACTGGTTGTTGTTTCATCCAAGTGGATTATAATGCCTAATTTTTACCTGGCAATCTCAAACATGTAAATGCCTTAACCTAGGTTTTCTTTCAATCTACTGTCTAAAAAGAGTCCTTAGAAATGCTTACTAGGAACCTTATTTAATAAGTATATGACAGTTTTTAGAGCATATGTCCATAAAGAAGTGGGTAAAGATGAATTACAAATCATACTCCTAACCATGTCTAATAAAGTTTTATTACAGCTTTATACTACACCATGTTGTTGTTGTGTGCTCCGCATTGTGTATTGCTCATAAATATTATGCCTTTCAAGAAATTTAGAAACCAAGATTTTGACCTCTTCCATCATACTTACCATAATATTCATCACCCCTATCAAACCTAACTATTTTCGCCTTTTTGTCTAATTATATTTCAACCTCATTCATATAAACCTACAAGGTGTTTACTACTTGACATTTATCATTTAGCAAATAGACATATCCATAACATGAATAATCATCTATGAAGGTGATGAAATATTTTTCTTTATTAAAAGTAGGGAAATCAAATGTTCCACACTCATCAGTGTGAATTATTCAAGAAGCTGAGTGATTCTTGTGGCTCCTATTTATTTTGTGTTTTGTTTATTTGCCTATAATACAATTCCTAGAAATGTTAAGAACAATAAATTCCAATTTAGGAAGTATTTCATTTTTCCTAATCTTTAAAGTTGTTCATTGGAAACTTGTCTTAGATTCTTATGCCATAATTAAACAGATATATCATTAATCAAACTATGTTTGGTACCAATATTAGGATTTAAAATCAATAAAGTTTCAACATAAATAACATCAAGGTTTAATTTATATAAACCATCACATAATACACTACTACTAACCATGTGGTTATGTTTGTTCAAACTAAAACCACCACTACCAAATTTAAATGAGTATCCAATTTGGATAAAGAAACTAAATTCCTAGATATAGTAGGTATATAATAAGTTTTACATAAGGCCAAACGATATCTGGTGTTTGAAATAAGCGATAAGTCCTAACAACTTCCACTAGAACTCTCATGCTATTGCTATATAGATAAATATTTTACTTGATCTTGTGGTTTGGATCATAAGGAATTCCAGCAAGGTATTAAAAACATGAGTAGTACAACCTAAATCAAGCCACTGAGTATTAAAAGTAACTTCAACAAGGTTTGTTTCAATAAAACATATATAAGCACTAGGCTTGCCTTTCTTCTCAAACCATGGTTACGTTTAAAACATTCATTTTGGAAATACCCAACCTTTTTATAGAAATGATACATGTGTTCATCATGTTTCTTCTTGTGGATTTGAGAAGATTCCTCACTAAATTTCAAGGGTCCCCTTTACTTTCTTCTCATGCCTCTTTCCATCTTTCTCACCAGCTCCTTGATTGTTGACATAATTATTGGAGTGGCTTCCTTAATTATTAAGTCTGGCCTCTTCTTGAACCAACATACCATGTAAATCATGGACATTCCATTTGTCCTAGATGGTATTATAGTTCATTTGGAAAGGAACATAGTTCAAGATGAACTACATAAGAAAGCTTTCATCCACTTCCACTCCCAAAGACTTAAGTTTTACTGCAATGTTTGACATCTTAATGACATATTTATGCATAGTACGTGATCATCAAACTTTATTTTTGGCAATGTACCATAAGAGTCTCAACAAGAGACTTGTCAATAGCTTGGGAGTGTTCTTTCACAAAATTAAGTAATTCTTTAGCATTTTTATTTTTGAGAAGAGCAGACTTAATATAGCCAGTAATTGTCATCTTTATATACATCAGACTCAATCTGTTTGATCTCTCACAATTATTAAAATAGACTTTCTCCTCGTTAGTGCTTAAAATGTTCAAAGCATCTGGTTTCTCAATTATTAATGCCAAATCTAATTCTAAAACTACAAGATAGAACTAGATTCGTTCACTCCATTCAGAGAAGTTTAGTCCATTAAACATTGTAACGGATGAGATACTCAAATGCATGGCACTATTTACTGCAGAAAATAGAACTTAACATTAATGCTTTAAGTTCAATAGCATGCTACACTTGTTTAAAAAAACTTCATAAATTGTATATTAATGTTCACCTTTAGGCAATCCTTTAACACACCATATAACTAATAATGATTCTCATAAATTGTACACTAATGTTTAGCTTTGGAAATCCATTAATATACCTTACAACATATAATGGTGCTAATATATACATAATTCGATAATCACACGTACACCAATTAGAAATATTTATTATATTTGGATATTTAAACACCTTTACGTATACATTATCTATCTTCATTCTCATTAACTATAAAATAAACAAATCACCTTTTGGTGATCTAAAAAATTCCATAACAATGAGTTTCAACTTACCCATAAAATTACAATTCAATAGCATCAAATTATGAGTAATTAAACTTTAATTATAGTATTTATTAAAGTTTAATTACGATAATAATTCAAGATGAGCTACACAAGAAAGCTTTCATCTACTTCCACTATGAAAGACTTAAGTCTTGTTGCAATGTTTGACATCTTAATGACATATTTATGCATAATAAGTGATCCATCAAACTTTATGGTGGTCAATGTACCACAAGAGTCCCAGCAAGAGACTTATCAATAGCTTGGGAGTGCTCCTTCACAAAATTAAGTAATTCCTTAGCATTTTTATTTTTAGGGAGGGCAAACTTAAGTTTTCCAGTAATTGTCATCTTTATATACATCATACTCAATCTATTTGATCTCTCACAATTATTAAAATAGATTTTCTCCTCGTAAGTGCTTAAAATGTTTAAAGGATCGGTTTCTCAATTATTAATACCAAATCTAATTCTAAAACTCCAAGATAGAACTAGATTTGTTAACTCCATTTAGAGAAGTTCAATCTATTAAACATTATAACGGATGAGATATTCGGATGCTTGGCACTATTTATTGCAGAAAATTAGAACTTAGCATTAATGCTTTATGTCATTCAACAATATGCTTCATTTGTTTAAAAAACTTCATAAATTGTATATTAATGTTTACCTCGAGTAATCCGTTAACACATCATATAACAAATAATGATTCTCACAAATTGTTTACTAATGTTTAGCTTTAGAAAATCCATTAATATACAATACAACATATAATGGTGCTAATATGTACATAATTCGGTAATCACACATACACCAACTAGAAATATTTATTATTTTGGATATTTGAACACAATTAATTCTGGATATACATTATCTATCTTCATTCTCATTAACTATAAAATAAACAAACCATGTTTTGGTGATGTAAAAATATTCTATAGCAATGATTTTCAATTTACCCATATAATTACAATTCAATAGCATCAAATTATAAGTAATTAAACTTTAATTATAGTATTTATAATTAAAATTTTAAAAAATAATGGTCCTTAGCATTAGGATTTCCCTATGCCCAATGCTGGCGACGTCGGCAACACTTTAGGATTTTGTTCCCAGTGCCTGAAGCTTGCAATTTCCTTTTATTAATTCCATGCATAAACTTGATTCAACCTTCAAAATTCCATAAATAATATTTTCCATATAATTCAAAAACACATAAAATTTTAGGATTTCTAAATTTTAAATTAGGGTTTATAAGGTTCTCTAAATTTTAAAAATCTACAGTTATTAAGAACCATAAATTTCTTATAATTATACTCTGATATCACATTTAAGCATAATTTTATAAAGAATACACAATCTAGACATTTATGAAACTCACAAACATTCCATCATGATCATAATTTTATTCTAAAACAAAGACAAGGCGGCCTTTATCCATAGCTCAGCGATTAGAAACGATTTTAATAAGCTCCTTATTCAAATTTGTCTCTTTCTTGAACTTTTATTGCACTTTTCTTTCATTACGGTGTTTTTAAAATTAAAATTTATTATTACGAGAGATAAAACCTTAACCCTCTTAATAAACTAACAACTCTATGTCAATTTTAAAACTCTCTATCATAATGGGCCAAAAGCCCAAAGGCCCATTTATTAAATTAGTAAATCTCTTAACTGTGTCTTAACATATAAATAACTTAAAGAATTAATTTCTAACATCAAGTTATTTAGCATCGTGTCTACTTTAGTTTGTGGCTTCCTCAATATAAGGGTGTTCAATTGGTAAGTTATAATTTTAAAATATTAAGAGTCTTGTTTATCACTACTTTAACTCACAAAATATTTCTAAATATTAAAAGGTCTATATTAAATTTTATGGATAAGAAATTTAAAAGTACTTAATCTTTTAAAAAATTAATTTTAATTTATTTTAAATTTTAATATAGCATTTAACTTTTCGAAACTAATATAATTCAAGTCAAAATATTATTTAAGTTAGTTTTTAACTAATGGGACGGGTTCATTAAATAAGATAGAAGGGTTCACTTTAGTTATCTCAATAAATAATTAACAGAAACAATATCTTGATCTGACTTATTTAACATTTGAAAATTTAATAAAATTTTAAAATATTACATCAAAATAAAGATAAAAATAAAAAATATTAGATACTTTTAATTTTATTGATAAAAATAAAAATATTAGATACTTTTAATTTTATTTTTAAACTTTATTAAAATTTTCAAAATTGAGTTAATTTTTAATCAACAACGGAACAATTTATGAATTACAACAATTATTTAATTTGCGAGTTATTCCATATATTTAGGGTTTATATCTTAATTATTGATTTAACAGATATGATTTATTATCTATATTTAAAATGAGTAATTACATTTTTTGTTATACGCATATGAAAGTTATGCTATCAAAAAGTAGAGATGGAAATGAATGGGCTCTGTTGATAGTGTAAATTTTTTTTAATTAGATTAAAATATGCATAAATGAAAATACTTAAATTTAGACTCATGGACTAATTTATTGTCATCCCTGATCAAAAGCTCGTAACTCCAAATTTAGTTTTAGAAACTAATTGAGAGAAGAGGTTTAGGGAGAAAAACATAATGTTTTAAAAATCAAACCGATTTAAGTGATTTAGTGGTGAAAATTTTGAACAGGTCAATTTTTAATTTATTTTTAATTTTATAGTTTAATTTAGTTTAATAAATTTTGTTATTAAAACTAATCAATTTATTAATTAATAGATCAGTTTTATAGACTAATAAGTTTTATAAACTAAAATAATCTACTTACTTTTCATTTAATAAAATTTAAATTTTCTGTAATATAAGAACATTCTTTTTTTAATTTTATTTAATTTTTAATCAATTTTATAGCAATTTAATATAAGTTATTAAAACTTTTAAATATTAAATATTTTATTTTATTTTATTAAAATATTTATAAAATAATAATAGAAGAAATTTTTTTTGGAATGGATAGGTGCCTAAGTGTCGGTTATCCACGTATGTTCCACAGAAATACTAGACTCTTCACTTCCACATTTCTCAGTTCTATTCCAAAGGTCCGAACATATGCTGGGTAAGCACAACCCGAATAAACTTGTGTTGTCCTGTTCTGTCTTATCCTGTTCGGCCTTACTCATAAGTCTATTGTTTTCGCGATTCACTATCTGCAAGAGCCGGCTTCTTCTGTGAGTCTTTCAACTGGATTTGTCACTTATCTACCCACCTAAACATGTTGAGTCAAGTTCTTCGACTTTGATTACCAATTACGTCTTTTAACTCTTATTGACTAAAGGTCTAAGAATCTAAATAATATAGTCAAGTCAAATGATTCCAAGTGTTGTTTGTAATATAGTCAGAAGTTAAAATTTCTTCAACAATCTCTCCATCAATTCCGTTTCTTGATTTATCATGTAACTTACGCAACTTGGATGGTTGGTGGACCATTATAATGGCTATAATGGTTGCATTCCAAACCATTGAATACGAATCATTAAAAGGTATAAAAACTAAAGCCACGTGATTAAGTGATTGAAAGTGAGATTTACTTGCAGTACAGTTAAGGGTTTTACTCTCTTCAATAATTTTTTGATTAAGTAAGTTGTTTGATTTATTAAATAATTATTTATTTATACATAATTTGTGAATAATTACACATTTTAAAATCTTCTATAATATGTTTAAAAAGAAAACAATATTTTCAAATATTTATTTAATATACAGGTACTTTCAAATATTTCATTAACATGTAAGATAATAACTATAAATTATTTTGTTATAAAAATAAAAGGATTTAACAACTTATTTACATAAGAATTGAATTGTTTAAACATTTTAGTTAATTAACATAGATAACATAAAGAAGACCTAATTAAGTATAAAATGTTAAATCCTTTTCCTTTTAGAACAGATAACTATTAACTAATAATAATAATAATAATAATAATAGAAAATAGTAAAAGACTGACAAAACTGATTTATAGTAGTTCAATCAAATAATTCTTGGTTTATGTCAATTCCTTGGATTCTAATTGAAAATTCAATATATCCTTTTAATGGGTGAAGAGAAATGAACTCCTAAATTTATTTGTAATTGTATAAAGTCAATTGTAACAAGTTATTAAAATTTGATTAAATTCATAGTATTGATCTTACATGAACTATATTGCTATATTTATCAATCCTAGTTAAATCAATAAAACTAAAAACAATATTTAATGAAAAGAATCAATTTGCTAAATTAAAAAATCAAACAATTAAGTTGGTGCAAATGACTCAAAAGTCAACATTAGAATTTTGGAGTTTGTTTATGTGATATTCCAACTATTACGCAAGATTCATTATCATGGTTGAAATAATAATTAACCAAAAGTATATATGTATTTTCTCATAACACAAAGGTATGTTCAATTAGGTAACTACCACATCTCGATGTGCAATTCAACTTAATCAAACTCATAAAGTATAGTTAATTTATTTAGTTATTGACTACTAAGATACTTTTGTTCTTATTGGCTACTAAGATACTTTTTTCTCTAGTGCTTAAATATTTATTCTCCTAATGCATAAATCATATTTCACTTCTTAATCCATATATAATCCATAACATTCAATCGATGATGATTATGTATAAATTTAAGATTAAGAATAAAAGAATATATTCAACTAATAAATAATCAAATTATGTATTAATAATTTAAGAATCCATCTCAAGCTATATCCTAAACCCGAAAGATTTTAACTATTGAACATGATTTAAAACAAAACTAAAAAGAACAATTTTACTATAAAAGAATATATAAAGGACTAACCGAATTGGTGTCACTAGCTCTTTTAATCTTACTCTAAAATCTTTCCTTCTAAAACACATAACTTAGGGACAAATGATGTTGTAATCATCTTCAAAGTTCTATGAAAAGAACCATCATGATAATATTTATAGATAAAGTTACAAAATATAGTCCTAAAATGATTGAACTTGTGATTTAATGTGTCTTTGGAATTTATGAGAATTGATGTCATACCAACATCAACTTCAACACCAGTTTTATACTAAAACTTCTATACATCACAAGATAATATATAATTGCCACCTAAAACCAAGTTATAACCATCATTGATCTTATTCCATTTCTCACTCCTCTAAACCTCACAAAAGATAAGATATGTCATTTTGGCATGTTCTATGTTTATTATGCACTTTTCCACCGTCTTTTTCACTATTTGACATCTTTGTACTAGAGTTGACCTCTAACGTCTTCTATAAAGTTATTTTTATGTCTTCTTATCTTTTAAATGAATCTAAAATCTCCTCTTTGGACAATAGTGAAGAAAGTTATACTCAAATTCGAGTTATCTTCTTAAAATCTTTACCTAGAAGACACTGAACTAAACATAACAAAATATCATATAATTCATATAACACATGCTGTAAAATTGTAAAATACCAGGTAATTGAACCTCAGATTAACATGTAAAACATAGACTTATCAAATTCTTCCACACATAACTCATAGCTTATCCTCAGTGATTAACAACATATAAAAACCAAGTTTGTTGACACAGGTTATACAGTAGTATTTAGTGTATACCATAAACCTTTAAATCACTAGGTATCGCTAATGAAGAAGTTATAATCTCCTAAGATTTAACTTAAATAATACCAATAAACATTAGCCTAAACTCATTAGTGAAAAGATTATAACTTAAATGATACCGATAAACATTAGCCTAAACTCATTAGTGAACTTTATAATTTACAAACCTAATTCCCAATTGAATTGTAAAACTTAAACACATAATACTTCTTCAACAAATTTCAACATATAAACAAGACAATACAAATACTATTTTACCTCCATTAAGTTCAAACACTTGATGTGATATATCCTCACAAGATATCATTTATTCACATAAGTGTTTGAAATTTTAGTGAAGTACTCCATCATCTTCTTATGAAATTGAACTTACTACAACTTTGAAAACATCTAACATCCACTACTTAAATAGATATATGAGCCAAAAACCAAATAGCCACTACTTAAATAGATAAAATATCATGACCCTAGGTGATGACCTCGTTGGACCCTAGGTGTGGAATCACCAAAATTCCTAGAAAAGTGTCGATCGCAGACTCGAATTTTATGTACCAATAAGTCAAGGTACGGTAGTCACTTAATCAAGTTGTGTCTAGCACACAATTGGTCAATCGTTTCCTCACCAATCACAAAATCATATACAAAATTAAGTAAAAAATCAAGTAAGGCATCAGATCTTTATTTATCGATCCAACCGATAAAATAAAATTGACCTATGGCTCTAAGTCAAAGAAGAACAAATACATGCAGAATATATGACTCGGTTATGCATTTGTAAATTCCAAAATATTGTTTTATGCAATAAAAGTCATCTTTTAAAATCCAAATGCAAAGTTGTTCAAAATATAGTTTCGGAAAAATAAGACATTATCTATTACATTTTATTTCTAGGTTTCTTGAAAGTAATATCATTTCTCAAAATATGTAATAAAATATCAGTTTCAAAAATAATGTTGAAACATTATTTCATACAATAAAAGTTATCTTTTGTATTCCAAATGCATAGTTGTTCAAAACAATGACATTTATTAAATATCTCAACATATTAGCATCCATTTGAAATTCAATTCTACAATACATTGCCTAAGTTCAAATTTCACATACCAGTCATCATACTTGGCTTAGGATGTTCTAATCTTATTTGAGAAATACGGTTTCCCCATCTCACCTTCAAAAAAGGTATACACTCTCTTAGCTTCAACAATCCTTGGTACGTGCTCCTTGATTCACAGCTCTCGAGCCTTTATACATAAAATACATACAATGAAATTACTACTTAAACATAAATTTCGTATTTATACATCCTCACATGAGTGTATAAAACACAATATCACTCCCTATAAGCTCTAGAATCTGATCATTAAACTTCTCATAGGTTTATTTCCTTACTAGTTATATTAGCTTTCCTTTTGTATTTTTTAAGGCATTTAATGCCTTTAATCCCATACTTACTCATTTTCAAAACATAATTAAGTACATCTTTATCCAAGCATATTAGGCCTTTACTTGTCAATCTAAACAATAATTCAAGTTCACTCTAAGTAAGCATAAAAATATTTTCCAATGCATACAATTATAAAGTCTTAAATCCTAAATCAAGTTCACTTAGGCATTTTATCAAATACCTATTGTGCATGATTTTCAAATCATGTTTCAAGAATTTTATCATAACAATTCATGCTCCTATCATGTCATACAAGAACACTTCCAATCAATGACACATTCCACCACTTCATTCAAACCAATTTCCTTCATTTAAGCTACATTTTAGCAATTGTACAACTCATTACATTAATCCACCTCTTCACCATAATTTCTTCCCAATCCTTAACCAACTTACATCTTCTTCATTCTTTATCATCAATTCATATCATACATGTATAATTAACACCATAGAATTCATTTAGACCATCAATTTTAAAAGATATTCAAAATTCACAACCTTTCACCAAAAGGGACAATTTTGGTTTTGACTTAAAGAACCCTATTCATGACACATTTCATTCATCTAAACAATGTTTCTTTCATATTCAAGCATGGAGAACAACATATCTTAACACCAAACTCAAAATCATAATGTAGAGAGAGATGAGACAAAATTTACCTAAACCTTCATTTCATGATATCTTCAAATCCTTTGAGATTTTCTCAAATCTAATCATATATTTGAGTTCCTTGACCCCAAATTAGCTTAGAACACATTTGAGGTTGAATAAGCAAAAGATGGTAAAATTTTAGGTGATGGTGAAACCCTCTTCTCCTCTCGCTTCTCCTTTCTTCTTCCTTTCTTTTAATTAAACCAATGTGTTTTAAGTCTTTACTAATGGGATGCACGACCTTACATGGAGAAGAGTCTAGAATTTTGAACTTTCTTTGACCAAAATATTATGAAATTACCTCTTTGCCCTTAGGTTGTATGAAATTACTATTTTATCCTCTAAACTTTCCTAAATTTGCAATTACATTAATAGGAATATCCAAAACTTTTATTTTATTTTGGTCCTTGGATTTTGGAAATAATAACTAAGCCCTTAACTTTATAAAATTATATATTGGTCCTCTAAGAATTGAAAAATACGCTCAAGTCCTTTGCCTTTTATCAATTTGCAATTAAGCTCTTATGTACATCAACTTTTCCAATTATGCTTTACAAGTGTTCAGCAAGTCTATAAATCTTGTCTAATCACCTCTATGACATTGGAACACATTTAACTTAACCACTATGGTCATATCCATCAAATGGACTCGGTTTTATACACTTAGAACCTTATATGTCGAAATCTCTAAGATTTCATACACCAAGAACTTTAAGTTTATGTAAGTATAACATTATAAATAATTACATATATATTCAAAGGACTTAGATACATCTTTGAACTCATATACAACCATGTATATATCAATATACAGTAGCATCTCCAAGTACAGACTAATATAAAAGGGCTCAAAGAGTTCAGCATTACAGCCTATATACCTTGAAACAATTATGTTATAAATTGTTTCATCATTATAAAGTCAGAATATAACAAACTCATGATTGAGATGCGACAGTTAAACTCATACTTGATTTCAAGTTCTACATTTTCTTAACCCATTATTGAGAGATTCTCTTTCAAATTTGAAAGAGAAGAGGGCTAGGATTTCTTACAATATGATAGAGTTAGATAAATATTTTCCGCAGATAGTGTTCCTGAAACTAAAGATGGGTCATTCAATATATTGTCATGGTGGAAGGCGATACGCATGTAATTATCCGATCTTGCAAAACATTGCGTAAGACTTGTTAGTTATTCAATCATCCACCGTTAATTGAGTCTATATTTAATACTAGTGGTTGGGTTATTACTCCTCATCGTGGTCGATTTCATTATCACCTTTGTTGAAGTCGTTATGTGTGCTCAAAGTTGGTTAAATAATGAAGATATTGATGATAAAAAATTTTCTTTTAATATATTTATTCTTATCTATCGTATATTATCTTACCTAAAATTGTGTTTTTATTTTTTACACCATAAGTAGTAATGCGGAGGGACTAGTGAAATTAATCGTTGAAGGTTATTTTGATCAAATATATGAAGATGAAGGTTTTTAATTTTCTTTTATTTAATATTATATTACTAAATATTCTTTTTATTTTAATATTATATTACTAAATATAATATTTATACATACGGATGATTGGATTCAAACTGTTGACGATCTTACCAATAAGTACGATTGGTCAATTAGATGATGTCTCTCAATCTCCACTCTTCATATATTCAACACAATATTATCTTAATCTTATAAATTGTATCATTTCTTGTAAAATGATTTAGATAATCATTCGTACATCAAAATTTTCTATAGTTAATGAATTTGTTTTTATCAATTCTCCGTTATAATAATTAATAAATTATTTAAGTAAATTTAAAATTAGTAATTAATTGAATTAAAATTCTTAACTATAACTATTAACTTAATGGCTTTCATACAAATTTCTAATCAATTGAATTAAAATTCCTAATTAATCATACCAATAAGTACATCTCAAGGTTTTAATTTTAAAATGTATTTTCTTATTAATGATATACAAATGTATGCAGCACCTTTCAATCTATCATGACTTAATGACTTTTAGCATAATTTGTGTTAATATTTAGCTCATCATACCTAAAATATTACTTAAAACATTAAGGAGCTAGTGATGTTACGCTTTAATTTGATGACTTATAGTTTTATTGAAATAAAATATTAAGTGGTTTAATATTTAAAATATAAATATTTTGTAATTTAATATTTGATAAAATTAATAACTTTATTATATCACAATTATATGTTGTTATAATTTAAAGTTGTGACATAATATACATATTAAAAGAAAAAAGTTGAAAATTTTATAAATTTTATGAAATATGGTATGCTTATAACACTCTAATGGCGAGAAGGATTTAAAGTAAAACTTATATCAAGGTTTCAATTAAAGAATTACTCTTAACAAACTTTTAATTATACTGTAAGGACGAGAAAGATTTAAAATAAAACTTATATCAAGGTTTTGAGTGAGGAACTATTCTTAACAAACTTTTAATTAGAGTGACTTAGGAATGAATCTTTTAATATTATAATTTAGAAAGAAGAAAAATTGTGAATATAAATTTAGATTAATTAAAATACAATGATTTTAGGAAAAAAGAAAAGAATTATTTTTCAAAATAATAATTTACAAAAACATATCAAAATATATATATAATGTATTCCAATTTTAATAAAATAATAGTTATTTTCAATATAATATACCATATGTATTTGTTTTTATAACTAAATTACTTATATACTGTTTTGGAATTAATACATTAGGATTAATAAAGTGATTAATTCATTTTAAGTTTAATATAAATACATATATGCATAATGTATATATTGTGTAAATATGAAAATAAAATAAAAAGTTTAAATGTGTTCTGATTAATCATGATATTAATTAATTTCTTTTAATATGTGTAATAAAATATAAAATTTTATAATGATTATTTAATAATATATATAATATGAAAAGACAATAATATTTATATAACTATACAAGTAAAAAATCAGCAATAACTAAAAGTATAACTACTACATTAATTAAGGATTTTGTACATAATTTATAAAAACATTAAAAGTTTGAAAAATATTATATTATAAACTTAGTAAAAATATTTTTTAAATCCATATTATAAAGAAATATACTAATTTATTAAACACTTAAAATAATTTTTGAAATGAATTCAATGTACTTAGATAATAACTTTTTACATTTACATTATAATTAATTGTTATAATAAAATTACAAAATTAAAATTAAAATATCTTATTTGTAGGAAATAATTATGACAACATTATTATTGCTACATATTTTAGTAAATATATGTTGATTCGTATTTTATATCTTTAATTTTAACTAAATATTTATGTATAATTTATATGTAATTTCATCTTACACTTTACTATAAATGATTATGCTATAATTCATAATTTATGAATTCTAAAAAATACAGCTACAATTTTTTCAAATTATCTTAAAATAGATATATAAAAATTTAAAAAACAACCGACCAATTGAGACTCGACAGGCTGCACGTAACCCAGGAGACCCACCCGGGTCAGACCACAAACTGGTTGGCTTCGGCCTGCCCATGAGCCACAGACTGTTGTTCGCCCGCCCGAGCCATGGGTTAGGCCCGCCTGAAAATTTGGCCAGACGATGGCTCGGTGGCCCGACCCGAGTAGTTGACATCACTAATCGTGCATTCCTTATCACCTTGACTCTGAATTACAGGTCTTCTCGTGGCCGTACGCTTCATTATTAGAGGAGATAAGGGTGCGTTGGTCATTTAGCAAGTCAATCGGTCGCTCTTGGCCACCGCATGTCTTTTACTTTGGTCAAATGATGCACTCATACCGTTCATTTGTAGCCCAATAGCATCAATCTATTGATTAAGACAGCAAAGGCACCTTATTTTTATTTGCAATATTTTATTTATTTAATATTAGAAGTTATTATTCGTAACTCGTAAGTCCTTTTTATTTTAGCCCTTTATATATATATATTTTTTTCAAGAATAAAATAGTTAACATCTTCTTTTTTGTCCCTCTTATTTATCATACAACTAGCTTCTTTTAATTGCCGAATGGATAGGAAGGTATTTTTAAATTATTTATATTTAAATTAATTCTCACTTAAATTAAATAGGTTCTTTACTGAAAATAAAATTTTGATTCTAAATTTAAAATAATTATAAACATGAAGGGAGTTCAAATTTACGACCTGACTTAAATTAAGAGAATCTCTTTATTAACTGGCATATTTTCTAAATATAAGAAGTTCAGTCTTTAGTCTTTTTTTTTAACCTTTTAATGTCACTAATTCTTATTATTTTTAAATTTTGTTTTATTTCTCGTTTTGTTGTAAAATAAAAACACAAAATAGGTTACCTCCAACCAGTAGATTGACCTTGGCTTTGTACGCAATGCAACTGAATTTTGACTTCATGTGTTCTCTCCAATTTAAGAAATACAGAGCAAACTGACTATCGCTGCCACTTTCTTGCGTAGCGGTTGCCACGTAGCTCGCAGCAAGCGGCGATGGGGGTCACTGACTATTTCGCCGGGGAAATTGCAACAGAGCTACTCAAACTTGTAATTCAAATATCACGCAAGTCATTGCTGTGCAAATCAAGTGCAGAGTCACTCATGAACAGCATTAATGAACTCGGCCCCATCATCAGAGAAATCAAGTACTCCGGCGTCGAACTTCCGGCGATACGTCAGTCGCAACTCGACCGCCTATCGGAGACTCTTCGGGACGGAGTCGAGGTTGCCAAGAAAGTCGTGAACTCCAACAGATGGAACGTGTACAAGAACCTTCATTTGGCTCGGAAAATGGAGAAGCTTGAAAAGAAGATATCAGCTTTTGTTAATGGAACCATGCATGCCCATATATTGGCAGACGTGCATCACATGAGGTTTGAGAGTACAGAGAGATTTGATAGGACAGACTGGTCGCTGAGGAGGCTGGAGCAGAAGATTGATGATATGAAGATTGGAGTTGGTGGTGGAAGATTGGTGGAGGAAGCTGTAAGTAGAGTGGAGATGGCGGAAAAGTTTGAGTCTTTATGTTCAGAAGAATTGTTTGGTACGGGAATGGAGGTTGCGAAAAGGAAAGTGAAGGAGATGATGATTGGGAGTGAGAATTTTGGGGTTGTTGGGATCTGCGGGATGGGCGGCTCTGGGAAGACCACTTTGGCCAATGAAATATGCAGGGATCACGATGTTCAGAGTAAGTTCTCTTAAAAAGTTGTTTTTCTGCCACAGTTATGATTAACTACTTTGTGCTATGAATTCATCAAGATTTCTAAATGAGTCTGTCTATTGGAATTTCGTAGGCCAATTCAAGAATAGGATTTTGAAGCTGACAGTATCTCAGTCTCCCAACGTTGAGCAACTAAGGGCAAAGATTTTGGGGTTTATTGCGGAGATTAGCGTTAATGGAAGTTTCCATGATCATATTACTCCAACTTGGAATAAACCATTTGAGGGGAGAGTAGGGGCGAGAATGTTAATTGTTTTGGATGATGTGTGGTCAACGTCGGTGCTTGAGCAGCTCATATTTAGAGTAGCCGGATGCAAAACACTTGTTGTTTCCCGTTTCAGGTTTCCGCAAGTTGTTCGTACTGTTTATGAAGTAGAATTGCTGAGGGATGATGAAGCAATCTTCCTGTTCTGCCACTATGCTTTTGGACAAAGATCCATTCCTCTGGCTGCTGATTCCAAATTGGTGAAGCAGGTATCAGAATCTTCCTTCTTTCTTTGTTCTGTGTTGGTTGTTTTTCCTTTTGGTGTTGTTATTGGTGACACGTGATGTACAGATTGTAAATGAGTGTAAGGGACTTCCCTTGGCTCTTAAAGTGATTGGAGCTTCACTTAGAGACCAACATGAAATGTTCTGGGCAAGTGCAAACAAGAGGCTATCAAGAGGTGAAACTATCTGCGAATCTCATGAAAACAAATTGCTTGACAGGATGGCAATAAGCGTCGGGTTCCTGCCTAAAAAGGTTAGGGAATGTTTCCTGGATTTGGGATGCTTTCCTGAAGACAAGAAAATACCTCTTGATGTTCTCACCAATATCTGGATTGAGTTACATGGCCTTGGGGTGGAAGAAGCTTTTGCTATCCTTGATGAGCTCTCGAATAAGAATCTTCTCACCCTGGTGAAGGATTCACGGTATGTTCACAAATCCGACTATATTCAATTTTGTGTTGTTTAACCATTGTTTTTCTTTCTTAAGAGCTTGGATTGGTTAATTTGGCAGAGGTGGAGACCAGTATAGTTCTTACTATGATATATCTGTCACACAACATGATGTGTTACGAGATCTTGCTATTCATCTGGGCAATAATGAGAATACAAATGCTGCCAAGAGATTACTTATGCCAAGAAGAGAAACGGAGCTTCCTAAAGAATGGGAAAGAGCTGCAGATCAACCATTCAATGCTCAAATTGTTTCAGTTCATACAGGTATGTCCCCTCATTTTAGGGAACGTTTTGTGCTAAATAATTGGTTAATGTGAATCAAAATGCAGCTTTATTTTCAATTATAGTTTTTCTCATCTCTGAATATCATCAAATTTTAGGTGAAATGAGAGGCATGGAATGGTTCAGGATGGAATTCCCCAAGGCTGAAGTTCTTATTCTGAATTTCTCTGCGAATGAGTACTTCTTGCCACCATTCGTCGACGACATGCCAAAGCTCAGGGCAGTGATAGCGATAAATAGCGGCCCACATATTGCAAAACTTCAAAACCTTTTAGTTTTCTCTGATATGGCACATCTGAGGAGCCTGTGGCTTGAAAAAGTTTCCATTGCTCAATTTTCTGAATGTACTGCCCCATTGAAAAACCTCCGGAAACTCTCTTTAGTCCTATGCAAGCTTGAGGGGTTTGTCATAAACCTAACCCAAATGTTCCCTTCCCTCCAGGAGCTTACAATCGACCACTGTGATGATTTAGTTGAGTTACCTTCCAGCATTTGTCAGATACATTCCCTGAAGACT
Source organism: Erythroxylum novogranatense (assembly GCA_029891385.1). Taxonomy (NCBI): domain Eukaryota; kingdom Viridiplantae; phylum Streptophyta; class Magnoliopsida; order Malpighiales; family Erythroxylaceae; genus Erythroxylum; species Erythroxylum novogranatense. The sequence continues at coordinate 6,427,471 of CM057225.1, read as the reverse complement.
CTTAGCATTACCAACTGCCACAACCTACACCAACTGCCTGAGAATTTGGGGGACGTGAAATGGCTCCTAATTCTGAGGCTATACGCCTGTCCGGCTCTGCCGGTGCTTCCAGCAAGAATGTGTGAGCTTTGTAGATTGAATTATCTGGACATCTCTCAATGTGTCAACTTAAAAGGTCTCCCTGAAAAGATTGGTGAACTATCAAGCTTGGAGAAGATCGACATGAGGGAATGCTCACAAATATGGAGTCTACCAAAATCTGCCGCCTCATTAGAGTCATTACGTATTGTAATTTGCGATGAAGAGGTTTCGTGGTTATGGAAGGACATGAAGACTAATGTTCATGTCCAAGTCGCTGAGAAGGGCTTCAGTCTGGACTGGCTTGATGAGTAGGAGGCCTTGTAATGTCCCATCTTCATGTTTGAAGATGGAACTCTTAAACCTGTACGATAGTCTAACTAGTCAAATTCTTGTACCTATATTTGTTCATGAAGTTAATTTACGTCCAAATTAAATAAATCCGCAGTGTCAAGTTTCTAACAGAAGTTAAGAAACAGAACAGGTCGTGTTCACAAGAAGGCCATCAAGTGTAGATTGAGATTCAGAGAATTTAGAAAGTGAGGTTGGGGTCGGGTAAGGAAGTGGACAAAAATCCCACTTTGCCATCATTTCTTCGTACGGTCTTCACTGTCAAATAGAGTTAGGTGTTAAAATTTGGAATGATTCGCTGATCTAAGAAAGTGTGAAACACCTTTACAGACAAAGAGTTCAAAGGAATACCAAGTCTGCTTCGCTTCGGTTCACTTTTTTTGAGTCACACGGAAAAGCACAAATCAACGTGTGGACCCAACAACGTCTACTCCAATCAGGATTTTGCCTCTTTCCAAAGACCAGTGTGTAGTTGAATTCTACTTTTATGTGTTCTGTCTCTTTCAGTCAATTCTCGTACCCTACAAAACAACGTCACCGCACCACAGAACTCGGGGATGATGCCTGAACTTCCTGCATCCGTCTAATAGTATTCAATTTACGTGAGATCCACAAAAATACGTGGATGAGATAGATTAAAAAGGGTTTGAAACAGTGAAACAGATGATCCGGAGATAGAAGTCCTGACTGTTGACGTCGGAGGATTTACGTCAGTGTCATGGACAAAGTCACAAACGACTGGGAAAAACCTTCGTAGGCGAAAAAAACAAACCCTTTCACACTACTTTCCTTGTATTAAGATTTCTGAGCTATCTGGTGTGTTGAATTCACTCTAAAGAAACACAAAAAAAAAGGTGTAATGAATAGTAATTATTCATATACTAAAAGATGTAAAATGACATCTTTGTTTTTATTTAGATATTCATTTTATATCCTTATCATAATTTGATTTATTTACATAATTTATTAAGTGATTAAATTTAAAATATATATTACTTTATACAAAATATATCATTACAAAATCTCATTGAAACATTTAAAATGATAATAATATTGAATATAATATTAATTATTTTTAATTCTTATTTATAAGTGTTATAAATTCATTAATAATATATTTTAAGAATGAAAAATAAATTTAAAATAAAAGGTACATAAATTTAAACCACAACATTGATTTAAAAATTAAAACTTAACAAAATGTTTGAAATTATAACCAAACTAAAATAAATTACAATTACAACCGACTCAAATTACAATCAAACTAAAATTACAACAATCAAATTAAAAGTAAAACTAAAGCACTTGAGAATATTAATTGAACATAAACAATTAATAGTTTGAAAGATTATCCTCATTTCTACTAAAATCAAAATATTGGCTAAAGTCACTAGATGAGCCAACTCCTTCTTGAGGTTATCTTTGTTGAGCTCTTTTACATAAATTTTCATTTATTCATTTCTAAAAGCCTTATGCATCACTAAATTTTTATGGAATCCAGATCTTTGCATAAAATTTTATTATCTTCGCCTTTGTCGTAGTTCTAATTTTTTGTCTCATTTGAGCTCGTAACAACCAAGTTTATAATTTTTTCAAGAAGAGATTGACTTTTATGAAACATTCCTTTGATTTCTTTATTCATGGACATAAAAGTTTTTCACTTCCTCATTTTCTTCTTTTTTTTTTCTTTCTTCCTCCCAATAGAATGATCGACTTTATCATTTCTTTCAGGAAACTTATCTTCAACTTCAAAATCATTATTTAAATCAATACAAAATGATAATAATCCTATTGACTTATCTAATTTTTGACATTCGAACGGTGATATTTCATTCCACTTAGATCGCTTTCAATTACCCGACACTTTCTCTTTGGTAGTATCAACATATTTCTTTATATGTTTTAGGATTAGTCATACATGATCAAATTTGAAACTTTTTTGAAATTTTGGATCTTGAATAAGTAAATATTTTGCTTTCTCGAACTGTAGACAATAATGTAGTTTAAGTTATATTTTAGGGTATAAATCAAACGTATTTCAATTCATACAAAGAATAAATAAATAAATAAATAAATAAATAAAGCACTTACAATATCTTGTTTAGAAGCACCACTTGGATTCAAGTTTTCAATTTTTCAAACACATCCTTGAAAATTTCCAATAGCTATGATAATGGTTTGTCGTTGAGGTTATAAATATCTCCAAGGTCAAACAGTGGTGATATGATTCGGCAGCATTTGATGGTACTCAGTTGTGATACGATATCAAAATTGAGTCATAGATTGATTTGTACCAGTGACTGGTTCTTGTGAAACATTAAGATATACATGGCACAAGACTCGATCTTCTTCAACTAAATATGATGTACTTCGAGAGGTATTTAAAGGCTTTATACCAAAATTTGAGCTTGTCATTTTTCGGATAGGTTTCAAAGAATGATATAGTTTAGGATTTTAAAGAGTGTTATATGAAATGAGGGTTTCAATTTAGGAGAACAAATTAACTATTTATAGAGATGTTGTGGAAAAGATAAGAATACCAATGAACGGTTGAGATGAATTCAGTCTAATATAACGATTGGGAAGAGATAGAGTTAGATTTTTTACAGAGATTCCTTATCTTGTCTTGATATTGTATGAAAAGGATAAGAATACTAATGAACGATTGAGATGAATGCAATCTAATCCAACAGATAGGAATAGATAGAGTTAGATTTTTTGCAGAGATACCTTATCTTGTTTTAGATATTGTGTGAAAAGATAATAATATCAATGAACGGTTGAGATGAATGTAATCTAATCCAACGGTCGATAAGAGATAAAGTTAGATTTTTTGCAGAAATTCTTTATCTTGTATTGGATATTGTGTGGAAAAGATAAGAATATCAATAAACGGTTGAGATTGATATAATCTAATCCAACAGTTGGGAAGTGATAGAGTTAGATTTTTTTGCAAAAATTCATTATCTTATTTTGGATATTATGTCGAAAAGATAAAAATACCAATGAACGGTTGAGATGAATGTAATCTAATCCAACGGTTGGAAAGAGAGAGTTAGTTTTTTGCAGAAATTTCTTATCATAACTTGGATATTGTGTAAAAAAGATAAGAATAACAATGAATGGTTGAGATGAATGCAATCTAATTCAACGGCTGGGAAGAGATAGAATTATATTTTTTGCAGAGATTCCTTTTCTTGTCTTGGATATTGTGTGAATATGATAATAATATTAATGAACGGTTAAGATGAATACAATCTAATTTAAAGGTTGAGAAAAGATAAAGTTAGATTTTTTGCAGATATTTCTTATCTTGTCTTGGATTATTTACTATATAAGGGAATAAATCACTAACAGATTCTTCTTTGAACCCTTCACCATATTTATCTACAACCATGAGTACTAATGCTAGTACTTCTCATATATCATCCTCATCTTCATCCTCATTATCGGAGGATGAACTGAATCTCACTTCTGCAATATTAGCATAAAACAAAGCGTTACTACTGCATATTGTAACATTTCACTCCCACGAGACCCAACCCGACATCTACAGTGATATCCAAACTTGTGTCTCACGAGGGTGGTATGCTAATAAGAAAAAATCGTCAATTATTCGGTAAAACATTTTTCTTTTGAAAACATTTGAGTGGGCAGAAATCAATAAACCCTTTGGGCCCGCGATGCGAAACATTTTCAATTAAAACACAATTTCAATAATCAATTCACGATACAATATTAGTCGGTTGGGGCCTCTAGTAACATTACAATTCTACGAAAACACAAATTTACATCAATCGAAAGACCCAAATGCGACATAGAGACGATCCCCGACCGAACTCGACTTGCTTGTCAGATCGCACTCTGATGCTGTCTAACGGGATACTCGTCAAATCCTGAAAAAATAAATGCAATGTTGGGTGAGTTTGCGAACTCGGTGAGAAACCATCATCGATGGTCCACCCAACTCATACATATACAACAATTCATATAATATCCCATATTGTCACCATCTAAATTATCTCGTGCATTGACACTTTTACACATTCGATATCACATATAACACTTATCGATTTAATATTCAACATTAACACCTTTTTCCCACATTCACATAAAAGTTACACTCATGAACTTTTCCCATTATTATCCATTCTTTTACGAGTTGTGATCTGGCGCCAATAAGATAGCGTAATTGAGACATATTTAGGGAGTAGAGAGCCTTCCGGTATGACGACTCCCTCGAACAAGGCTCGGTTCGATAACATAATCACATTTTAGTAGTAAGAGAGCCATCGAGGTATGTACTATCTTGCGCTCACATTAGGAATAGAGAGCCCTCTGGATATGCACTAATCCTCTCTCATGGCGCTCCAAATACAACCATTATTATTAACCGATTATGGAATTCATTTATCACAATATAACGTACATGTATCAAATCACATTCACAATCATTGCACGTTTCAAAGACCAATACCTATTTCTTCGGACCTTCGGTTCGGTAATTCAGTCATTGACATTTATAATTATCTCATTTATGCATTCATGGTCATTTACTCACACAATAGCACTTCAATATCACATATTCAATATTTCAGACACCCATGGTCCGAAATCAATCAAATCAGACATACACATATCCATCCATTATCTCCACATGGTATCATTGCAAAATATTAAACACATAAAAGCTGAGGAACCAACTAGGTTACTCACCTGAACTTCTTAGCTATTGCTCGAAGCTCCAAAGATCGTCTGTGGATTATCGATCCATCGGTTCTATAACAATCAATTAATTTCATTCATCACAAATGCACAATCAAAATAATTAATGATGCACATGCCTTGAATAAAAGATGTACTATGCCTATTCATGATTTTTCTGATGCAGATTCCCATTTTCACTTTCTTTGACCACATCTAATTTCCCACTCATTTGCTCAAAATAACTCACTTCTAAATCCATAGCATGTTATAGAACTCCATCAATTTCATTTCTAATATTCATTCCATTTATCCATCATGTTTGTCGGGTATTACCTCAAAATCAATAAGATCTTTCTTCTCAGTCGAATTCAGCCTTTATGCTCAGTTCCTAAAATTCTCAATAACATTGAATTCACTTTCAAAGTCTCACATTATACCCCAATTACTCAAAACAATTCTTAGGATGCAATACCATCATATTTCTTAGCTTTCTTTCACTAATTGAGATCACAAAATCTAAATTCAAACTCTCATTCTTTTCCTCAATTGTAGACCTCTTTCTCTAGATCACAACGAATCAAACCTCACCTCAATTGGAGGTCTACACCATTAGTTATGCCTCATAAATTAAAACACAACTTTTAAAATTCGTCCCTCGCATGCCTATCATCTCTCCGCTGACGTGTAAAGGTGCGTCGCCATGGCAAGCACTCATTTTCTCGCCCAGATGAGGCCTTTTCCAAACGTCGCGACGCATGGCCCACATCGTCTTCTCCGATCGATTTTTTCAAGCTTTCTCTCTAAAACCAGATTAATCACTCTAAACTACCCAATCTTTCATATTTAACCCCATGAATGCATTTAACACAATAATAAACAACATTAAAACCAAGAATACTTACCAATCAAGCCTTAAATCTCCAAACTACCAAAATCGTCTATCCTTTCCTCTTCTCTCTAACATCAACGGTGAGCTTCCAACTCTAAAAATCATCACTCTCAAGAGCTTTGGCTGATCTTCAACCACAAAGATGAAACAAGCAAATCTTGAAGGTGAAGATCGAAAATCACCGAGGAAGGGGAAGAAGAAAACGTGCCCTAGGTATATGAAATGGGTTTTTAGGTTTCAGAAGAGGATTTAGGCATTATAAAGGGGTTTCTCTTCCTCTAACAAAATCATTTCCAGTCCAATTTGCCTCCGAATTTCAATAGCTACATAAATTTCTAAAATCATATTTCCAAATTTTTCCATCGCCATTAGATAATTATTTCGATCCTATTCACCAATCGTCCGCCACTTGGAGAATTTCAGTGTCTGACATTTTCTCCTAATTATTCGAAACTTTTCCTAAAGTTCACTGTCCACTGGCGATCACTCTAATATAGTTCCCACTGAATATTCAAACTCAATTAGTCCAAATTTCTCAATAAATCACAGTTAAATCTAATATCTCATAATTTCGCACTTCATATCATATTCACGTATTTACAATCAAAAGCCGGAAATGTCATGAATGCATGTACTATATGCTGCGCGCAAAGACTTCATGGCCTCCAAAATTAGAGGTCAACAAGATGCTCAATCAATATTATGCGATAATATCCTATCCTCCTCAATCTACCAATATGACCTTTCCATCGCTGACGGATGTTACAATTCTCCCTCCTAACAAAAATTTCGTCCTCAAAATTTCATATCTGATTAAATCAAGGCAGGGGAATTATTTCGATCTCGATATACTATCTCCCACTTAGTCACTATATAACCCATTTCTATCAAGATATCAATCAATATAATCAATCTCTCATTGACATTCTCGGACTTTCTAAAATTGTCACTTTCGCATCAATAACATGCATATCAAATCATAGCCATATATCCTAATTACGTCCATGAAATTCTTTACTAATCCGGATCATCTTTTATGCTTTGAAACTGATTTCCAACTTAGTTCCATTCATATCACAATCACATAGAGGCCACTTATAACGAATTTAGTTTCCCTCAATTTCGCTCTTTCTCTCATCTAAGTGTATCTTGGTCAAGGCGATACCTTTCAAAACATTTCATATAGGGTTCATACACCAATTTCATAAAATTCTTATACCCTCGATATAAAAGTCATTTCGACTCATTATCATTAATTATGATTTTCTCAATTCTCATTTCAAATTCATTTCACTTGTCAACATTAGCTCACATTAATCATGGCCTTCAATTATTTTTAGGCCTGCTCACTTTAATATAGGGTAAACGACTTTTTCATTGTAAAACCCTTATACACAATTTGAATGGAGTCACCATTATACAATTGATATGCACTCAATCAATTTGAACTGTACATCAATCTCATGTCCCTAAGAACTCCAAAATATCATTTTCACATTTATCTCCAATAGTCAAGTCTGTTGGTAACTTACCCCTATAATCATTCGATTTTACATTATAACCCATCAATTACTTAAACTCTTACTCGAACAAAAATTTTAATCGTTCATTACAGTTCCTTTAGTGGGTATTACCCATATCTCTTAATTCAGTCCTAACAATCATTTTCTCAAAAGTCGAATTCCTTTACAATTCCTCAATACGGCCGCATTTTCCAAATCCTCAATCCGCTTTTGCCAATCCTTTTTTTACACGCACACACACACACACATCTGATTTGGAATTCCAATTGCCAATCCTGTTTTCATTCAGTGGATCACTAGCTAAATTCTGAAATACTCAAACACATAATTCTTTTCCAATTCCTAAAATATCTCAATCGCATAATCCTTTTCAATACTTTCAAATTCACTAATATCTTACTCATTACCGCTTTGCATATTCACAGATACATCTAAACACATTTGAACAATATCCAATACAATAAATTTCAAGTCACCAGTCATAAAGCAACTCATGAGATTATATTTGTCCCGTACATAAAATCACTTTATACTATTTCTTTAGATTGTATTGCAACCTTCTTTGGGACACTTCGTCAAATAATGCAAAGTCTCCAAATTGAAGTACTACCATCGAACTCTGAATTGTACTTATCTCAATTAACTCTTTTACCATTATCGATCGAGATAATTCACACGTTCTTCCTCGATCAATTACATCAATTAGCTAAGACCGTAAAACCTTTAATGACTGGGGCGTATCCAACGATACAACTAGTTCTAAATATCTCCAATCCATATATTTATATATATCCTTTACAATTTCGCAATCATCACCTCTATCATCATTAAATCTTCCAAAGCCATGTTCAATACTAATCCTTCCACAATTTATTTGATTAAACAAAAATTCATTTTTATGAAACTTTCGTAACACAAAATTTCCTCAACTATGCCAACTATCTTTCTTCACTTTTCAAATACATCCGATGCATCATTAATGATCATAGTCACTTTCCAATTTAATTACAAATGAGACACTTTACTTTTAGTAGTAATACAATAAACTCCTCATACACATATTTGATTCATATAACTCTTTAAATATCAATCATCTCCAATGAGACACTGATTTCTTATAATTTCCTCATTTTCATCATATCATATTCGACACGTGTTCTTTACCTAATTTCTCCATAACCCAATTTATTTACGACGAATCACTCTCGGTTCGAGTAAACCATCATTATATCGATCTTGTACTTTCGAACATAATTACATAAAATATACACGAACCTTTATTCTCCTTATATTTACAATTAATCTTTCCTTGATGTTCAGAAATTCTCTTACACAATCGGATTCATCTCATCAACATAGTATACACTTTTTTCAATAGCATATCCTATCTCTTACACTTGAGTCTCAGTAGATTGGACTCCAAAAATTTACTTGTACTCCATGTCGATTTATCTTTCAATGATTACTCTCGATTCGAATCATTAGATCAACTAAACCTTATCAATCATTAATATCTTCATAAAACTTTATCACCAACTATTTTCATCACTATATAAATATCACCACTCTTAATACCTCGAGAAAAATCAATTTCAACTATGCATAATATCCCAATAAGAGCAGTTCATGCCATACCTTACAAAATCGTAACATCCCTTATAATGAGGCTCTGCAGGCATTTAGGCAATTTCATTTACTCTAATATCTTGACATACATCGCTATAATCATCACATCTTATCGACAATGTATTCACATCAATTCACCCATTCATAGCACATACTACTAAAGACACCTTAATCTCATTGAATTCTAGATAACTTTTCTCTTTTAGATACCAGCTCTCGATCATGGGGACTTTCTTTATTCATGTCCCTCTTTATTTCCATGAACTCATTACTTATGTTATTGTCATTAGTAATCTCACTTTTCTCAATTAGTCATCATAAGCACTTTCATTTCTTATTTTAACTCAATAGGATTTTAAACTACAAAATTTCACTAGCAATTATCCATTAACTCATCAATTGCAACTTAATATTTTCACTTGCCATGGGGCTCTCATAATCAAAATGTGCATAATCGGTGTGCATTCACATAGGCAAATCAACGAACTTTGATAACTTTTTCATCTACCATTTTCATTGTCTTACATTTCAATCTACATACCCATATTTACGACACTCAAATCAATAGCATAACTATGTAATCATTATAAAGTTTCCACTTAACATATTTTGACTCCAGCATATGTCATTACTCGTAACTCTTGTCACAAGAATCGCACCCAATTGTAACTTATTTTCATCCACTTTATGCACTTGAATTGCAAGTTCTAACACATCTCTATTTTCCTCTATTAATCCACAATTCTATATTTATATATATTCCACATTTAAGGATATACCACATTATAACTCCAATATTGCGTTTCAATATATCCACCAATACCAATACACTAAATTTTCATTTGTCTAATCGAATCATACACTTTTCCTTATTCCACAACATTCACAACTTCCTCTTATCACATTCTAACACATTATCATTTCCTCACTATTTCTAACCGCTTAAGCGATCGATGCATACTCATGTGACTCATATGATAAACGGGGATCGATTGTCACCGCTCTGTGACATGACCTAAATGCATATACTTGACTTGCTTTTCTCGGAATGCCCATGTAAGATTGTACTTCGGGCTCGATACCATAAATGTAACATTCCACTCATGAGACTCGAACAAGCACATCTACAGTGATATCCGAACCCGTGTCTCACGAGGGTGGTATGCTAGCGCAGTAAAAACAGTCAATTATTCGGTAAAATATTTTTCTTTTGAAAACATTTGAGTGCACAGAAATCAATAAATCCTTTGGGCCCGCGATGCGGAAACATTTTCAATCAAAACACAATTTCAATAATCAATTCACGATACAATATTAGTCAGTTGGGGCCCTCTAGTAACAGTACAATTCTACGAAAATACAAATTTACACATCAATCAGAAAGACTCAAATGCATACATAGAGGCCGATCCCGACCAACTCGACTTGCTTGTTGTATCGCTCTCCGCTTGTCTAACGAATTACTCGCCAAATCTGAAAAAATAAATGCAATATTGGGTGAGTTTGCGAACAGCGGTGAAACCATCATCGATGGTCCACCCAACTCATGCATATACAACAATTCATATAATATCCCATATTGTCACCATCTAAATTATCTCGAGCATTGACACTTTTACATTCGATATCACATATAACACTTATCGAGACGAATATTCAACATTAACACCTTTTCCCACATTCACACATAAAGTTACACTCATGAACTTTTCCCATTATTATCCATTCTTTTCTCGAGTTGTGGTGGCGCCTAACGATGGCGTAATTGCACACATTTAGGGAGTAGAGAGCCCTCTGGTATGCATCTGACTCCCTCGAGCCTGAAGTTCGGTTCGATAACAATAATCACATTTTAGGCGAGTAGGAGAGCCTCAGGTATGCACTCGCCCACTCACATTAGGATAGGAGAGCCTCTGGGTATGCACTAATCCCTCTCAATGGCAGCTCCAGTCACAACCATTATTATTAACCGATTATGGAATTCATTTATCACAATATAACGCTCATGTATCAAATCACATTCACAATCATTAGACGTTTCAAAGACCAATACCTATTTCTTGGACCTTCGTCCGTAATTCATCATTGACATTTATGATTATCTCATTGATGCATTCATGGTCATTTACTCACAATAGCACTTCAATATCACATATTCAATATTTGAGACAACCCATGGTCCGAAATCAATCAAATCGATATACACATATCCATCCATTATCTCCACATGGTATCATTGCAAAATATTAAACACATAAAAGTGAGGAACCAACTAGGTTACTCAATGAACTTCCTAGCTGTTGCTCGAAGCTCCAAAGATTGTCCGTGGATTATCGATCTATCTCTCTATAACAATCAATTAATTTCATTCATCACAAAATGCACAATCAAAATAATTAATGATGCACATGCCTTGAATAAAAGATGTACTATGCCTATTCATGATTTTCCGATACTGATTCCCATTTTCACTTTCTTTGACCACATCTAATTTCCCACTCATTTGCTCAAAATAACTCACTTCTAATTCCATAAGCATGTTATAGAACTCCATCAATTTCATTTCTAATATTCAGGTCCATTTATCCAATCATGTTTGTGGTATTATTACCTCAAAATCAACAAAGAT